>JAVGWX010000002.1:104263126-104863126 GCA_036924085.1 Ariolimax columbianus
GATAGATAGATAGATAGATAGATAGATAGATAGATAGATAGATAGATAGATAGATAGATAGATAGATAGATAGATAGATAGATAGATAGATAGATAGATAGATAGATAGATAGATAGATAGATAGATAGATAGATAGATAGATAGATAGATAGATAGATAGATAGATAGATAGATAGATAGATAGATAGATAGATAGATAGATAGATAGATAGATAGATAGATAGATAGATAGATAGATAGATAGATAGATAGATAGATAGATAGATAGATAGATAGATAGATAGATAGATAGATAGATAGATAGATAGATAGATAGATAGATAGATAGATAGATAGATAGATAGATAGATAGATAGATAGATAGATAGATAGATAGATAGATAGATAGATAGATAGATAGATAGATAGATAGATAGATAGATAGATAGATAGATAGATAGATAGATAGATAGATAGATAGATAGATAGATAGATAGATAGATAGATAGATAGATAGATAGATAGATAGATAGATAGATAGATAGATAGATAGATAGATAGATAGATAGATAGATAGATAGATAGATAGATAGATAGATAGATAGATAGATAGATAGATAGATAGATAGATAGATAGATAGATAGATAGATAGATAGATAGATAGATAGATAGATAGATAGATAGATAGATAGATAGATAGATAGATAGATAGATAGATAGATAGATAGATAGATAGATAGATAGATAGATAGATAGATAGATAGATAGATAGATAGATAGATAGATAGATAGATAGATAGATAGATAGATAGATAGATAGATAGATAGATAGATAGATAGATAGATAGATAGATAGATAGATAGATAGATAGATAGATAGATAGATAGATAGATAGATAGATAGATAGATAGATAGATAGATAGATAGATAGATAGATAGATAGATAGATAGATAGATAGATAGATAGATAGATAGATAGATAGATAGATAGATAGATAGATAGATAGATAGATAGATAGATAGATAGATAGATAGATAGATAGATAGATAGATAGATAGATAGATAGATAGATAGATAGATAGATAGATAGATAGATAGATAGATAGATAGATAGATAGATAGATAGATAGATAGATAGATAGATAGATAGATAGATAGATAGATAGATAGATAGATAGATAGATAGATAGATAGATAGATAGATAGATAGATAGATAGATAGATAGATAGATAGATAGATAGATAGATAGATAGATAGATAGATAGATAGATAGATAGATAGATAGATAGATAGATAGATAGATAGATAGATAGATAGATAGATAGATAGATAGATAGATAGATAGATAGATAGATAGATAGATAGATAGATAGATAGATAGATAGATAGATAGATAGATAGATAGATAGATAGATAGATAGATAGATAGATAGATAGATAGATAGATAGATAGATAGATAGATAGATAGATAGATAGATAGATAGATAGATAGATAGATAGATAGATAGATAGATAGATAGATAGATAGATAGATAGATAGATAGATAGATAGATAGATAGATAGATAGATAGATAGATAGATAGATAGATAGATAGATAGATAGATAGATAGATAGATAGATAGATAGATAGATAGATAGATAGATAGATAGATAGATAGATAGATAGATAGATAGATAGATAGATAGATAGATAGATAGATAGATAGATAGATAGATAGATAGATAGATAGATAGATAGATAGATAGATAGATAGATAGATAGATAGATAGATAGATAGATAGATAGATAGATAGATAGATAGATAGATAGATAGATAGATAGATAGATAGATAGATAGATAGATAGATAGATAGATAGATAGATAGATAGATAGATAGATAGATAGATAGATAGATAGATAGATAGATAGATAGATAGATAGATAGATAGATAGATAGATAGATAGATAGATAGATAGATAGATAGATAGATAGATAGATAGATAGATAGATAGATAGATAGATAGATAGATAGATAGATAGATAGATAGATAGATAGATAGATAGATAGATAGATAGATAGATAGATAGATAGATAGATAGATAGATAGATAGATAGATAGATAGATAGATAGATAGATAGATAGATAGATAGATAGATAGATAGATAGATAGATAGATAGATAGATAGATAGATAGATAGATAGATAGATAGATAGATAGATAGATAGATAGATAGATAGATAGATAGATAGATAGATAGATAGATAGATAGATAGATAGATAGATAGATAGATAGATAGATAGATAGATAGATAGATAGATAGATAGATAGATAGATAGATAGATAGATAGATAGATAGATAGATAGATAGATAGATAGATAGATAGATAGATAGATAGATAGATAGATAGATAGATAGATAGATAGATAGATAGATAGATAGATAGATAGATAGATAGATAGATAGATAGATAGATAGATAGATAGATAGATAGATAGATAGATAGATAGATAGATAGATAGATAGATAGATAGATAGATAGATAGATAGATAGATAGATAGATAGATAGATAGATAGATAGATAGATAGATAGATAGATAGATAGATAGATAGATAGATAGATAGATAGATAGATAGATAGATAGATAGATAGATAGATAGATAGATAGATAGATAGATAGATAGATAGATAGATAGATAGATAGATAGATAGATAGATAGATAGATAGATAGATAGATAGATAGATAGATAGATAGATAGATAGATAGATAGATAGATAGATAGATAGATAGATAGATAGATAGATAGATAGATAGATAGATAGATAGATAGATAGATAGAAATGAAAGCTCACTGAATGATTTTTACTGAGAATCAATAAAACGTATGCTTAATGACACTCACAAACTAAAAATTTGAAAATTAACAAATTGAAATCGTTAACTGTACATTAGACGGAGGCAGAATTTAACGATTAATGATACCATTACAGATCACGCATCTAGAATCGATCCTCACAGATTGCCCAGATAATTAATCATGTGAAAACATGAATGTGTATGTAACACTGAGTGATATCAGGGAACGGGGTTGCTCTATGGTACGAAAACAGCGCAATACATGCATAACGTTATACAGAGAACCGACACATTCCATTTTTCGATAATGGAAATAAATTAACGTATTGTTACGATTAACGACATATTTACAGAACAATTGAAGTGTACTTTGGTCTATTATATTGTATGTCATTTTGTAGAGCTTACCGTAAGAGTACAGTTATGATGCCTGGGTCCAGGAATCGTGACGTCATTCATGTCGTAATGTTAAACTCCTTAGCGACAGGTGCGTCAGACATTAGTAAATTCTTCAACAATGCTCATCATAAAACTGCAGACACTTTATATCAAGCTATGGACAGGGAGGACACAGGTTTTATATATAATTTACAACTCATTCGCGAACCCCGTTTCTAAATATATCTCGACTTGGGTTTCCTAAGGGAAAACAGAGTTTCCAAAAGTTACAAAAGTGTCTTCAACATGAAAACCCGTTATTTTAATTTCTCTAGACGATCTATAGCAATGAACTGCCCAGTTAACCATTTCAATTGTGAACATCATAAACACAGCATTTTAACTTTATAAATATAGACATGTATAGGTTAACAGGGGACGCAAACAACCATCCTTCACAATCTTGTCAAATAACTTTCAATGGTCGTACAATTTGATCAAATCAGTTTATAATGGTCGTAAAATTTGATCAAATCAGTTTACAATGGTCGTAGAATTTGATCAAATCAGTTGATAATGGTCGTACAATTTGATAAAATCAGTTTACAATGGTCGTACAATTTGATCAAATCAGTCTATAATGGTCGTACAATTTGATCAAATCAGTTTAAAATGGTAGCAGAACCTGATCAAATTACTTTTTAATTGTGCCACAATTTGATCCAATCACTTTACAATGTGATCACTACTTGATCAAATCACTTCATTTCGTGACCAGGATCTGATAAAAATACTTTACATTGAACTCCCTCGCCGTAATGTCCACTTGTAAGTATAACCCCGATCCTTGCCACTCTATCCATTACTGCTGAACAAATGATAACCAACTAGATTTACATTACGTAATTTCCAATATACGATTAGTTCACAAACGGACTTCCAGCGTATAACGGAAATCCAATGTAAACAAATCTCTCCATCGTAAAACTGAGATCCACTGACGAACAAACTACCCAGGAATTATTCCAAGTCGACGATTGAAGACTGTAAAACAGTCAGTCCTCCGAGACCAGTGAAAGTGCCTGTTTTGCAATTCAAATAAGGAAACCACGAGAACACAGCAGCCAAGAAAGTGTTCCTGGCAAACATATTATTTATGCCGTGAAAGTCAAAACATCACTATTCGGTGGAAAACTCTAAAAAAAAATATATATTTTTTTTCATTTCAACTTTCTCGGAAATGTTATCAGAGTCTGATATTTCAAAAATAACAAGCCAAATGAAAAGGATAAACGTTTAAAAATTGGAAAAAATTAAAATTGATTCAAAAATATATCTTATAGCTTTGGTTCGGAAAGAGGAAGGTGAGGACAGGGAGAGAGAGAGAGAGAGAGAGAGAGAGAGAGAGAGAGAGAGAGAGAGAGATATGCACCCAGACCAAAATACACTTCTGTAGCAGAGATCCGGGCAATGAAAAGAAGGCAGCTCGTGTCTACTTTGGCACGCGCATAGTCCCTCGCGCGTGCAGCTGTGAAAACGGAAAACCTACGTTATTACAGTCTACCAATTACTCAATACGGAAGGCCTTGTACGATTTTTCGATAAACTTGATGACGAAATCGAAGCCTAAAGGCATCCATATTGCACGAGAAGGAAACACAAAAAGGCCCGATTGAGGCACGAAGAGAGAAATCAATAAGGATTACATGAAGCTCTTGAAAGTGAGCAGCGGTGAATGCAACACAGAAGGGGATTCCCGGTATGAAGAAGGAAAATGCATGGACAATAAATATTTATAAGCTGTCATTGTTGAGTTTAATCCCACAACTGAGGTCCACCTGGAAGAATTTCAGTTCTAAGGAATAAAGGTTGCTTGCTTTTACAGTCGGTAAATATGTTTTGTTTGACTTTCTATGTTGTTGTTGTAGTTGTTGGTGATGTTGTTGAATGTCCACATTAAGTAACTATGCTGTTGTGTGTGTCCTGAAAAGAGGGTTGAATGGAGGGGTGCTGTAGTTTTCTTTGCATCCAGGCGGTTGGGGAATGTTTAGCGTCACCGGCGTGTCGCTAACTCCAACCGGATTATGTTAATGCCCCCCCCCCCCCTTTCTCTCGTTAGTCGGCCAGCTATAAAACAGGCTGTTTTCAGCAAGAATTACGTGAACGTGAGGTAGGTGTCTTGGTTAGTATATTTTACCTAACCCTGACTAACATGTCAGATCAGTATATTTTCCTAACCCTGTTTACATATCTGATCAGTATGTTTTGCATAACCCTGACTAACATATCTGACTAGTATGTTTTGCATAACCCTGACTAACATAACTGATCAGTACGTTTTTCCTAACCCTGACTTACATATCTGACCAGTATGTTTTTCCTAAACCTGACTATCATATCTAATCAGTATGTTTTTCCAAACTTGACTAAAATATCTGACCAGTATGTTTTTCCTAAACCTGACTATCATATCTGATCAGTATGTTTTTCCAAACTTGACTAAAATATCTGACCAGTATGTTTTTGCTAACCCTGACTATCATATCTAATCAGTGTGTTTTCCAAACCCTGACTAAAATATCTGATCAGTACGTTTTTCCTAACCCTGACTAACACATTATTCTCCTTTCCGCCTAGACTTCCAATAGCAAACAATCTGCCAGTTAAGCCGAGGGTTTATGCACTCGCCACAGATGTCAAACGATCAACATCCAAACCATTTGGCAACCAGCTCGAAATATAAAATAAAATACAATTTAAGAACTGACGTCAGACACTTAAAAACAGCATATTAAAGAGATTGGAGACTACAGCAGAATTAAAAGTGGGCAATACGTGTTTGTAACACGTGACACGTAATAGGAATTCGATTAAAAACATGGACTGTGTTTTTAAAAGAACGACTTTAATATTTCTAAAACTAGATTATGATAACTTGTATGGGGTGCTGCCTTCACATTACGCAACCATACAGGCAGTTGAAATGATTTTTAAATAAATTGTCGTGCCTCAAAATATGATTATTTTGACATCATGTCGCCTTTACGGGGCATTGGGCCACTACTGTAGTATCGGTGCAGAATTTTCAGCACAGTTAATGAGCCGGCTGCAACCCTCTACTCGTATCCGACCAAGACCCTATTACGCCTCCAAATCGCGGCGCTGGCTACAGGCTGCACATGTGTAGTCTGGTTATGAGAATACGGATCCTAATGAAAAGGCAAACTCGGCACCCACAGATATCGCTGACTCACTGTAAACTACGACACAATATCACATGCTCTGTTTCAGGACAAACTGAGAAGATGAAGAAGATGAAGACGAGGAGGAAGAAGAGGAGGAAGAAGACTAATCACTCCTGTAGTTAGTCCCATGTTAAGACCGTTAAAGTATTTTTTTTCTGGCAGTAGTAAATGGTACTGCAGCAGCGTGTCTTACATGTTGAAGATGCTAACTTCATGTACAGCCTCATTTAGTCGACTATTATGAAATGCTTAGAATTGTTCCTATTTTGTTTTCACACAGGTACCAAATATATATTCTTGTTAGATTGGTGGTGAATTACTGAAAAATCGATCAATGTGCCTCACCGAAGATGACACCAGTAAGGGTAGAAACACACACCCTCCACTTCAACGGGTCTGCGGATATCCGGACCTCCATTCTTTAGGAAAGTTTATTTATCTGTTACTATATTTATTACAACGTGGTTTTTTATTTCAAAGCCACACAACAGACAGAAGTGTCGGCCCTGCGTCAAAGCTCCCGAATCTGGAACACCGAAGTGCCAGCTTTTGTCTGACCCCTACCCACGCAGACCGTGCCAGGAGTGAAACGTCTGCGGGCACAGTTCTGACGGTTAACAGGGTACTTCAGCTGCCAAATCACCAGTGACACCATAATGTACGCAGGTTGATCAGAGCAGAACCTCCGACACCATCCAAGCATGTCATAAAAGTTTAATAAAAAGTGTTGTACATCGTGCTAGCAACCTCATCATGCAAAACGAATGCTACGAAAACGACACTGCAAATATTAAGAAATACGTTGCATGCAACTGAGGAATATTAGTGACAGCTCAACTCAGGCCTATGAGCGACAACAAGAATGAACAATTCAATCAATCATTCAATCAATCAGTCAATCAATCAGTCAATATATGTATCTATTACATTACTGTAGGTAAGAAAAAGGAAGGGTTAGCGGATTCAACTTTCAGTGAATATAGTATATTAGTAGGGGAGTTGTAAAGTGGTAGAATGGTATGGTGGTAGAATTATAGAATGGTAACGTTGTAGAATGATAAAGTGGTAGAATTGTAAAGTGGTAGAATTATAGAATGGTAACGTTGTAGAATGATAAAATGGTAGAATTGTAAAGTAGTAGAATTATAGAATGGTAACGTTGTAGAATGATAAAATGGTAGAATTGTAAAGTGGTAGAATTATAGAATGGCAACGTTGTAGAATGATAAAGTGGTAGAATGGTAAAGTGGTAGAATTATAGAATGGTAAGGATGTAGAATGATAAAGTGGTAGAATTGTAAAGTGGTAGAATTATAGAATGGTAATGTTGTAGAATGATAAAGTGGTAGAATTGTAAAGTTGTAGAATTATAGAATGGTAACGTTGTAGAATGATAAAGTGGTAGAATTGTAAAGTGGTAGAATTATAGAATGGTAACGTTGTTGAATGATAAAGTGGTAGAATTGTAAAGTGGTAGAATTATAGAATGGTAACGTTGTAGAATGATAAAGTGGTAGAATTGTAAAGTGGTAGAATTATAGAATGGTAACGTTGTAGAATGATAAAGTGGTAGAATTATAAAGTGGTAGAATTATAGAATGGTAACGTTGTAGAATGATAGAATGGTAAAGTGGTAACCAGGTAGCCCACATCAGGTGAGGCTAGTACACTGAGCAGCCCACATCAGGTGAGGCTAGTACACTGAGCAGCCCACATCAGGTGAGGCTAGTACACTGAGTAGCCTACATCAGGTGAGGCTGGTACACTGAGCACCCCACATCAGAAGCGGTGATGCTAGTACACTGAGCAGCCCACATCAGGTGAGGCTGGTACACTGAGCAGCTCACATCAGGTGAGGCTGGTACACTGAGCAGCCCACATCAGGGGCGGTGATGCTAGTACATTGAGCAGCCCACATCAGGGGCGGTGATGCTAGTACACTGAGCAGCCCACATCAGGTGAGGCTGGTACACTGAGCAGCCCACATCAGGTGAGGCTGGTACACTGAGCAGCCCACATCAGGTGAGGCTGGTACACTGAGCAGCCCACATCAGGTGAGGCTGGTACACTGAGCAGCCCACATTAGGTGAGGCTGGTACACTGAGCAGCCCACATCTAGGGCGGTGATGCTAGTACACTGAGCAGCCCACATGAGGTGAGGCTGGTACACTGAGCAGCCCACATCAGGTGAGGCTGGTACACTGAGCAGCCCACATCAGAAGCGGTGATGCTATAACAACGAAGTCTCTACAAACGTACTTAACAGTTCCTGAAAAGAGACTGCATTAACAAGATGCAAAGAAAATAAAAAGTTAAAAATTAGAATATTAAGAACTTTTATTACGACGTTTATCCCTATTTCTGATGTCTGGAGCAGGAATATAGAGCGGAGGAATAAACGCCGATCGCCTCTGCAGTCGCCACTGAATGTACAGACTATGTCATTTTTAAATATTCTGACATACATAAATCTAGACATTACTAGAGTTTTGAATCCGTATCCCGTTGGTAAAGATATTGGTACGATAACCACTCAGCCACAGGCTTCGAATGTGTTGATATTTCTGGGTAGCACTCATACTATCGCATCGAGACAGCAGATAATTGCATATAAAACTGATAGTAGGACATATAGGGAGCAGATAACTGTAGATAGTGCTGGCAGCATCAATTCCAGACACCAAATAACTACAGATAAAACTCACGGTGTCTGATGCAAACTCCAGATAAATCGCATAGCATCACATTCAGACACCGGATAACTGCAGATAACACTTAAAAAGAAAACATCCGGACACCAGATAACTGCAGATAACACTTAAAATGACACATCTAGACACCAGATAACTTCAGATAACACTTAAAATGACACATTCAGACACCGGATAACTGCAGATTACACTTAAAAAGAAAATATCCGGACACCAGATAACTGCAGATAACACTTAAAGTGACACACCCAGATAACTGCAGATATCACTAACATCATCTCCTCCAGACTTTAGAGAACTCCAGATAACACTCAGAGTGACTCATCCATACTCCAGATAACACTCAGAGTGACTCATCCATACTTCAGATAACACTCAGAGTGACTCATCCATACTCCAGATAACACTCAGAGTGACTCATCCATACTCCAGATAACACTCAGAGTGACTCATCCATACTTCAGATAACACTCAGAGTTACTCATCCATACTTCAGATAACACTCAGAGTGACTCATCCATACTACAGATAACACTCATAGTGACTCATCCATACTTCAGATAACACTCAGAGTTACTCATCTATACTCCAGATAACACTCAGAGTGACTCATCCATACTCCAGATAACACTCAGAGTGACTCATCCATACTTCAGATAACACTCAGAGTGACTCATCCATACTCCAGATAACACTCAGAGTGACTCATCCATACTTCAGATAACACTCAGAGTGACTCATCCATACTCCAGATAACACTCAGAGTGACTCTTCCATACTTCAGATAACACTCATAGTGACTCATCCATACTCCAGATAATACTCAGAGTGACTCATCCATACTCCAGATAACACTCAGAGTGACTCATCCATACTCCAGATAACACTAAGAGTGACTCATCCATACTCCAGATAACTGCAGCAGATAACACTTAGAGTGACACACCCAGACACCAGATAACTGCAGCAGATAACACTTAGAGGGACACACCCAGACACCAGATAACTGCAGCAGATAACACTTAGAGTGACACACCCAGACACCAGATAACTGCAGCAGATAACACTTAGAGTGACACACCCAGACACCAGATAACTGCAGCAGATAACACTTAGAGTGACACACCCAGACACCAGATAACTGCAGCAGATAACACTTAGAGTGACACACCCAGACACCAGATAACTGCAGCAGATAACACTCAGAGTGACACACCCAGACTCCAGATAACTGCAGCAGATAACACTCAGAGTGACACACCCAGACTCCAGATAACTGCAGCAGATAACACTCAGAGTGACACACCCAGACACCAGATAACACTCAGAGTGACACCCAGACACCAGATAACTGCAGCAGATAACACTCAGAGTGACACACCCAGACACCAGATAACACTCAGAGTGACACACCCAGACACCAGATATCAGATAGCATATATCTCGCAGAAGGTAGAAGTTGCACATACAAAATAAAAGAAAACACGCCCAGTCTGAATAGATCTAGAGTGAATCTTTGATAGAATATGCAAGAACAGACTAAAAGTCAAACTGCTGCATATGGGTGTAACCAGCAACATGTACACATGGATCAGTGATTACTTGGAAAACAGGGCAGCAAGAGTAAAAATGCAAAAAGATGAAAATAGAACACGGAGTTCCGCAAGTTGGAATACTCTCACCCATGTTGTTACTCATATACATCAATGATGTAATCACATGAAACCACAATAGAGTACACAGTGCACTTTATGAAGATGATTTGGCGCTATGGACATAACCTGTAGTTAGAAACCAAATGTAAGAGGCCCTAAATAAAATAGAGAAATAGACAAAGAAATGGCAAATCGCCACCAGCGAAACAAAAACCACTTACATAATCTTCTCATTATCCTCAAGACGCCAAGAAGTGATCCTAAAAGTAATTGACCAGACTCTTCCGCCAAGTCCAACATATGGAAGAATAACAATTGACTTATGTTTGATATGAAAAATCTAGATCCAAACAACATCCAATAAAGTCAATAAGAGAGTGACCATAATAATCACATCAAACCATAATAGAGTACACCGTGCACTAAATGAAGATGATTAGGCGCTATGGACATGCAATGAGCTTACACCTGTAGTTAGAAACCAAATGTAAGAGGCCCTAAATAAAATAGAGAAATGGACAAAGAAATGGCAAATCGCCACCAGCGAAACAAAAACCACGATATGTGGCTCAACATAGGAAGCTGACATACACGTCCTAAAGAATATGTACACATTATGTGAGACAAGTGCTCGAATATGGGATATCAGTATAGTTAACAGCAAACAAGAAAATAACTCACAAAAAGAAAAAGAAAAACAACACAAAACCAAAGCATACGTATCATCACTAGAGCTTCTAGCCAACCTCAATAAATGCAATGGAGAACATCACAAGAATCAAAAGAATGGAGACGCCTAAGGACTAAAAAACACTGAAACAGGCGGAGAAGTTCAAACGAATACAAGATCATCCAATATATAACAAGATAAATCGTTTGGAAAAAGAGAGAGATTAAAGAAAAATCAATTCAAATGAAAAAAACACAAAAAAAACTGACAAGAGCAAACCCAAACATGGGATTTTGGAATTGCAAAACAAGCTGATATCCCGTAGACTACACGCTCCCTAGGGACTCGTAGGAACACTAATAGACATTGATAGAACACAGAACCCGTGGTTCAAATCAAGCCGAGCTTGGTTCCGCAGACAGAGCATGTCGTCAATTGTTCCATGGTATTACCGCTTGTTCCAGTCGAACCACTTGTAAATGGGACCCTGATGATACTAGGATAGAATTTCGGAGCCTCCGCGGGAACTACGGACTTTTTACTTTTCCGCAATAAAAGGAATTGTGACAAATACTGATGTACAGATAGAATGAAGTCTGTTATATGAGATTTTTATTCATGTAAGAATAACAGGATGTAACAATAACATTACACATAGGGGTAAGGTTATATAGTAAAACTATTTAAAGCGGCCTAGGGGAGCCGCATGGCGCAGTGGTTAGCGCGCTGGCTTCGCACCTGAGTGGTTCTGGGTTCATTCGACAGTCGAGGCAGAAATGTTTTTTCATACCGCAAGGGCTCCCGGGTCGACCCAGCCTTAAATGGGCACCTGTTTAGTCCGTGAAGTAAAAGCGGCGAGGGAGAGGAGATGGGCTACCGCCCTCATATAGCCGAGCCTTTGAAATGTGAGATATTTAACACCTCACACCTCTGCGGCAGTAATACTATGGGTTACTTTTTACGGTGTTTAGAAAAGAGAAGAATTCGTGGTGTTTAAAAGATAATCGACGGAAAGGATAAATAAGACAGTAACAAGTTCTTTAAAGTACAAACGCCTACTAGAACAATAGGGCACATATATACATTAATTAAAGAAAGATCCAGATGGGATATTATAAAATATTTTTTAGTCAGTGAATGGTGAATGCTTGGAATGCATTGCTACGGGAAATAGTTGAGGCAGGGTCAGTTAATGCATTCAAGAACAAATTGGATACTCATAGTTTTTTTAGAAAAATGGAAGTAAAAGAAACTGATTGAACTCTTCAGAGACTTCTAGACAAATATACATAGGTTAAGCTCAGTTAATTTAAAATAGAGATGTAGTATTAAATATAAATGCATGCAAATAACAATAAATATAAATGGAGATTCAGCAAAATTTGAACTTGGGATATAAATATTCATTGTTGCAGAAACAAGAAGTCAGTTTTCAATGGGCACGCATAAAATACAATTTCCTGCGTTGTGACTAAAATCTTTTCGTCGTGGACAAATGAAAAAAAAACAGATGGAGCTAACGAACAGTTCTGAACGATTAATATGGAAACGGTTAGACATGTTGCTATGTTAACCAGATTAATATGGAAACGGTTAGACATGTTGCTATGTTAACCAGATTAATATGGAAACGGTTAGACATGTTGCTATGTTAACCAGATTAATATGGAAACGGTTAGACATGTTGCTATGTTAACCAGATTAATATGGAAACGGTTAGACATGTTGCTATGCTAACCAGATTAATATAGAAACGGTTAGACATGTTGCTATATTAAACCGATTAATATGGAAACGGTTAGACATGTTCCTATGCTAGACACATGTGGACTGAAGAAGGCGGCAGAGGTAGTAAATGTGCGCGCAACGAAGGCGAAATGGAATTGTAACTAAACTTCAACTAAACAGTTTTTGGGTATTTAAATAACTTGGCAGGGGCCTGCCAATGATGAAAGTGACAAGAACAAATCGTGAGACAAATAGAGAAATATATAGAGAAAGATGAAAAAAGAGGTAAATGTACAAACGTGCACAATAAATACAAGTAGATCCTTATCATAAGATATAGAATGAGTGCAAGTCCCTTTTTTGTTTTAGACAGTTATCAGTTCAATTTTTCAAACGTTGCAGATAATTTTGTGAAATAATATTTGCACGACCCCAACGCATAAGGAAGAAAAGTTGCTCTTCGTCTACCAGCTAGGTAAAGGTCTTCTTTTATATTTCCTACGGCTTACAGTTTATACAAGGTATGGTAGACGGCCCCACGCCCAATCTTTCTTAGTCGCCTACGATACAATCATTAATATGTTACAGTATTATTATACATCTCAAGAAGCCAATGCGTACCTAGGGTCAGCGGACCAAGACCCCACCTTACGTCAAGGTCACGTAATACATTTTAATCGAGGCTCCACCTCAATTCAAGGTCAGGTGAAATCTACTAACCAAGAATCCATTTCAAGTCTAGGCCATGAGGAATACACTAACCAAGACTCCACCTCACGTAAAAGGTCAGGAGAAACACACTAACGAAGACACTACCTCATATCAAGGTCAGGTGTAGCATACTGACCAAGGCCCTACCTCATGTCAAGGCCAGGTGTAAAATACTGACCAAGGCCCTACCTCATGTCAAGGCCAGGAGTAACATACTGACCAACGCCCTACCTCATGCCAAGGCCAGGAGTAACATACTGACCAAGGCTCTACCTCATGCCAAGACCAGGAGTAACACGGTGACCAAAGTCCCTACCTCATGCCAAGACCAGGAGTAACATACTGACCAAGACCCTACCTCATGCCAAGACCAGAAGTAACATACTGACCAAGCCCTACCTCATGCCAAGACCAGGAGTAACATACTGACCAAGGCCCTACCTCATGCCAAGGCCAGGAGTAACATACTGACAAAGGCCCTACCTCATGCCAAGGCCAGGTGGAGCATACTGACCAAGGCCCTACCTCATGCCAAGGCCAGGAGTAACATACTGACCAAGGCCCTACCTCATGCCAAGGCCAGGAGTAACATACTGACCAAGACCCTCTCGTCGTGTTCTTTGATATAGGCTTTGGTATAGCAACCTAGTCACAGAACGGGGATCAACACTGACACCCATACGACTCAACCTACTCTAAAGCCTCGGGTTGCACTGCACCAAAGAGGATCCATGTTCACCTTCTTCATTGTACCTCGGGATATAAGAGGAGCCACTGGAACTCGCAATAAAAAAAATTAACCGTTGTCAAGTATGAACAACTCAACAGGAGTTGCTTCGAACCCCCCTACCCCCCCCCCCCCCCCCCAAAAAAAAACAAAAACAAAACAACAACAACAAAAAAACAACACAACAAATAACTCAATTTCTTCTCCCGGTAACACACGAACGGGATGTTAAATGAGATTCTCATGAAAAAGGTCAAGGTTACTAGAAGAGATTGAATTTTTATCATGAGACTACAGCATGATTAAATGACTTTACGATGCGCCCACAGCCAAATAAAGCTCTTTAAGATGGGGCCCACAACTTTATGATTGGGTCACAGCATTAAGATGGGGTCACAACCTTAAGATGTGGTCACAGCATTAAGATGGGGTCACAACTTTGAGATGGGGGTCACAATTTTAAGATGCCTGCCACAACATTAAGATGGGGGCCACATCTTTTAGATGGGGCCACGACTTTATGATGGGGTTACATCATTAAGATGGGGGCCACAATTGTAAGATGCGGGCCACAACATTAAGATGGGACCACATTATTGAGATGGAAACATAACTATAAGATGGGGGCCACACTTTTACGATATGGGGTCACGACTTTAAGATGGGGTCATAACATTAAGATGGGGTCACGACTTCAAGATAGGGGCCAATACATTATGATGGGGGCCACAACGTTAAGATGGGGGTCACGACTTTAATATGGGGGTCACAACTTTAAGACGGGCGACTCAACATTAAGCTAGGGGCCACGACTAAGATGGGGGCCCCAACGTTAAGATGGGGTCCACAACACGATTATATTACTTTTGATAGTGACCATGACACTATAGAATTACCTCATGATGGTGACCATGACACGATTAAATTAATTAAAATGGGAACCCAGGCTCCGACAGATAGCAGTCTCTCCTTCGACAGTGAACGAGGTTTGGCTACAAGCCTCAGCAGTTGAACATGGTAGTGGGCATTCGACGCAACAGGTCCTAGATGCCTAGGAAAACTTTATTATTATTAACCACCGCACAATCAAATTAATTAAGACGAGGACCACAGCGAGATAAAAACAATTAATATGAGATCAAACCGCTATAGAATCATATTAAGATTGGGCCACAACGCGGTAAAGTGACTTTACAATTAGAATACGGGCACGTTAACACTAATTTAAGATACGACCACGGCACGATCAAATCTATTTAAGATATAGAGACCACGGCCCGATCAAATCTATTTAAGATATAAAGACCACTGCACGATCAAATCTATTTAAGATATAGAGATCACGGCACGATAAAATCACTTTAAGATATAGAGACCACGGCCCGATAACAGCTATTTAAGATATTTAAGACCACGGCACTATACAATCTATTTAAGATGTAGAGGCCACGGCACTATAAACCTATTTAGGATATAGAGACCACGGCACGATAACATCACTTTAAGATGAATCACAGTACCAACAAATCTGAAGAGAATGCACAATCACTAGCTTAAGTGATGACCAGCACTTTAAACGTTAAACACAGAATCGTATTCAAGAATCTAATAATTATTGTATTAATAAGTGTTCAGGTAAACGTTACTACAGAACCACAACGTGTCACGTGCAGCTGTTTCTTATCGGCTCAACAGTTTCCAATTTGTGCGAGAAATTTGTTCACTAGACGGAATGATGGAGGAATCGTTGAGTCTCCGTAAAAACAGAATATACTGTCAGAGTTAGGCGCCTTAACATGGAACCGGCGTCACCACAAAGCCAGAACTGGGAGATGTCCCAACGTCAAATAGCAACATCATAAGTCATTAAGCTGGCTGCCGTGAAATCCGGTTTTGCCACTCACGCCCGCTCAATGAGTCGGTGGTTCTTTAGAATTGTGTAGTCTTTTGGTGGTAGGTGAGTGGTAGGTTCTTATGAAGGATTTGTGAGTGTGTGAGAGAAGAGGAGAGTGAAGAGGTGGGAGAAAGAGTGAGCGAGGGAGTTATCCGTTTGTTGTTGGTTACAGCCGAAGTGGAATGCTGCATTGTATGCTATGTTTTTTGTGTGAGAGAAGAGAGAAGGAATGAGATAGAGTGTGTATGCGATGAGGGGGAGAGAGAATTGACAACTTTTGAGAATCGAAGGAAAAATGGAAGCAAAAGAGCAGGCGGAGCGAGAGAATAGAAAGATAGAAAGAAGAAGAAATTGAGGAAGAGAGAAGATCAATAATTGAGAAAGTGGGAGAAAATAAACCAGAAAAATTAAAGAGAGGAGAGAATTGAGGGTACAAAAGGAAGATTTAAGAAAGAATAGGATGTATATATATATATATAATGATCTATCATCATGTAGCATGTCCTTTGTAGAACGTCGCTCCCATCACAGTCTGTCTGAAAGAAACTCGTTCCCTTGCCAAAACACCAGCTTCCGCCACTGTCATACTCAGGCACTCCTGGATATCTTGGTGCCATCGTCTTCTTGGTCTACCCCTTCCTCTTTTGCCTGGAAACATACCTTCCATCACCGTTCTCTCAAGACCGTTGTGTCTCTTGATGTGACCAAAGTATTTGCATTTTCTAGCCAAAATGGAATTGATAAACCAGTTCTCCTTTATGCTCAACTCTTGCCGAATGTCTACATTTGTTCTTTTCTCTATCCATGGTATTCTGAGGATCTTTCTGTAACATTTTGACTCGAAGGATTCGATTCTTTGTCTAGAAGGTTTGGTAATCGTCCATGCTTCACAGCCATAAGCTGCCATAGGAAAAACACAGGCTCTCAAAACTTTTACTTTTATCGTTTTGTTGGTGCCCTGCCATAATTTCTTCAGGCTGTTCAGTTTCTGCATTGCCATAGCTAGTCATCTTCTGATTTCTTTCGAGCAGTCACCATTTTTGTCAATTCCGGAGCCCAGATATTCAAAATGTGTGACCTGATCTATTTCTTCACCACCCACTGTAAATTTATGCTGACATTGCGTTTTGTCGATGGTCATTATCTTTGTTTTGTTTATTTACTATATCCATTAACGGCTGAAAGTATAGTATCACTGTGTCATCTGCGTATCGTAACTCTGGAATCTCCTACCCCCCAATCGTAAATGGGTCGAAACTTTCAATGTTCTCATCTTCTCGAACATTTCTCATTATACATTCCGCATATATGTTGTACAGATAAGGTGAGAGTATACATCCCTGTCGGACTGCCTTTTGTACTGCAAACCAATCTGATGTTTGCCCAGATACTCGGACAGCGGCTTGTTGATCTTGGTATAATGTTTGAATGAGATGGACTGTATGCAAAGGAAACCCCATTTCCTTCATGATTCTCCACAGATGTTGATGTTTTACCGTGTCGAAGGCATTAGTGTAATCAATGAAACATGTGTACATGTCTACATTAAACTCTCTACATTTTTTCATAGATATTCCTTAAATTGAATATGTGGTCCCGGGTAACTCTGTCTTTCCTAAAACCTGCCTGGACTACGTGAATTTCAGATTCAAACCTTTTCTCTATCCTTCTTAATAGGATTCGCAAGAGTATCTTGCTAGCGTGGCTGATCAGCGCGATAGTTCGGTAGTTCGTACACAGCTTCAGGTTGCCTTTTTTGCGGAGGGGAATATAAATTGATTTCTTCCATGCTTCTGGCCACTCTGCACTGTGCCATATCTGTTTACACAGCTTGTGATAGACTCGAGCACATGCCTCTCCTCCTGCTTGTATTAGCTCTGCTGGGATATCATCGCATCCTGGGGACTTTCCCTTTTTCAGGCTTTTAATTGCAGAGCGTACTTCTTCCAATGTTAGTTCAGGTTCTTTCTCATCCTTTGGTAGGATTGTAACTGAGCGCTTTGTGCTATCTCCATACATGGTTCTGCAGTACTCTCTCCATATATTCTATATATATATATATAAAGAGGAAATAATGATTAAGGCAGAGATAGAGAGAGAGAGAGAGAGAGAGAGAGAGAGCGACAGAGAGATATGACAATGATCTGAGAAAGATTGTGCATGTGAGAGAACTATAACGAAAGAGAAATGTAGAAACGGAAAAAGAATGAGTATACAAAGGTTTTCAAAGATTAGAAAGATTTAGAAAAATCAGGAATAAAATGAATGATTAAGAGATATAGAGAGAAGGGCATATTGTGGGGGAGTGAGAGAGAGACAATCAGATATATGTGCCCATAAGTGTACACATGTACACGCACGCACGCACGCACGCACGCACGCACGCACACACACACACACACACACATACATACATACACAAACACAGACACACTCACGTACACATATATGGAATACATATGCATACACATTTACTCGTTTATTTACTTACATAGATAAACACAGAAATCTGGTTGGAGCCTTCCCTAGAGATTTGGAAATGCGCAGTATGTGAAGGTGGCTGGCAACTGCGGGCATTGTATAAGGTAGGGGCTTTAACACAGGCGCTATTTGGTTAAGCCATTTTGGTAATTGTGTTGGGTTGGTTGTCTCCGGATACCACCTTGTGGAGTTAGGATAGTGCGGTTTTGTGCAAGGGCTGGTTGATAGGACGAGAATGGTGTGCTCTTTAGTTGTTTGAACGAGTGTCGTTGACCGAAAGTTCGTTCCCCACAGGTAGACTAGAAGACGTCGCTGCTGCCCGAACGTCGTCGCCGTAGGTGGAGAAAACTGACTTGTTATAGCCACGTCTCGAGGCCCAAAGGCCTTGCAAATACGATACTACATGACATAGTACAAGGCAAGCGAAGGCTGAGACGTCCGAGAAAATGATGAGAAGAAAACATCAATGAATGGACTAACTACAACCTGAGGAGGCCCAAAAAGTAACTGCAGACAGACAGAGCTAGCGCAGGATTGTGGAGCTGTTAGTAGAGGTTCCCCAACAATTTCAAGAGGTCACTGGATGAACAACTAAGGGTCCATTACTAAGTAATGACAAACTCGCTAGAAGGACGTTGGTGGTTGTGCCGACCATCGATTCTTTCAGTTACTTATATTTTGTTAACGATTGGCTTGCAGCTCTGCTGTTGTGTAGCCTATTCCGTTAACGTGGACGTTTGATCTCCTCTTTGAACATTTCAGATTTCATGTAGCCTAGGTTGTCAGCTAATGTATAAAGTCAAATTTGGAGGTCCTGGGTTTGAGGAACCGTCGCCGTTTGGCCCGCCTTTCATGCGGCACGCCTTTCCGAGGATGTCCCAGATCGGTAGTCCTTACAACAGGCCATTAGGATAAAAGGATGGGAAACGATACCTTCTATAAATGTCTCGAGGTCCGTGCCATAGACACACCACCTGGTTAGATCACATTGTAAAGACATCATCCTTATTGTATGCAGCCTGTGATTTAGAACCTCAATATGTTCATAGATGTTCAACGGGCCATTATCACCTAAGCGGACTATCTACTTACCTATCTACTGACTTATCTGCTTACCTATCTACCTATTAACCTATTCTATTCTCACGCAAAGAGGTTGTTTTATCTGAGAGGAAAGGCGATCAACTCTCAAAAAGCGAACGAAAGCGTAACACCACGGGTGGTTAGAATCCCGCACATTTCAGGGATCCCCCGGTCTTCAAAAGACATGAGATCGACGTTTAGTCCTTTATGAAACGGACGATAAGCTTAGATGTCCCGTGCACACGCTGTGCACACGCTGTGCACGTAAATGAGATATTGGCATTTAAAAATAGAAAATGAACATGCAGTTAGCCGGACAAGGAAACAATTCTAAAGGTCAAGAAATACTACCCGATAGTGGCCAGCACGGAGACCAAAAGTGGCAGCGCCTCCTTCATGCAAGGACTCAAAATGCCAATCACCAGTTTTTATTTTGCATACTTCATTACAATTATAAAAATGACCTCTACATTTCACAATGGTAGAAGAGGAGTGACTGAGTGAATATATACTCACACAAACATTTAACATATATAAGTAATTCGTACAAACGTAGAAAAATATGTCGAGATAGCACACTTGCACATGTACTTGCGAAGTTGATATATGCATTTAAAGCACACATATAAAAACACATATGTACACATACATGCACATATAGACACATTTATGATATTTAAAAAAAAAGTAATTGCCCATCGCGAAGCGATGATAGCCAGAACATCAGACGATTTTGTCTTAGTAATGTGATGTGCGCTGTATTTGGATTTTAGTGAGGGAGAGAATGCGCTGGTCATCAATCTCACTCTTATCCTGAGTTATCTTGGATCAGTGGCAAGACTATTGGTCGAGACGACTGGAGGTAACTCTGGATGCAGGTACTTTGGTCTTACCTTCCGCTTGAAACTTGCGGGATTCGATTGCCCACAGTTTCCGTTCATCACTGTGAGATGCGAGTGCCTTAACCTCTTGACTACAGCAACAGGTAAGAGATACATACATACATACATATATATTCATAGAATCCTGGTATTCAAACAGGCATATTAATGTATGTTGGCAGGTATCCGAGGGCTTCGACTATACGTAGTAGGTATTTTAACACTTCTTGTTGCTTACTAGGCCTTGGGCGGAACGTATAAATAATTTGGGTAGATTTTTAACTATAATTTTTTCATTGTGCCCGGTCAGCGGATGTTACGCCTACTCTTTTAGATTTCTGACTGTCAAGTGATTTTTAACGTGCTTGACACTGAACAGGAGAGTCCGGTCTCACTACCTTGAGATCTGGGGAACTTACCTTACCTCAAGACCACTGAGCCCCCTTATAGTCTACAAACACTCATATATACATACATACTCACATATCTACATACATACATTCACATTTAGACACATGTATAATGCGCACATATACACATATAATATAGTAGTCTGTCAGGCATGACATGGGCGGAAGACTAACGCTTGGTCAGGCAAAATATACTGATCAGACATGTTAAGGTCAGGGAAAACACTGGTCTAGACCCTCACCTCGGCTTCCTAGTAGCCCTTCCTGGAAACGGACTGTTTTTATTGCAGCCTGGCTAACAAGGTGAGAGATCGACGTGATCCCCGTAATAGTGAGTCACAGGATGATGAAGCTAAGCATAGCACAACTGCCTGGAGGACCCCGGTCCACCTTCATCAGCAAGCTCCGGATGTGAGGAAAGTACTGCAATCCGCAACTTAACGCCCTTATGAGGCCGCACAAAAAGAGTAACCTTCTCATTGTGGGCATTCGTAAACAACAACAACAACAACAACAACAGCAACAACAACAACAGTCATGACTGCTTATATGATAATACAAATTGGAATAGTAAAGAAAGAAAAATATATTCTTTGCTTGTCTTGTTTTCTTTCTTCCGCCGGTGTTGTTAGGGGAACAGACACTGGTCCGGTCAGGCACAACATATTGGCCATGACGTCGCGTCAGGGTGAGGCACTTATACTGGCCAAGAACAGTTTCTTTCTTCCGCCGGTGTTGTTAGGGGAACAGACACTGGTCCGGTCAGGCACAACATATTGGCCATGACGTCGCGTCAGGGTGAGGCACTTATACTGACCAAGAACAGTTTCTTTCTTCCAAGTAGCGTTTCTTCGAAACAATATTTTCAAGGCAGTCTGGCTGACGAGATGTGGATCGTCGTGATTCCAGTAGTAGTTAGCGTCACGTAAATGAAGTCAACCATAGCACAGCCGCTTGGAAGACCGGAGTCCACCTTCATCAGCACCCTCTGGATGTGAGGAAAGCTTCTACAACCGCCACTTAACTTCCATTTCAGAACACATAAATGGGTAAACATACTCATTGTGATAATAAAAAAATAAAAAAATTACAGCAACAGCAAAAATTGTTGCATGCTTTCTTCTCTGTGTTACAAGAGCTTCTCATTACCAAATTTGAGGTTAGTCATTCAGGGTACCTCTCCACTTTGATTTGCATTCAGATTTGTCTTTCCAAGATGCCTGAATCCTGTCAAGAGCCTTCACGCCACTCTTACACCCATCTTTGAACCTCAACTGTAGACGGCCGACTGTTCTCTTGTCATTCGCCAACTGTCCATAGAGGATATCTTTGGGAATGAGACCTTCAACCATGCGACGAACATAACCAAGAAATCCAAGAATTCGCTGCCTAAGGTTAGTGTACTGGCTTGGGAGACAGGCGCGACAGTGCACCTCTGTATTTGTCATTCTGTCCCCCAATGTAATTTAAAGAATGAATCTCTGGCAAGATAGATGGAAGGTTATCAGGAAAGTCTGTGCTTTTGTTTGGCATATGATGCCAAAGGAGCGTGCTAACGACACATGCGTTGTTCATCCTTTTTATGCCAAAATGTTCGGCTAGGGCACCGTTTTTAATAACCAAATCCATAAATCTTCCAAATAATTGAGGTAACATAATGCAACCTCGTTTCACTCTAGTTTATATGCGGAAACAAGGCGTTTTGCCCATAGTTGTTCTAACACAGCATTTGGGAGTCATGGTAAAGAGTTCTGACGGTGTTTATGTACTTTTGGAGAAAGCCGTAGATGGAGAGTATTTTCCAAATTGTCGGTCGATGTAAACTATCAAAAGGTTTTTGAAAATCAATAGTTAATGATATGTGAAGATTTGCATTTCTACGGATTTCTCAATAATTGTTCTCAGATTAAAAATCTGGTCGACAAAAGATCTCTGGTCTAAAACCAGAATGTTTTCCCCTCCAGTCTTAAGTCTATCTTATCCCTGAGTCTTTCCAACATCATACTGCAAAGTGCTTTTCCCGCACCGATAGAAGTGTAATTCCTCGCCAGTTGCTGCAATCCGATTAGTCGCCTGTCTTTTGTATTTTAACAATAATTCCATCTTTCCATTGTCGGGATAGATTTTCATTATTCCACACTTCATTTATGATGGATAACAAGTGTCTAAAAACAGCATCATCTGCTGCTTTTAACATTTCTCCTGCAATTTCCTCGTCGCCAGCAGCTTTGAAATTCTTGAGTTTGCCGATGGCTAGCTAAATCTCCTCAAGTGTAAACTAGATAGTTGTAAGATGGGTACAATTGTTTTCTTAACAAAACTGGGGTTACCTGTCTCTGCGGTCTGTTCAGTACTTCTATCAATTGCTCTGCCGAACGCATCTCTTCTTTTTATGAAGTAAGGAGAATACCAAGCTTATTTTTGAATGGGATATTCGCCGCAGGTGGTTTATTACGTGGCTGTCTTGTAATTTGGTGTAGGCATCTGTTGTTGCTTGTTTTCGTGGCAGTTTCAATTGAAATTGTCAAATGATTGATGTACTGTCTTTTATCTCTGCGAGCACTCTTCTTCTGCTTCTTCTTCGTACGCAGTCAGACAGTAACCATTATTTTTTCGAAAAAAGCGGCGGTCATCCTGAGGCTCTCGCCACTGCCATAGAGCTTGTCTTGCAGTTCCACTGGTAATGGCCACATCTGCTCTCTCTTATCCTCGTATGTCGGGCAGTTCTGCAGCAGATGTTCAGCGGTCATTTTACCAGTACCGCACGGGCATTCGTCGGTACACCCTATCTTCAATTTGTTGAATAGGTGGTACCTCAGTCTGTTGTGGCCAGTGCGAAGTCTTAAGACAACGACCTGCTCTCTTCGGGTCAACTGGTAATAGGCATCGTTTTTGGTGTAACCAGTATGTTCGGTTTCCCATTTGGTCATGTATCTGGCTTTGATAAGCCGTTTTGACTCTTCGTACGTCATACTGGTATCTGTTTGTGGTAGTCTTGCATCTTCTTTTGCCAGTCTGTCTGCCTCCTCGTTGCCTTGGATGTTGCAGTGTGACGGAACCCACTGTACCACTACCCTTTTTGGTGCGGATTGCTGGCACAGTTTGCAGAGTGCTGCTCTTAAGTCATTAAGCTCAGTGTTTTTCTGGCTTTTTAGCGCTATGACTACGGCGAGAGCATCTGTCAGCAGGACTATATGGCTCTCATTTTCACTGTGTGTCACCATTTCTTCCACTGCCGCCCTCAGTGCCTCTGCCTCCGCTCTGAAATTGCTTGTGTACTTACCAGTAGCGAGTGACAGTGTTATTTGTCTGCCATTTGGTAGGTTCAGGAATGCTCCTGCCCCTCCGTTCTGTGTTGTGTTTGTTACAGAACCGTCGGTGTATGCATGGGTCCAGTCCATGCTTGGGTAGCTTTTCGTTATGAAGCTTAGGGTAGTATCTCTCCTTTCTTTTTCAGTCTGGCAGTTTTTGTTTGCAATACCTGGTATATTTTCTACCACTTCTGGAAATATATCCTGCCTCCAGGTAGGTTTTCGTACAGTATTGATGGGTTTTGGTGTTGTTAGTGCGTTTATGGGATCTTCGTGCATCTTTGCTTTGGCTATTTCTGCAAAGTTTCTCCGCTTTAGTTTCCCATTTCCCAAATTGTTTAGTCTCTGGTGCATTGGATGGTCAGTCAGTCTTCGGAGTTTCTCTGACTGCAGCTGGGCTCTGCAGTCTCTTCTATCGGTCATGGATTGCAGTTTTGTAATCTTTTCAAGTTCTACAATTGGCGTTGACTTCATGCCACCTGTTATAATTCTCATGGCTTGGTTTTGAAGTTTGTTAACTTTATCGAAGTTCGCCTTTGCTGCTGGTGTCCATGCCGCAATGCCATACTCGAGAACTGGTCTCACTCTTCCAGTATACAGTTTCTTTAGTATGCCTTCGTCTGCTCCCCAGCTTGTGCCAGCAAGTTTCCTCATGATTGCCATTCTTTTTCTGGCTTCCATTCGGTTTCTCTCAATCTGACTTTTCCATGTCATGCGCCGATCAAATGTGACTCCCAGATAGGTTTGGTTGTCGTTTGGCTGCAGGAATTTGCCATTTAGACTTAATTTGGTACTTTGGAGTTTTAATGAAAGCGAGAATATTGTGCATGTGGTTTTCTCCTCGTTTATTTTGACCAGCCATGAGTTCGCCCACTCTTCCAGCGATGTTAGGGCCGTCTGCATCCGATTTCTTGCTATGGTGAGATTCTTTTCAGAGGTCCACATAGCCAGATCGTCTGCAAACATTGAGCTATGGACTCTTTTTGGTATATTCTCTGTAATATCGTTTATATATACCAGGAAGAGTGTGGGTGACAATACTCCCCCTTGGGGTACTCCATGCTCGAGTGTCACCTTTTTGCTCATCTGTCTTTGTACTTGGACTCTGGCCGTTCTTTATTTGAGGTAGTGGTTGATCCACTTGTACATCTTCCCACCGACATCACTTCTTCTTAGCTTGACTCTAAGTCCATCCTTCCAGACTTTGTCAAATGCCTTTTCCAGATCCACCCAAACAGCTACTGTGTGTTTCTGTGCCTGGTAGGCATCTTCTATCTCCTGGGCTATGAGGATGACCTGGTCCTCAGTGGATCTGTGCTGTCTGAAGCCGGCTTGCTGTGGAATTAGTATTCGTTTTTCTTCCAGATGCCACATCAGTCTGGTGTTTATCATCCGTTCCATCAGCTTGCCGACACAGCTCAGTAGGCTGATGGGCCTGTATCCATTTGGATCTGTTTTATCCTTTCCTGTTTTTGGTACTGGTACCAGTATTGCGTCTTTCCATGCCTGGGGTACAATACCCCTTTTCCAGCTTTGGTTCAGGACTGATAGTAATTTCCTCTTCGCTGTTTGGCCCAGCCCCATCAGCATTTCGTTTGTGATCCCGTCTTTTCCGGGAGATTTCCTTTTCTTTAGTGTTCTCATAGCCTCTTCCATTTCGCGCATTGTTAGTTTGGCCATCATGTGCTCTTCAGGAGCCGTATTTATGTTTTCGTGTCCCTTTAGCTCTTCGCTAATGTCTGTATGCTTATCTGCAGGGACCTCGATGTGGTTTGCTCTGGCATAGTGATCGACAAAGGCGTTTGCGGCTTTCTTACCTGTGATCAAGTTCTCGCCCTGCTTGATAGTAATTTGTTTATTTGACGGGGTTTCGTCGTTCATGGCTCTGACTAGCTTCCATAGCTTGTTCCCGTCTTTGTCCAGGTTTAGACTTTCCGTTTTATTTTTCCAGCTTTCTCTTACTGTTTGCCTGAGAGTGTGTTTGTACTTCGCCGCGGCGGCTTTGAGGGCGATGTTTGCCTCCATGGATTTTTCTCGCTCTGCCATGTTCCTAGCATTTGTTACTGCACTGCGAGCACTCGATTTCCCTAGTTTGTTTAGTGAGTCATAAATCTTCTTGCATGACTCATATGTAACCTCTGATAGAGTACCTCATTAACGATTATTTAGAAAATTAAAGTCACATGGAATAGGTGGGGAAGTTGCCAAATGGATTGAAAATTGGTTAACTTGAAGACGGCAAAGAGTGGGCATAAATAAGAAGTACTCTGAGTGGTGTGAAGTAAAAAGTGGAGGGCCACAGGGCTCAATTTTGGGACCAATTTTGTTCTTCATATATATAAACGATTTTGACATTGATATTGTATACATGATTGCAAAATTCACTGGTGACACAAAACTTTGCAATAGTGTCTCATTTAAGGCAGAAGTGGATATGTTGAGGTCAGATTTAGATAAAATTCAATAATTGTCTGTCAGCTGGCAAATGGAGTTTAATGTAGATAAATGTACAGTGATCCACATTGGTAGATCCAATATGGAACATAATTAAAGAATGGGCGAGAATAATATTAGAAAGACAGAAAAGGAAATGGACCTAGGGGTTATAATAGATCATACAGGTAAGGTGAGTGAGCAAGTCCAGGTAGAAGTGAAAAAGGCAAATGAAATATTAGGTATGATAATAATAAATATTAAACATAGGAGCAAGGAAATGATAGTCAAACTGTATAAAGCAGTAGTTAGACCTAGATTGGAGTACTGTACAAGTCTGGGGTCCTTATCATAGATGGGGTATACACATGCTGGAAAGGATACAAAAAACAGCGACAAAGCTGATAGTGGGATTTCACAATTACAGTTATGAGGAAAGCCTATATTGTCTAGAAAAGAGAAAAATTTGAGGTGACTTAATACAGGTTTATAATATATTCAAAAGAACGGATAAATTAGACTGTAACAAATTTTTTCAAAATATAACCACCTTCAAGAACAGGAGGCCATAGCTACAAATTAACTAAAGAACGGTCCAGATCAGATATTAGGAAATATTTCTTTAGTCAGAGAGTGGTGAATGTTTAGAATTCCTTGCCATCAGAAGTAGTGGAGGCAGGGATAATTAATCCATTTAAGAATAAATTGGATCCGCATAGCTTTTAGAGCAAGGTAATGAAAATGAAACTTGTTTTTTGTTACATACTCTGCAGAGTCTTCTAAACCAGTATAAAGACGTTAAGTAAGATGTATCCGCTGCAAGAAGGTGCAGTTTTGCTTTTTTAACCTTTTGTTTATTGTATTCCAGGTGTCACAACTTTGTCATTTTTTCCCTCTAATCTTTGAGTACCAGCAGTCATTACTGTCACATTTTTTTCAGCGCAGTTTAAAACAATCATATTGGATGTGATCGTATGAATGGTTGAGTTGTCAGCCAATATTCAAGAGGATTTCGACATTATTTTGTATTTTGACATTGTATACTTCTTGCAGGTTTCCGAATAGCAGTCTTTGTACATCGATTTTCTTGCTCTTAGTTTGTTGTTGAAGCCTCTTCAGTTTTATCTTCAGTTTGGCTATACAAAGGTTATTGTCGCTAACAATGTCTGCGATACGCTCTAGCATCACGGACTGACAAACGAAATTTGTGCTGCCAGAGTATATTATTCTCTTTTGTTCATGTAAAAAATAGTCATTGTCTGCACCTCTCCACCTGTATTCACTTAGGCTGCCAGGGGAAATTATACACTTTTGTTCAGGTGGGAGATAGTTCTAGACTGTGCACGTCCATCTGTATTCACTTAGACCTAAAATGTCTAGTCCATAGCTGACCATTTCCTTATTAACTTCCATCGTCTTCCCTGTCTGGCACACAGTTCTAACATTCAGGTATTCGATTTGAAGAACACTTTTGGCTCCTAACATGTTGAATTATTATATGGATCACTGTTGAAACTCTTTCTGTTTTCGTAACGATGTGTTTTACGATAATGGCTTGTCAGGCCATTGGTACAGCCCTCGTATCTGTTCGGTCTCATTGAAAGTTTCTAGACTGCATTCATAGCACATAAATCAGGCGCCGAGCACTCTCCGATGATGTTGTAGATCCAGCGTTGTTAAAAAATGCATCATACCACAACGCAGTCACATAAGAAGACAAAATTCGGACATCATGCAGTACAAAAGACACAATAAAGATGTGGCTCACAAAAGAACACATACCATTTAACGACACGTATCTAAACTCTGAATAGCTTTCCCTTGTCAAGCAGACATGACAGGAAACGATATTTCATATAGACAATTTGATTCAAAAGCATTGTCATATATGTTTGAGACTGCCACTTTACCATTCACACTTAAACCTAATTGTTTGAGACTGCCACTTTACCATTCACACTTAAACCTAATTGTTTGAGACTGCCACTTTACCATTCACACTTAAACCCAATTGTTTGAGACTGCCACTTTACCATTCACACTTAAACCTAATTGTTTGAGACTGCCACTTTACCATTCACACTTAAACCCAATTGTTTGAGACTGCCACTTTACCATTCACACTTAAACCCAATTGTTTGAGACTGCCACTTTACCATTCACACTTAAACCCAAATTAACTTGTTTGGGCAAAAGTTAAGGGACAAGAAGCAGCTGAAAATAAAACCTTCAAACTATGCGATGTGATAGAACTAAAATATGACCCCCTCTCAAATATAGACAAAGACAATTGGGCATAATTGTGTGGAACATGTCTTGAAAGAGGAACAGGGCTACTGAAAGAAAGAAGGATTGTCGTTCGTTGAACTGAGAGCTGTCATCAATTTGTTGAAATCGTCCGACTCTGATTAAGTGAAAATTTAACTTACATGCGAGGTGACGGCGTGTATTAGTGGCTAAGTGGCACGGCTCAAAATCCGAAGGTGCTGGGTTCGATCCCCACCACAGCACCGACCGTTACTCCGGGGAAGCAAACCCTTAGAAAATGCAGGAGAAAGCAGACCCTTACATAAAATGCATGCGGAAGTCGGTTGCGTTGGGCCGACAGGCGCAAAATAAAAACCACAGTGCAACGCACTTGGGGATTAGAGAAAATAAGGCGAACGCAAAAAAAAAACACAAAAAAAACAAACTAACTTACATGTTTATTTTCCGAGAAATTGAAGTTTCCATTACCTTGATAAAACTATTCTTCTCAGGGCCACCTCAATCAGTTAGAACTATCCTTCTCAGGGCCACCTCAATCAGTTAGAAGATGGATCTAAGAACTGAATTATAACCATTTATTGTTTGTCCCAGCATCTATTTACAAACTTGGGCCAATCAATCTAAAGTATGCACTTTCTATGTTCTATATATATATCGTGTGCTGTTACATATTCATACTTTCTTTCTACAAAATGCGGAGTTATTTGTTAAAACACATACACTACATTAAAAGGGCATTATGTGAAGCCTAATATAGAAAATCTCATTCGAATTGGAGAGACGCCTTTGCTTAAAGACAGACAATTTTTTAATTTACGGTTAATTATTTCTACAGGGACAAAATAAATCCTTTGCTAACAAAGATCAAAGGAACTATGCGCTTGAAGAAAACTGCACTACCTGATAAAATATAAATTATAAAGTCATTGGGACATTGGAAATATTAAACCACGTGCAGATATTTACGTTTATCGGTGCAAGGGTTATTGAGATATTAGACCACAATTGACAGCAACCATTGTTAAACTGACTATAATAGAATATCATTTGTGTTATTCGAGCTAATTCCTAGGGATGAAGCCCACTCGGTTTTCACAATCCAATCACACCAGGTTCGATTCCCACTTATGTCCAGTTTGGCAGATACTGGGATTTGGTTTCTCGGGGGATTGCTCCTCCACGTACAGAAAGTAACAGCAACCTACCGTACTACACACTTGCCAAGAAACTTCTAACAGCCAAATAGGTGGCGGTTGAAGGAAGCGATGTTCTGTAAAGAACATGCTACTAACATTATATTAAAGCTAGGGTTTTTAGATGGTTAACAAAAAATGGTTATTGTGAAGAAAGAAAAAAACAACTTTAAGCGAGCGCTCGACTTCATCCCCTCGGGTTTTCCCTATTTAGCTTGGTCAATCTCGGCATCTGTCGAGAGCATCGCACAAAGCACGAACTCCATAGCTCCAGCGATGAACCCAGGGATCTCCGGAAAAAAATTGACATCATGGACCGACCATCGCTTGAAATCGAACCCCGACTGTCTGAACACGAGGCAAACGGCTTGACCACTTCGCCACAGAGACAATATTAACAAAGAGATAAAAAGTAACCTTAGCTTTGTTTTACAACATTAATATTCCACTGTGAGCTTATTGTTTTCTTCATCTCCTGTGTACACTGTTTAAAAGTATTTATACAATTAATATTACATTACCAAATAGCAACTCGCCTGTCTTGTCGGAGTCCAAACTGAGAGCAAAGAATAGTAACCTGCCAGACATGTAGTGAAAGATAAAAGCAGAGTTGGGCTTGCAGATAGCAATCTCAACATGTAAGTTCCTAAAGCGGCCACCGCTCCACGAAAGCCGATGAGGTTCAGAATTTCTGTAAGGGTGGGGGTGTGGGGAGGGGCTTACTTTCCGTACACAGTAAAACGGAGTCTTGAGAGATATCAGTCAAGATATTAACCGTAATGAAAGATATGGGGATAACACAGTTATCTTGTCTGCCAGGAAGTCCCAAACAGTGGCTTGCCAGACCTTTCGGTTCCACCCAGCTCACTAGGGTAGGGGTTTTCAAAAAGTAGAAATGTCCTCTCCCCCTCCTCTCAAATTTGATAATTTTAGGTGTAGAGTGGGGGAGATACTATGATTCACTTTAATCCTCCATTTCTTGTTTTTCTTCTTCTTGTTCTTATTTTTCTTCTCCGTCGTTGTTCGTTCTCAAACTCCTGCTAGTAAGCCCTGGAAAGGGCTTTGTAAGCAGCATTATAAAATCATGAGAACGGAATGCGTTGTGTTGTAGTTTACAGCTGGACTGCGATAATTTGCACCTTTCGGTTTGACACATCCTACTTCAGCATGCCATTTATGGGTACCAGGTTAATCTTCCCTCTTCGATCTCTTCTGCTTAGCCAGTCTGTGTACAAGGTTAACCTTTCCTCTTCGATCTCTTCTGCTTGCCAGTCTGGGTACCAGGTTAACCTTCCCTCTTCGATCTCTTCTGCTTAGCCAGTCTGTGTATAAGGTTAACCTTTCCTTTTCGATCTCTTCTGCTTGCCAGTCTGGGTACCAGGTTAACCTTCCCTCTTCGATCTCTTCTGCTTAGCCAGTCTGGGTACCAGGTTAACCTTCCCTCTTCGATCTCTTCTGCTTGCCAGTCTGGGTACCATATTAACCTTCCCTCTTCGATCTCTTCTGCTTGCCAGTCTGGGTACCAGGTTAACCTTCCCTCTTCGATCTCTTCTGCTTAGCCAGTCTGCCGTATTGCAGACTGTTATCTAGGATCACCTCGCAGAGGGGGAGAAGAACCTTGTCAGCTCTAGGACAATGGCACCGATGCTAGCGGTCAGCTTTGGGTCGCTGTCCACTACAGCTCATGCGCTGAGCAGCATCTCACTGTCCTCATCAGCATCTTGATCCACCAGTTTAATCTGATAAGTAATCAGTTATGTGTTCTGCTGAAGTCGGATGTGTCGGACAGATAGGTGAAAATATCGCAGACAAAATGTAAACTAGCGACACAACGCATTCTGTTATTCTAACTACATCCTGCTACTTGCAAAGTCCTGTTCAGGGCGTGCTAGCGAGAGATTGAGAACGAACACGTAAGAAGAACAAGAAGAAGACGTTATGTGATTAAAAACAAATCTACTTTTATTTGTTTAAAAATTCATCAATTCTGTTCCTATTAAATGTGTTAAACACTTTTAAAATGATTCAAGTAAATATATACGTACTAATACATAAACAAGTACATGATTTTCACAGGAGGTAGCACCTGCCCACGACGTCTAACGACATAAGTGGACTGAAGATAGATAGATAGATATTATTTGAAATACATCTTTAGAGCAGGGGTATTCCTGAGCCTACCAAATGGTAGAAAAATAACACTGTCAATGGCAACTGGAAAATACTCAAGCAATTTCAGAGCGGAGGCAGAGGCACTGAGGGCTGCAGGAGAAGAAAGGCTGACAGGCGAAAGCAATGAAAGCCAGATAGTCCTGTTCACAGATGCCCTGGCCGTAGTCACAGCACTAAAAAGCCTGAAAAATACTGAACTTAATGATTTAAGAGCAGTACTCTGTCAACTATGTCAGCAGACCGCACCAAAAAGAGTAGTGGTTCAGTGGGTTCCATCCATTGTAACATCCAAGGCAACGAGGACGCAGACAGACTGGCAAAAGAAGGTGCAAGACTACCACAACCAGATTCTAGTGTGACCTACGAAGAGTCAAAAAGGCTCATTAGAGCCAGATACATGGCCAAATGGGAAAAAGAACATACTGGCTACACAAAAAATGATGCCTATTACCAATTGACAGAAAAGAGCAGGTCGTGGTCTTCAGACTCCGAACAGGCCACAACAGACTGAGGTACCACATATTCAATAAACTGAAGATAGGTGGCACTGACAAATGCAGTTGTTGTACAGGAAAAATGACCGCTGAACATCTGCTGTAAAATTGCCCGAAATACGAGGACCAGAGAAAGCACATGTGGCCATCACCAGTGACAAAACTAGATCAGCTCTATGGCAGTGTCGACAGCCTCAGGATGACCGCTGCTTTTTTCGAAAAAATACAGGTTGACGTCTGACAGCGTACGAAGAAGAAGAAGAAGAAGAAGAAGAAGAAGAAATACATATTTAAAGTCAATTTTGGGAGGAAGAGGAATGGCGTTCTGATATTTGGTGAAGCGGGTGCATAGGACAAAAAAAAGTTTGAGAGCCTCTGGTCTAGGGGTTCAGCGAATGATTGTGACTGATTATAATAAAACGGTTAAAAAGATTAGCTGAGAGATGTAGTTGGAGGTCTAGCAGGCGGGTATATCAGCGTAGAAGTGGTAGGATATATGGGATATTCAGGCAGTTTTGGTTTGCCATTGGTGTTGCTAATATCGATAATAACAGCACACCCGAAGAGTTTGACATGAAAATAAACACATCGCAGTCTAAGACTTTGGTTGTTGCTTACGAATGCTCACAAAGAGTAGGTTATTCTTTTGTGCGCCCTGAAAAGGACGTTAAGTGGCGGGTTGCAGTCACTTTCCTACCATCCCGAGCATGCTGATAAAGGTGTACCGGGGTCTTCCAGGTGGTTGTGCTATTCTTGACTTCATCTGCGTGTCGCTCACTACTACGGGGATCACGTCAATCCCTCGCCCCGTTAGCCAGGCTGCAATGAAACAGCGCGTTTCCAGGGAGGGCTACTAGGAAGCCGATGTGAGGGTCTTGGCCAGTGTGTTTTGCCTGACCCTGACTAACATGTCTGATCAGTATATTTTCTGACCAGACGTCAGTCTTCCTGCCTGAAGACTTTGGTAATAGACAGGCATCATAGGCAAATAAATACAGTCATCGCTGGAGAAATAATTGAGCAGTTTACACCTTCAAGGCAAACTATAAATGAAGATGCCTGCAATGATAAGGATAAGATAAGGATTGCATTGGCACGAAAAGGCCTTCAGAGAAAAATAGAAATCGATAGCCTTAATATCTGGATAAATATGAAGAAAAGAATAATCACTACCCACGTATGCCCAATGGCACTGTATGCGGCTGAAACATGGACTCTAGCCAAGAAGGATGAAAGCAGTTTGGAAGGGTTTCAAATGTGGTGCTTTCGTAGAGGTGAAGGACAGAAGGACCAATGACAACTGATGTAGGCACACAAATAACAATTTTGAAAATAATCCAAAAATGAAAATTGAGTTGGCTGGGAACCAATATGTGATTTGAAAGTCTTACTGAAGGTCAACCTATCTATCTATCTTCAGTCCACTTATGACGTTAGACGTTCTGGGGCGGTGCGACCTCCTTTGTTTCATATTTTCGGGCAGGTAAAAATCCGTTGGGGACTTGCCAGGTTAATACCAGCATCTGTTAGCCCCTGGAATATATGATCATCTATTTATGAGACTGGTGAAGGTGGAAGCGTAAATTAGAGCAAGGTAGACCCGCAGCCTGTCAGGCGCCATCTAAGCTGTTCCGTTAACTATATAACAAAGACCTGTTGTTATGGCCACACAGTCCCCCTTTTTGCGACATATTCTCTGTGGGGCGGGAATCCTTAGAATAATTTGAATAGATTTTTAACTTTAATTTGGCCCAACAGCGGCCATTAGGGCTACTCTTTTCGATTTCCAACTGTTATGGTATTTTTAACGTGCGCGCCACTGAACACGGGTGTCGGATCTCACTACTTAGAGATCAGGAGAAATATTTACCGGAAGATGCACGTGAAAAAACATCCCGTGGTCTCCACCGTGATGTAAACCCGCGACCTCCAGCACCAGAGGCGAACACCTTACCTTTAGACCACTGGGTCCCCACTGCAGGTCAATATCCAGAGAAAAAAATGGAGGGAGCGACCAAAACTGGCATTTACATCCCACGCATGTAAAAACGTTCATATGATGGAATGAAGAGAACTGCATATGAAATCGTCACGAGGTTATACATGCTGAGACAACCTTACTACCAGTCTAGGGACTGACCAACAGGGTAGGGGGGGGGGAATAACGACAATTACATGTAGACACATAGCAGGTAGACAGATGACAGGTAGACGCATGGTAGGTAGACAGATAGCAGGTAGACACATGGCAGGTAGACACATAGTAAGTAGATACATAGCAGATAAACATATAGCAGGTAGACAGATAGCAGGTAGACACCAATTAGGTAGACACATAGTAAGTAAACAGATAGCAGGTAGACATATAGCAGGTAGACAGATAGCAGGCAGAAACATGCCAGATGGACAGATAGCAGGTAGAAACATGCCAGGTGAACAGATAGCAGATAGAAACATAGCAGGTAGACACATAGCAGGTAAACACAAAACAGGTAGACACAAAGCAGGTAAGCATGTATGGGTAGACTCATAGCTGATCGGCGCATGACCGGTAGACCCGTATGAGGCAGGCACAAAACAGGTAGACATATGACAGGTAAAGATATGACAGGAAGACACATAGCAGGTGGGCACATGACAGTTCGACACATGGAAGATATTTCTATCGCGTCGGAGAAGAAGCGTTAAAGAATTCTTTGTACTGTTCCTCGGTTTTTTTATAAGATCGAGTGTGTAGATCCCTTTCCTAGTTGATTTTCGTTCCCCAGCAATAAACCAGGAACATAATTTGCCACTGTGTGCACTTGTGCCTATTTACAACTGGGATCGAACCTGATACCTTTGCAGTGAGAAACGAGATATATTCCTCTCTGCCCCGCAAACGCTCACCTGGATCTATATATGAAAAGGAGTCAAAAAGTTCCAGGTATATTTTTATTATAATCACGAACCCGTGTTGGTTTTTAACTATCGGTAAATAACACTTTTTGATGCAAGCGTTCCCCAGGCATGTTAAACTAATCCGAATGCCTTATCCATTATGTAAAGGATGAGAAACGATCCTCTATGGCTTCAACAATATCCCACAACAATTTGTTCCTTGTTACTACCAGGAAAAAGTTACGCCAAACAGCAGCCACGAGATTCACTCTGCATACGAGCTGAAAGAACACAGTACATTATGAAGAGACACGACCAGTTTGACAATTTGGCACGGCGCTTGATAATGATTGTTGCAAAATAATGAATACAACAACGATTGTGTAATTAAGACACGTGGTGATAATAAAGGAATCAGAGAAGTGAATCTGAAAGTTAATGAGAGAGCGTACAGCAAATCGATACTGGCCATATCGATCTGCTAGCACAGTTAAGAGGATTGTGATAACAGGCCTAGTATCGCGAAATATATTCTAGTTTACAAATCTCACGGTAAAAGCTTTAGTAAACAGATAGATACTCCCAATGGTTCCCGTGGTAAAGGGAAGAATAGGACACTGTTTCCCTCCGCGTTGTAATAGGCGACGAAAGAAGGATGTGCATGGGACTAGTAACCTCCCCATGTTAAACCCACTGCTTTGAACACGCATTGCAGCAAAGAGATACCTCACTCACATGCATATGCTACGTTTCTGGCAGGACGTGATGATCCTGGGACACAGTCACACTGGACTGCCTCCCTTCCGGGATAGTACAAACTAGTACATAGTCCATCATATCATTGCCAAACCCTATAGACACGAGTAGGGAAGACTCGATAGTCCTGCAAGACAACTTCCTAAGAGTGACAACTCTGACCAAAAACAACTGCTGCCTTGCAGTTAGGCTGGGGACAGCCAAAGGCTAAGGAGGGCAACCCTACAGAAACGCCTGTTGAAATCGGATGCCCTGAGCCACAGGCTTAACAAAATAAAACAGTGCAACGTAAATATCGCTGTAAACAGCGTACGATGAAGAAGAAGAAGAAGAAGAACACGCACTGCAAATGACTTTAACCAGGCTTTCCTGAAAGTGGGTCAGTGGAGCAAAATGCAGTGTTGTACCTCTGCTTCAACAGATAGTTTGGATAAGAGTTTACAGAAAGATAATAAGAAGAGCCCCAGAATGTGGTGTTGGATCTATGCTTCAACAGATGAAAAGAATCAGCCTTTCCTGAAGTCCGGTTAGGGCAAGTCAAGTACAGTGTTAGATCTAGTCACCAGCAAATTTAACGGCGGGGTTTTAATTGATCGATTGAAACAGATCCATTGCAGTTGTTGTAGATTCATTAGGCAGTTAAATTCCTTCTTTATGTAGAGAGGATCTAGCATTGACAAAGTTTAGCTTCAGGAAACCTGCCCGAAAGCAGTTTCTTTGTGAAGTAGTGCAGTTAAATGACCTCGCTACTTTAGAGAGCACAAAATTAATTAATAAACCAAATTCGAGGGACTTTCAAGTCAAGCCTGGACTTTTTTTTCAAGTTTTATCTGAGTGTGTTATAGCGTGCTAGAACTACTATCATTAGTTAGGGACACTTGTTTCCTATTACTGCTAGGTGGCCCACTTGCCCTGTGCCAGCCACATGACATAAATAAAAATGGCGGACAACACTGCTAGTGCTTGCAAGAACAGCGTGTTGTGATCAAGTTTCCTGTGAAACAAGGCGTAAAACCTGCAGAAATTTACAGAAAACTACAATCACGATACGGTGATGAGACACTCAGGCCCAGTAGGATGTTTGGATGGTGTAAACCTTTTAGAGAAGGCAGTACATCAATGAGTGATGATCCCGGACCGGGTGGCTGTCGACTTACCACATTCATTCCTGTGAATTTCCAAATTGTGGAAAGCTCTATCCTGGATGTTGATTTTCTACCATGTTGTGCCACTATCAACAGTGAACAGTACATTCGCAATTTGAGTGATATGCATAACCGTCTGCGAATAAAAACGGCCTGGTTTGGTTACAAAGGGCGTCCTGCTCCTATAAAATAACGTTCCATCTATCTGTAGTAACTCGCTGGGAGGTATTGCCACATCCATTTTACAGTCCAGATCTCACACTAATCAATTTCCAATTGTTTGGACCCTTACAAGAATCCAAAGAAGGTCAGCATTTCAGCACTGATGATGAACTGAAACAGACTGTCCTGGATTGGTTCAGGACATACTGTCAAATCTTTCTGTGCTGAAGATTTAGATTGTCAAGCATTACTTGAACGTTGGGATAAAGGCATAAACGTTGCAGGAGATTGCAATGAAAAATTGCATTTTGACTACTTTTTACAATCATATTTCGTGGTGTGACTTGAACACCTTTCCTATGTTATGTTCTGTTTTTAAGAATCGACTTAACTGCAATTCTGGTATACAAATAGGTGCTCAGCCTCTCTCAGTAGATGACGAAGGGTGTGGATAATGATGGTTCATGCAGCGCGTTGATTGTACACACTTCTACTCTGTCTTCGTTTGCGCCCCAGTCCGCCCGAACCTCGATCGAAATCAAAGATCTGCAGTCTGTGAACTGCTGATTCATTTATTACGGTTTGATCATCTAACAATCGGTCATTGATAGATTTCAAAATGTCACTTTAATCTATATCTAGTGTTCCTGTAATTAATGTCTGTGAAGCCAGGATGTTTGGTTGTCCGCGAGCCACTGGTTGACCAGGGAAGTAGATCCTATCTAGCCCACGCAGGTTTGATGCCTGCCTTCTTCTCGTGAATTAACCAGCCCTTCTCAACCTTGCAAAGACAGAATTGGGAGAAACCAAATCTAGACTGTCAAAATTATTTATAAAAAATAAATAAGCAATAATAAAAATAAATAAATAAACATTATTTGCAGTTAGGAATTTCCTGGTGCCAGAGGTCGTGGGATCGAATCCAGGTGGAGACCGGTATTTTTTCACGTGGATCTTCACGTAACTATTTCCTTGATCTCTGGGTAGTGAGACCGTACTCCCGTGTTCAGTGTTGAGCACGTTACACATTACATCACAGTTACAAATCTAATATAGTAGGCCGAACGGCCACCGCCCGGACAAAATTCAAACATTCGAGTTCAAAATCTACAAGATATTCAAAATGTGTGACCTGAACTATTTCCTCACCACCAACTGTAAAATGATGTTGACATTGTGTTTTGTTGGTGGTCATTATCTTTGTTTTGTTTATGTTACTAAACAGGTTTTCATCTTTGCTGTGTCCATTTACGGCTGAAATTACCTGCTCTAGCCCTTCTGCACTTCTTGATAGTATCCATGTGTTGTCTGCGGATCGTAACTCTGGAATCTCGTAACCGCTAATTGTAAATGTATCAAAACTTTCAGTTCCCATATATGATACAGGAATAACAAAAAGCTCTTGAAACAATACCCCATATATGAGACAGGAATAAACAAAAGCTCTAGAAACAATACCCCATACATAACTTAACTTAACTTAACGTCTTTATACTGGTTTAGAAGACCCTGTAGAGTCTGTATACAACCAGTTACATTTACATCACCTTGCTCTAAAAGCTATGCGCATCCAGTTTATTCTTAAATGCATTAACTGTCCCTGCCTCCACTACCTCTCCTGGCAATGCATTCCAAGCAGACACCACTCTCTGACTAAAAAAATATTTCCTAATATCTAACCTGGACCTCTCATTAGTCAGCTTGTAGCTATGCCCTCGTGTTATTGTAGGTGGCTGTATTTAAAAAAACTTGTTATAGTCTAATTTATGGATTCCTCTGATCATCTTATAAACCTGTATTAAGTCACCACGAATTCTTCTCTCTTCGAGACACTGTAGGCCGATTTTTCTGAGTCGTTCCTCATAACTGTAATTCTGGAATCCCACTATCATTTTTGTCGCTCTTTTTTGTATTCTTTCTAGCATGTTTATGTCCCCTCTATGATAAGGACTCCACACCTGTACACAGTACTCCAATCTAGGTCTAACTAAAGCTTTATACAGTTTGACGATCACTTCCTTGCTCCTATGTTTAATATTTCTTTTTATCATACCTAACATTGCATTTGCCTTTTTCACTGCTACCTTAACTTGCTCACTCACCTTTCCTGTATAATCTATTGTAACCCCTAGGTCCCTTTCCTTATCTATCTTTCTAATATTGTTTTCTCCCATTATGTAATTATGTTCCATATTGGATCTACCCATGTGGATGACTGTACATTTGTCTACATTAAACTCCATTTGCCAGCTTACAGACCATTCTCGAATTTTATCTAAATCCGACATCAATATATCCACTTCCGCTTTAAATGAGACACTACTGCATAGTTTTGTGTCATCAGCAAATTTTGCAATCATGGATCTCATATCAATGTCCAAATCATTTATATATATCAAGAACAAAATTGGTCCCCAAACCGAGCCCTGTGGCAGACCACTTTTCACTTCACTCCACTCATAGTACTCCTTATTTATACCCACCCTCTGCCTTCTTCCCGTTAACCAATTTCCAATCCATTTGGCAACTTCCCCACCTATTCCATGTGATTTTAACTTTCGAAATAATCTTTGATGAGGTACTCTATCAAAGGCCTTTGCAAAATCCAGATAAATAACATCCACTGGCTCCCCTTTATCTATGATTTTAGTAACCTCCTCCATGAATTCTAATAGATTTGTTAAGCATAATCTCCCTCTAGTAAACCCATGCTGACTATTTCTAATTAGATTAAATTTGTCTAAATGCATTACAATGTTTTCTTTGATTATTGACTCTAACAATTTACAGATTATGCTCGTTAAACTCACAGGTCTATAATTTGCCGGATCTGATTTTTTGCCTTTTTTGAATAAGGGGATCACTCCTGCATCTTTCCAATCCCGTGGAACAATCCCTTTTGTAAGTGATTGAGAACATAATATAGCCAATGGTTTTGCTAGTTGGTCTCTAATTTCATACAGCAATTTTGGGTGAATACCATCTTGACCTGGACATTTATTCACTTTCAACCCCTCCATTTTTTTAAAAACCATTTCCTCTGTAATACAGATTGATCTTAATCCCGCTGTATCCATGTCTCTTTGAAAAATATCTATAGGCTTTGGGATCTCGGAGCAGTCCTCCTTTGTGAAGACTGTGCCAAAGTACTGATTGAGCAGATTAGCAGCCTCCCTATTCTCACTTATTATTTTCCCTGTACTGTCTATGAGAGGGCCTACTTTGTCTTTCGTTCTTTGTTTATTTCTAACATAAGAAAAGAAGCTTTTACTGTCAGTCTTGATCCTCTGAGCAAGTTTTTTTTCAAAGTCTATTTTTGCTGTTTTATTTGCTTTCTGAGATATGTTCTGCTTGTCCAAATATTTTACATATGTTTCTTTTGATTTACCTGCCTCTATATATTTTTCCATGCTTTTTTTTTGCTCTTCTACATTTCACTACAAATCTAGTTATCCACTTTTTACGCTTGGGGTTTACCTCCCTACATGGAACACATTCCTCTTTTAGCGTTTCTAGAACTGTTTTAAAACTTTCCCACTCCTGTTCAACATCTGTTCCTACAACAATATCTTTCCAGATTATGTGGTTCGCTGCCTCTTTCATCCTCTTAACATCTGCCTTAGAGTAGTCGTATGTTCGCGTGTTTACGTTTACTTCTTTCCCTGCAATAAGATCCCAACGGATGATTTGATGGTCACTTGAGCCAAACAGTTCCCCAACGGTAACATTTTCAATCATATTTTCCTCTGTGGTAAAAACTAGGTCGAGTATGTTTTTGCCTCTGGTGGCTGCTTCTACATGTTGAATTAAAAAATTGTCAGTTATGCACTTAACAAAAGGTTTTGACTCTACAAGTGCTTCTGCCATATCCCATTTTATTTCTGGATAGTTGAAATCTCCCATTAATAATAATTTCCCTTTACTTGCCTTTGCTATGCTACTAATCAGCTCCTCATCTTCCTCTTTTCGACTTGATGGACATCTATAGCACACTCCAATCACTGTTTTTTCACCCCCACTTTCTATTTCTCCCCATACACTTTAATTTTTGTTACCACATGATAAATCATCTTTGATCGTTATATTAACAGAATTTATACAGTATAATAAAACACCACCCCCCTTAGCCTTGTCTCCAATTATCCTTTCTTTCCTTAACATTGTATATCCCTCAATTTCAAGTTCACTATCTGCAATCTCCTCAAATGTCCATGATTCTGTTAACCCTATTATATCTGGTTTTTCTTCTTCTACATACAGTTCCAATTCTTCTCTTTTATTTACTATGCTTCTCACATTTGCATAAAAACATTTTAGTTTGTAATGTTGTTGGTTTTCCTCTTTTTGCTTCTGCTTTATCATTTTAGTGTTTGCTTTTCTACTATGTATTTCACACTTCCCTGACACCAACTTACCCCTTTGACTACATCCTCTATAGCACCCTATTGTAGGCCTATCTTTATTCTCATACTTCATAGGCCTTACTAGTTTAAATTTCTAACACAATGATAGAACATATACTTTGCTATAACATGCTGTCCTATCTCATTTAGATGTGTCCCTCCCCTATCTAACATTTTACTTTTGTCTACTTTAACATCAATAAATTCCATTCCCATGTCCGCACACATCACCTGTAACCTAAGGTTGATACGTATTACTTTGCTATCTAGATAGTCTGACCCATCTGCTCTGTCTAAAATGCCCATCATTGTGACCTTTCTAAACTTTTTTTCCTTAAGTGTTCTCATAAGACTTTTATATTTATCCATAATTATTTCTGTACCATCTCTCTTTACATTATTTGTTCCTACCAATACTACCACATGACTGTTTCCTTTGTCATCTATCCTCTTTATTCTCCCCTCTATGTCCTCTATTTTTGCTCCCCCAATATCCATTCTTTCAAACATGTTGTGTTGTTTAGACAAATGTCTGCCAACCTCTCTCACCATTGAATCTCCCACTACCAATACTGACCCCTCTCCTATATGTGCATACTTCTCTCCAAAGCTCTCTGCCCTGTGAGATGTTTCCTCACTCAAATCTCCCTTACTTCCTTGACTACACCGTGACTGCAGCTTCTTTAAAATTTCCTCCATTTTCACTTGTTTCCCTTCTATTTCCATCTGCCTCTTTTCTATCTCCTCTAATCTCTTCTCATTTTCCCTTATATTGCACTCCATTTGTGCCTGCCTCTCTTCAACTCTACATATCCTACATAAAACGGTTCCTTCATCTTCCAACGTTGTAGTAATACTAACATTTTCGCCACACAAATCAATCAATAAACATGATACAGGAATAAATAAAAGCTCTAGAAACAATACTCCATACATAATACAGGAATAGAAGAATACATAACTTGCAGGGGCAATTAAGACATCTAAGAATAGATTCGATGCACATAGTTTTTAGAGAAAAGAAATGTAAAATAAACTGGTTGTTTGCAGCCTCTGCAGAGTCTTCTAAACCAGTATACAATTACTAAGTTAAGGAGCGAAAGTAGGAGATCATTATTTGCAGTAGGGGTGACTACTTCTTCAATTCAAAGAAAGGCATAAACCAACTATGTAAAATTGCGGCCCCTAAAATGTGTGCATCTGTACGTGCGTGTGTGCGTACGTATGTACGTATGTACACGTATATATAAAAACATATGTGAGTGTATGTATGTGTGTGTATGTGTGTGTCCCCATCATCATCATGTAGCATGTCGTTTATAAAACGTCGCTCCCATCACATTCTGTCTGAAAGAAACTCTTTCGCTTGCCAAAACTACAGCCTACAATACAGCCATACCCAGGCATTTCTGGATATCTTGGTGCCATCGTCTTCTTGGTCTATTCCTCCCTCTTTTGCCATACCTTCCATCACTGTAGTCCTACGACCGTTGTGTCTCTTGATGTGACCAAAGTATTTACATTAACTGGGCAAAATGCAATTAATAAACCAGTCCTCTTTACTCAACTCTTGCCAAATGTCTACATTTGTCTTTTTCTCTGTTCAGGGCATTCTGAGAATCTTTCTGTAATATTTTGACTCAAAGAATACGATTCTTTGTCTAGAAGTTTTGGTAATCGTCCATGATTCGCAGCCATAAGCTGCCACTGGAAAAACACAGGCTCTCAAGGCTTTTACTTTTATGTATGCGTGTATATATATATATATAAATACATGTGTGTGTGTGTGAGTGTGTGTGTGTGTGTGTGCGAGCACATCGTATATAATTAAAAAAAAGACCGCCTTGTGACTAAGTCGCTTGGTTAGTAGCGAGAACACAACACCATTAGAAAATTTGAACAATAATTAACCACTTCTATGCTTTAATTCTTTCAGCTTGTAGGGCACGGTCAAAGCTGAACACTGTTTTGTTTATGAAACAGAGGACCAATGATTAAAGTGCATGTTTCCATTTTGGCGTTTAACATCTTTTGGTTTTTTTCCTCAAACCAAAATTTTATTTTAGTTGAACAACTTCATCATTTGAAAGGCTGTGATGTTAAAAAGTTAATTAAAGATTTTCTTGAGAAGAAATTGCAGCTGCACGGCTTGTCACGGCTTCTGAAGAAAGGAAGCTGTTATGACTGAACGCTGAGTATTCACTCGAGAACAGCAAACTATGAGAGCGCTGGAGAAAATAAATTCAGTTGGTGAACTCGTTCTCAGTGAAGAATATTTTTTTATATAGATAGTACTGATCGTACAGAACGTCAGAAATCCAAGGATTCACCGATCGTATGTTGGGCTCTATTCCCAAAGTGTGTGGAGGAAAAATCGGGCCAACCAGGTCACAACAGCACATTGGTTAGGTCGTCAAAAGTTTTCGCGGAAACACTGGACACATTCTCAGATCATCAAGTTGGCGCTTTTGTCTTCACCGATTAGAAAGTGTTCACCGTGGCTACATGGATGAACGTGGCTTCACCAATGAACGAGTCTCCGTTATTGAAAGTGGCTTTACCAATGAACGTATCTGCACTAATGAACGAGGCATCACCAATGAACGTGGCTTCACCCTTAAACGTGGCTTCACCAATGAACGGGACTCCACCAATAAACGTGGCTCCACCAATAAACATGGGTGCACCAATGAACGTGACTCCACCAATAAACATGGGTGCACCAATGAACGTGACTCCACCAATAAACATGGGTGCACCAATGAACGTGTCTTCACCAATGAACGTGTCTCCATTAATGAACGTGGCTGCACCAACGAGCGTGGCTCCACCAATAAACATGGCTTTACCAATGAACGTCCCTCTACGAATGAACGTGGATCCACCAATGAACGTGTCTCTACCAACGAACGTGGCTCCACCAATAAACATGGCTGCACCAAAGAACGTGGCTCCACCAATAAATATGGCTCCACCAATGAACGTGACTCCACCAATGAACGTGACTCCACCAATGAACGTGACTCCACCAATGAAAGTGACTCCACTAATGAACGTGACTCCACTAATAAACGTGACTCCACCAATGAACGTGACTCCCCCAATGAACATGACTTCACCAATGAACGTATCTCCACCAATAAACGTGACTCCACCAATGAACGTGACTCCACCAATAAACGTGTCTCCGCCAATGAACGTGACTCCACCAATGAACGTTTCTCCACCAATGAACGTAGCTCTACCAGTGAACGTAGCTCTACCATTGACCCAATGAACATGACTCCCCTAATGAACGTGACTCCACCAATGAACATGACTCCCCCAATGAACGTGACTCCACCAATAAACGCACAGAATGATCGTATATACGTTCCTGCAACAATAAAGAAGCAGAGCATAAAGATCCAAGCGGTCTTCTACGCACTCGTTCCAACTTAAGTGAGTACATGATGGTCTTAATCCCTAAACCTGGCTGCACCAACCTCATTTTCATCAAACCTGGAATTAAAATCAACGGATAGGACTATCGAGACGTGTTGCTGACGCCGGACTGTCGACAACCATACGCGCCACTACTGAAGACGTGTTTTTATTCCAGCAAAATAATGTGAGACAGTTGATCTTCTGCGTCGTGAGACGCATCATTTAACTGATTCCTTTGGGGAACTGAGGCGCTAGGTCGGTCAGGTACAACATACACTGACTAGGACGTCGCGTCAGAATCAGGCACAAAATACTGCCCAAGACCACTATATCTCTTTCATGTAGCGTCCTTGGAAAACGGGTGTTTTCAAGGCAGTCTGGCTATCGAGCTGAGGATTGACATGATCCCTGTAGTAGTGAGCGTCACGCAGATGAAGACAAACATAACACAATCGCCTGGATAATCGCGTTCCACCATCAGCACGCTCGGGGTGTGAGGAAAGCTACTGCAACCAACCACTTAACGCCTTTTTTATAGCGCACAGAAAAGTAAACTTACACTTTGTGGGCATTAACAAATCAGCATCCACAATTGTTCCCATCATGTGGGCCAGCCAACAGCCCTGGCCTAAGCCCAGTAGATTACTGCATCTAAGAGTGATGCAGGAGCGCGTGTACAGATCACCGATCACAGACGTGGACTGGTTGTAAAAAAGTCTGCTTGAAACCTGGACTGGATTACAGCAGAGAATCGTGGACGAGATGTTTGATTAGTGGCGTTGTAGAACCGTTGCTTGTGATCGTGCAGATATAGGCCATCTCGAACACCTGTTGTAATCTTGCCTGCTCTGTGTTGCTTACATTTTAATAGTCGATATTGTACATAATATTTTAGAATAGTTGATTTTGTACATAATATTTTAGAATGGTCGATATTGTACATACTATTTTAGAATAGTCAATATTGTACATAATATTTTAGAATAGTCGATTTTGTACATAATATTTTAGGATAGTCGATTTTGTACATCATATTTTAGAATAGTCGATATTGTACATACTATTTTAGAACAGTCAATATTGTACTTAATATTGGAGAATAGTCGATAGTGTACATAATATTTGAGAATAGTGAACATTATTTTTAAGACACGGTGTGGTTGTGTGTGCGTGTATATATATACATATATACTCTTTGCTCTTTTTGTCAAAAACAGTAACGCTCGTCCCTTAACTATGGCCTCTTTAAATCATTCCAATATGATCATTTTTGCAATCTTCCCATGCACCGATAACAACATGTATTTCCCTTCCTACCAGTCTACTCGTATTTCTTCTCTAATCCATACTTTACCAAGTAATGTGTAGAATAACTGTTGATTTATTGATTTACTCTTTGATTGTTTCGGCTGTAACAGCCCTGGACAAGTGGATTTACCAATTTTCAGTAGTCGAATGGCTTTCCTGTGATCTGTTTAGCCGGCTTCGCACAGTTAACCTGCAGGTATTGATACATTCATTCATGTATATTGTTGGCACTGTAGACAATGTTGGTATTACTGGTAGAGATATTATATTTAGAATGCACAAGTGCGAGAGGGGATTTGTGGAAAAGTGACGGAAATTAAGTCCACTGCACAAATAAAGATCTTCAACTCAAATGTAAAGTATGGTATAATGCATGGGGATCAAGATGCTAGCAGCACATGAGCTGCAGTGGTTAGCGACGCATAGCTGACTGCTAGCGTCAGGGCCAGCGAACCATAGCTGCCAAGTCCCTTCTACACCTCCACGCGGTGATCCTGGATAACAGGCTGCAGCAGGGCAGACTGGCTAAGGAGAAGAAATCAAAGAGGGAATGCTAACCCGGTACTGAAATAATGCTTGCTGAAGTCGGATGTGTTGGACCGAAAGGTAATTTATCACAGCCAAGCTGTAAACTACGACACAACGCATTCCGTTCTCTGGACTACATTCTGCTTCTTAAGCCCTTTCAGGGTTTGGTAGTGGGAGATTGAGAACGAACCAAGAAGAAGAAGAAGAAAAAGAAGAAGAAGAAGAAGAAGAAGAAGTATAATGCATGGATCTGTGTCTTGTGGAACAAAGAAAAGTACAAGTAAATAAGCCCAAGCTTTCATCAATGGATTGGTGGGAATTGAGGGAATAAAATAGTAGGATAAAGTCACTAATATAGAACTGGGGGAAAGAACTAGGATTAGACACGAGGAGAAGGTGTAGGTGATGTAAAGGACACATATTACGGAATCCAGCTTAAAGCATTACAAGGCAGTCACTGTCCAGGAATCCTCAGGGCAAGAGAAGTAGAGTTAGACCTAAAAAAAAACATGAAGAATGAAAGTCTAGACAAACCTGGAAACGGCAGGAAAGGTGTCGTTGGTGTGGGGATGAGGAAGAAGAGTATGGGGGGGGGGGGGGTGGGGGTGGGGTGGGGGGGGGGGGAAGTTGGAAATGATAGCGCACGACAGGAAGAATTGACGAGCATTTGTTGAAGACATAGACCTCACAGTGGATTCGGGGCCTCGGCGAGATCATTGGAAACGAGAATTCAGATAAGCTCGGAGAAGCCGAAAGTGGTAGGACACAGGATTGCCATCCCTATAACAATCAAGAGACTCATCAAACGATCCACGAGGACCGATTGTTGAGACCAGCACAAAGAATATAAGTCAGGAAATCACAGCAAAGACAAACTTGGCAAAGAGGAGCGGACAGGCATCTTCGAACTCAGAACAGGACATAGCGGACTGAGGGCCCACCTCCACAGAATGGGTCTTGGAGATACCGCCATATGTGGTAAGGAGTGCCGAAACATGCACCAGAACATACCCTGCAGGACTGCTCTAATTATACAGACCAAAGAGAGGACGTGGCTTTGAGCAGCAGCCATGCTCGGAAAGCTGTTGGCGGGGGCGGGGGAAGAGGGGACCTGATGTCCACAGTCTCCTTTGTGAACCTTGCCCGGCTACCAGCACAACGTTAGTTAATTGAAGAGGAATAAGACCTATGCTATGTAGAGAGATAAAGGGTTCCCATTGTTTGATTAAAGAAACTATTCATTGTTAAAGCTCACGAGATTGCCTTGCTGTTTGTAAATTACGAGCCTGCGTCGAATAGAATAAACAGATTTCGTATGAGAGACGATAACAAACATACAACTACTGTCTTGCGGGTAGTCTAGGGACAGTCACAGGGAAAAGAAGAAGTCCAGAACAAAGTCATGCTGAAGATGGATGTACTGAACCTCCCGGAGCAGAACACAATGTATTGCAACCCGTCTTAAAAATATTGACACATGCAAATGTCTTTAATGTAGTCATTGATGAGGATAAAGCGATCCAAGAAGATGCCAGATCTCTACATATTAACTATAAATGTATGCATACATATCCCATTTCATCATTGGCCATATAAATGGTTTACGTCTGCCACATATGACCAGCAGGACTGTAATTAGTCCTTATTGTAACGCATGGCCAGTCCTAATTAGTGTCAACGTTACTCATACTTGGTAGATAACTGGTGACCTCTAACATACACACGTGTGAGTCAATTCGTTGTTGTCGTTCATTATAAGGCACCGACCTAACTTCGAAAAAATAGATTTGACAGTGACAACGGGCGAGAGGAATGAAAATAGCGAGCTAACCTAAATGACCGGGGTAGAAACGAATAGAGAAATGTACTTAGCTGTCAGAATAATTCCTACTGAGGAAATCGAAATGAACAAGGAAACGGCAGGATACGGATGTGTCGTCAGATAACGAACACGAAGGGTTAAAGGTGAACTGGAAATGAAAAGGTGAATAGGTTAGCAACATTGGTAGAAACATAAGTGAGAAGTGGACTCAATGTAAGGTGTCCGTCTCAGGTATCGGAGGTCGTTGGTTCGAATCATGGTGAAGACGGATTTTTTAATTTGGATCATCTATAAAAAAAAAATCCTTGATCTCTGGGCAGTGAGATCGGTATCCCGTATGCAGTGTCGAGCCCGCTAAAAATCCCTAGGCAGTTAGAAATCGAAAATAATATGCTTAACGGCCACTTCCCGGACACAATTTAAAAATTCTAGTTTAAAAATCGACCAAAATTAAGTCTACCTTCCCCCAGCCATAGTAGGCCGCATGACCTTTAAAATACGTACTAATGATAGCCTTCAGCAACACACATTAACAATATGCCTGTTTGAATACCAGGAATCCATGTATTCCAAGTACAGAAAGGAACAGAAGGACCTGGGTATAGAGTGTACATTATGCTAAGGCCGTAAGGCTTGAAACATACCATGAATAAGTTTTAAATAGGTTCCAAGTCTAAACTATCATCCCAGGAGCAGGAGATAGCGTTGTCTGGTATGGTTACACCCCTGTCTCAGTGTTTTTTTCTTAGAATTGAGGCTGATATCATGTACTCTCCGTTTACTCGGTAACAACATTGTATTGTCAATAAACCGAAAGAGGAAATATGTTTTGTTGCCTGGGATCGTTGAAGTGTGTGGCGGCTGGAGTATGTATATCACTGTTGTTGATTTGATGTGTTAGTTTTGATTTGGTTGTGGGATTTGTTCCCTTGCATATCGGAGTCTTGTTAATTGTGTCATCCATTTTGTGATTGTCAGTTCCGCTCCATCCCTATGATGTTTTTATTTTTTTTACAAGAAACAGGTTCAATTCGTTATTCCTCAATAAATGTTCCCAGAATAAAAATACGAGAAACAGGTTCAATTCGTTATTCCTCAATAAATGTTCCCAGAATAAAAATACAAGAAACAGGTTCAATTCGTTATTCCTCAATAAATGTTCCCAGAATAAAAATACGAGAAACAGGTTCAATTCGTTATTCCTCAATAAATGTTCCCAGAATAAAAATACGAGAAACAGGTTCAATTCGTTATTCCTCAATAAATGTTCCCAGAATAAAAATACGAGAAACAGGTTCAATTCGTTATTCCTCAATAAATGTTCCCAGAATAAAAATACGAGAAACAGGTTCAATTCGTTATTCCTCAATAAATGTTCCCAGAATAAAAATACGAGAAACAGGTTCAATTCGTTATTCCTCAATAAATGTTCCCAGAATAAAAATACGAGAAACAGGTTCAATTCGTTATTCCTCAATAAATGTTCCCAGAATAAAAATACGAGAAACAGGTTCAATTCGTTATTCCTCAATAAATGTTCCCAGAATAAAAATACGAGAAACAGGTTCAATTCGTTATTCCTCAATAAATGTTCCCAGAATAAAAATACGAGAAACAGGTTCAATTCGTTATTCCTCAATAAATGTTCCCAGAATAAAAATACGTAATAAATTATTTGCAGTTTCCTATCTATAATCTGTGGGTTTGATAACCGCTGCCATTGATTGCCGGAGCTCAGGAAACGATTACCAGACATAAAAACGAACCTACAGGAATGAAGCATCGATTCCATTCATCTATCACTTCTTGCAATGGGGAAAGGTCGATAGATGCCGTCTCTTAGGTGGACGTCCTGACGTGCCTTAGTGAATTATTTTTTTTCCATCTTCTGAATCTTCTTCAAATCTTCTTCTTTTTCTTTTTAGTATTTTGCTCCTTTTTATTCGTTTATCTTTGCCACAGTTACTATGTCTTTTTATTTTTCTTGTAGTTTTCTCTTCTTCTTTTTCGTTCTCTTCTTCTACTTTGTTTAAAAGTTCTTCTCATTCTTCTTATGCAACCATGCAATGCTGATACTCGTAGAAGATAATATCTATCGAGACCTCCATCCGCTCGTCTTGTTCATCATTTTTCTTATTGTCTCTCGTCCATGAGGTTCAATTGTATTATTACATTGACCTGAAGACCTTTATGTATGATATTCTTACAATCACCTGACTTTTTGGACTTCAACGTCTGATATTCTTACAATCACCTGACTTTTTGGACTTCAACGTCTGATATTCTTACAATCACCTGACTTTTTGGACTTCAACGTCTGATATTCTTACAATCACCTGACTTTTTGGACTTCAACGTCTGATATTCTTACAATCACCTGACTTTTTGGACTTCAACGTCTGATATTCTTACAATCACCTGACTTTTTGGACTTCAACGTCTGATATTCTTACAATCACCTGACTTTTCGGACTTCTATGTCTGATATTCTTACAATCACCTGACTTTTCAGACTTCAACGTCTGATATTCTTACAATCACCTGACTTTTTGGACTTCTATGTCTGATATTCTTACAATGACATGACTTTTTGGACTTCTATGTCTGATATTCTTACAATGACATGACTTTTTGGACTTCTATGTCTCATATTCTTACAATGACATGATGGTTCGAGACCTCTATATTTGATATTAGCTCTGCAATTGCTATGAACCAATGCATAGACCGGATAGTACATCAACACAAACACAGTTAGGTTTGAAATCGCTTTCTTTGTTACCAGCTCATTTGAAAGACTGCCTTATTGAGCGTTGTCTCGTATGGTTACACCCTGCCTCAATGTTTTTTTCGTAGAATTGAGGCTGATATAATTTACTCTCCGTTTACTCGGTAACAACATTATATTGTTTTCATGCTCATTAAAAAATACTTGAGTTTTACGAATTAGCTTTTGTTACAAGATACAGTCAGTCTCAAATTGAAGAGAAGTTGAAACAAAATCATGAAGCAGTGCTGGCTCATCGAGCGAAGGATGACTGCAGATTGGGTGAAAGTGGAGATGTCTTCAGGAGTTTGGTTGCTGACTTCTTTGCCATTCACTGACAAAGGATCTAAGAAGTGGACGGAGGTTATTTTTAACTGCCATCAAAGACGCCATCACGCCATTTGCCTCTATGCTACCCTTTGAGCAAGGATCATGAAGTGGAAGTGGGTTTTTTTCTGTCAACAAAGACGCTATAAATGGTGACAGCCACTTGTAGCTATGCTAACCTTTATACCAAGAATATATAAAGTGGTGGGAGTTTGTTCTTGTTAGTAAAGAAGTGCGGATGAATTAAAAAAATGTCATTTAGGGCGGGATCATTAAAGTGACGTGTCGGTTGAACCACTTAGATCTGATAACAAATGGACGAAATTTATACTTTGGTTTCGACATGTTCAAGTCTACGCAGCTGTAACAGGTTACGCGATTTAATGTTAGGGAAGGCAATGCACCGAGAAAAGGAACTGGTAATCCAGTTTCAGAAAAGAAGCTTATACCTACTAATGACTTCTATTGGTCTATTGTGTCTGTTTTATCAATTTAAGATAAATCTTGTTTTATATACTTATTTTAATTTGTAAGCTGTAATTTGTGCTGTTTTCGCCGCCCCAGTTCTTGGAAAATACCATTTTAGGTAGAAGTGTAAAGCTGAACATTTTAACCAAAGATGAACTAGATTAGAAACCACAGGGAAGTGACGAGTGGGACAGACACAAACATCTGACGAAGAACAGTAGAAAGGGAGGCCACGTCAGTTGGTCTTTCGTGGATGGAATTCAGGAAGGCCGCGTCAGTTGGTCTTTCGTGGATGGAATTCAGGAAGGCCGCGTCAGTTGATGTTTCGTGGATAGAGCTCAGGAAGGCCATGTCAGTTGGTCTTTCGTGGATGGACCTCAGGAAGGCTATGTCAGTTGGTGTTTCGTGGATGGAATTCAAGAAGACCGCGTCAGTTGGTGATTCGTGGATGGAACTCAGTATGTAATGGAATAAAGTGGAGAGAACCTGTTGTAGACATATGTTCAAAAGGGAGCTATTTGGATTAGATGGAGGATGTAGGTAGATCGAAACACTGGGCCAAGTCCGATGTTACTTTGATGCAGCCGTGTATCAAAGCGATACATGCGAGCTAATTTAAATCTTTGAAACGTTTATGTTGTAAAAATTACCGCTATGCTAAACTTTGAACAAGGGCTCTGCAGTGGAGATTGTTTCTTTCTGTCCACAAAGACGCTAAAGATGGTGGGGTCTTGATCAATATGTTTCACCTACTCTTGACGTGATGCTTGGTCAAGGTCTATATATTACACCTGACGTGAGGTGGACTATATGTCTGCTTGTTTCCTCTGACGCTTTGTGGGGGTCTAAAGTTAACTTGTTTCGCCTGACGGTCAAGTCAAATGTAGTCTAGATAAGCGTGTTTCACCTGACTGACGTAAGTGGGGTCTATGTCAGCATGTTTCACCTGACCCTGACGTAAGAAGGGGTCGAGGTCAGCATTTTCCACCTGACATAAAGTGGGGTCTAGGTCAGCATGTTTCACCTTACTCTGACATAAGTCTTAGCTCCTTATTCTGATGTAAAACTTCGTATTAAAATGCTTGTATTTCATCCTTTATTTGAAATGCATTTACACATTTTACAAGAATGCAAACCCGAGTGTGTTCTGGGCGTGGGAATCGTAGATTGAGAACGAACGCAGAAGAAGAAGAACAAGAAGCAGATGCAAAAGAAGAAGAAGAAGAAGAAGAAGAAGAAGAAGAAGAAGAAGAATTACTGTTTAAGAAATATCACGTACATATGTCGTGTCTCTGCATTAATCCGTTTATCGATTTATTGAAATGATCGTTTTTCAAGAAAGCGCGTGACGAAATGGTTTGGGGCATCAATCTTCTGTGCACGATGACGTGCATTAAAAACCTCTGTAGGACATGCACATGTTTTTTATTTTTGTTATCGGGGGTGAAATAAACATAAATAAAAAACTAGTTTGAGTAGTTCGTGACAACTGCAATAGAAAAGCCCCCATACTCAGCCCTATAACTTCTCTTTGCCGACCTCTGCAATGAGAATAGAAGCCCTATAAATAGTTCACTGATTTTGTCTTCGGGTATACAACCATGCTTGTATGTAGACACTCAAGGGAAATAATCGAGTTATTTAAATTGATGCTCTGAAACATATCGGTTGTAGTTGTCTAATAAACAAGACCGTCTCAATCCTTCTTGCCATAAAGAGCGCGAGTAACACGTTTGTAATTGACTTCTTTGCAGTTTGTCCCCTATACAGTTGAGCCGGTTTCTTTGGTACCTTGATGTTGAATTGTTAAAATTAAATGTATTCGAAATAGACTACTTGAATATTGACACACTGTAAATAACCTGGGGAGGTGCGAGGTGTAGAAGACACACTTCGTAGTAGGAGGCTCACCCTGGGGGCCACTCTTCCCCTTCTCTCTCTTCTCTTACCTCACTCTGTTTCATTTGACTCTGTCCTACAGTCACACCCTTGCACAACTTTCACACGCGCCCTCGTGGTAAAGCCCTTCCATTGCACTTTGGTTGGGCTAGCTTCTGAGGGCGCACAAACCTAGCATAGGTACATACAGATGCACACATGCATCCAAGCACTGGTTTATGCGTCCTGATATCGCCCAATTGACTACGGTCTGGGGTGGAAAATGGCGCGCCTCCGCCAGTAGAAACTAGTGAGGCAAACATTTAAGCAAAAAAAAAAAAAGTGTAGAAGACAGACGCTTAGGGTCTTCTACCCTGGGGGCAACTCTTCTCTCTCTCCTCTTACCCCACTCTGTTTCATTTGACTCTGTCCCACAGTCACACCCTTGCGCAACTTTCACACGCGCCCTCATGGTGAGGCCCTTCCATTGCACTTTGATTGGGCTAGCTTCTGAGGGTGCACAAACCTAGCATTGGTACATACAGACGCACACATGCATCCAAGCACTGGTTTATGCGTCCTGATATCGCCAAAATGACTACGGTCTGGGGTGGAAAATGGCGCGCCTCCGCCAGTAGAAACTAGTGAGGCAAACATCTAAGCAACAACAACAACAGGTGTAGGCGTGTAAGTCGAGCGCAAGATTAGTTTGCAATCCCAACACACTTGGTTCGAAATCATTTAGTGTCCAAGAGACGGCGTGGGCTAGTGATACGAGTGACATGCTCATAACCCGAAGTTGCAGGGTTCGATCCCCATCACAGCATCAGCCGTTACCCAGGGGAAGCAAACCCTTAGTAAATGCATGCTGAAGTCGGATGCACTGGGCCGAAAGGTGGAAAATAAAAACTACAATGCAACGCACGCCGCCTTGGGGATTAGAGAATAAGACGAACGCAAAAAAGAAACAAAACAAAAAAAATGTTGTGCCCAGTTTGACTGGGCATGTCAGAGATGTATCTCGGTATAACCACTTCTCCACGCACAGAAAGGATTGGCAAATCTACTGTACTGCAAAACTAGCATAGTGGAACCCATTACAAACATATACACACACTCATCCATATACTGACCAATAAATCCACAGTACAAACAGACAGACAGACAGACACAGACACACAGAGACCCAAAACCCACACACAGTCAGACACAGACACACAAACATACATACACCCAGACAAGACATCCACCAAAAACACACCCGCCGGCCCGCCCGCCTGCAAGCACGCACGCACGCACATACACACACACACACACACACACACACACACACACGCGCACGCACGCACGCACACACACCCACACACACACACACACGCTTTCATACACTGACCAACATTCTTGACATCGCCTGAAGGATATCTCCCTGAACTGCAAATGTGCGTGCCTTCGCCAGTAGAATCAAGAAAGCCAAACGTTTAACACATTAAAACAAAAATCCCACCCTTTCAGATAAGCACATTTCATAAGGTCCAATTGTAGAAAGTCTTATGCAGAAAATACCATTTCAGATATCACCATTTCAGATATCACAATTTCAGATATCACCATTTCAGATATCACAATTTCAGATATCGCCATTTCGGATATCAAATTTCAGATATCAGCATTTCTGATCCCCATTTCAGATATCTTCATTTCAGACATCCATATTTCAGATATCCACAGTTCAGATATTAGCATTTCAGATGTTACCATTTCAGATATCACAATGTCAGATATCAGCATTTCATATACCGCCATTTCAGATATCACAATTTCAGATATCAGCATTTCATATACGATCATTTCAGACATCCACATTTCCGATGTCACCATGTCAGACATCCATTTTGCATATATTAAGATATCCCCATTTAAGATATCTACATTTCAGATTTCCCCATTTCATTTATCCACATTAAAAATATCCGCATTTCAGACATACGTATTGTAGTTAACCATATTGTCCTGTAACATCAATGAGCGTCTGATTTGTACAATGGTAGAGCACTCGTTGTTAACGACAAAGTTATGGGTTTTAACTCGCGTAACCGTCACGCTCCAGTGGTCCTGGTTGTAAATGGGTACAGATTTTCGGTAACAGAAGGAAATGACAGCGAGAAAGTGAACTAAACACCACCACCCCCCCCCCCCCCCCAATTAAACAAGCTAAAGTCTCAAACTCTTCATTCCTGACCAGCGCTCAAGTCTACTGAAGGACACACTGTACATTGGTTTTACATTCTCATTGCTGTCATCATCAGCACAAAGAAAGGATGAAATCGATGAAGCAACCTTCATACTGATACTAGACACCCATCACTGGTGACTAGACACCCATCACTGGTGACTAGACACCCATCACTGGTGACTAGACACCCATCACTAATACTAGACACCCATCACTGGTGACTAGAGACCCATCACTGATACTAGACACCCATCACTAATACTAGACACCCATCACTGGTGACTAGACAACCATCACTGGTGACTAGACACCCAACACTCTTCAGATATTGTGTTACAACTAGTCCCCAGACTGGTCTATGAAAGATGAGAGTACTGGCTAACTTTTGGATTGAAAACCCGCAAAATGTCTTGCTTCCTCTACGATGGTTTACATAAAGACGCAAATTCGGGCTCAGAAATTGGTTTGGAGTGTTTGTATTCGTGGTTTGAGGAAGGTATGAGGACTTGGTTAGGGGGTTTATACCATTTTAAGAGACGGTTTTTTTGTTGAAAGTAATTTATGGGTATGGAGATTTGAGACGGGATAATGAGCAAAGATAGATAGACATGTACGTTTATAGATGTTAATAAATAGACAGACAGACAATTAGCAGGATAGACAGACAGCCAGGGCAAGACAATATACGGACGGACAGACAGATAGATAGACAGGCAGGTAGGTGGGTAGATAGATAGATAGACAGACATACAGGCAGGCAGGCAGGCAGACAGACTGACAGATACATATATATATATACATATATATATATATATATATATAGATAGACATACATACAGACAGACAGACAGATAGATAGATAGATAGATAGATAGATAGATAGATAGATAGATAGATAGATAGATAGATAGATAGATAGATAGATAGATAGATAGATAGATAGATAGATAGATAGATAGATAGATAGATAGATAGATAGATATATAGATATATAGAGAGACAGACAGACAGACAGACAGACTGATAGATAGATAGATAAATAGATAGATAGATAGATAGATAGATAGATAGATAGATAGATAGATAGATAGACAGATAGATAGATAGATAGATTTATAGATAGATAGATAGATAGATAGATAGATAGATAGATAGATAGATAGATAGATAGATAGATAGGTAGATAGATAGATAGATAGATAGATAGATAGATAGAACAGCATACTCTAAGAGTAAATCGCAAGACAGACCACATAGAGAAGACTTACACAGACGAAAGAGGGATAAATAGATCTTGGAAGATGTTGATGGTGATTAGAAAGTCAGATTTAAGAGTGCTCGCCGAGGTTCGCAATTTCCGGTGTCGAAAACAGATGCCACAACCAGGTCCCTGGTGCCGAAGGCAGGTAAACCTAATAAGACGCTGGGTGAACTGCCACAGTACTGGAAGAGGGATTGTCGCACTACAGGAGGGGCGAAGAAGGGCAGGAGGTGATGTGTTGTTGCGAGGCGAATGTTAATAAGTTGATATTGAAAGATTGAAATGATTTTCAGACCAAGTAATTTAATGAAAATTGGAAAAGAGAGAGAGTCCATATTTGGTTGTTCCTTGACGTACTTTGAATTCTAACGCCTTATTTTTTATCCGTTCATCTAAATAATAAATTACTTAATAACGTTCTTATTTATATACCTATATTGTAACAGTTCCAGCTCCAGCCAGAGCATGGGCGTTTAGGGTAGGGGTGATGGGGTCGGCGACTCTGAGAACCAAGGTACCTGAATAAGTCGACAAAAGAAAACAGGGGGTTGAGGGAAAGAATGTGTCTAGGTAGGGGTTAGGAGCTGACCTCTCTGGCGTTCCGATTTGGGTAGTGGGAGGTTAGTGATAGTCAGAGGCCATCAGGTCTTGTTGCGACATTTTGAATGACAGGAATTCAGAGTGATTCGTTCCAATAACAGCCAAGTATAAGTAAATCCAAACTAGAGTGATGGCTAGATCAGACATCCTACAGATGTCCATTGGACAGCTCTGATACTGCTTGAAACTATATAATACTAGGCAAAGTTTAACTCAAACAGAGATATTTACTTCAATGCCCTTCTTACCACACACTCTTGTTTCACTTGACTCTGTCCTACAGTCACACTCTTGCACAACTTTCACTCGCGCCTTCGGAGTGAGGCCCTTCCATTACACTTTGGTTGGGCTGGCTTCTGAGAGCACACAAACCTAGCATAGGTACATACAGACGCACTCATACATCCAAGCACTGGTTTATGCGTCTATATATCGCCCAATTGACTACGGTCTGGGGTGGAATAGGCGCGCCTCCGCCAGTAGAAACTTGTGAGGTAAACAAGTAAAATAAAAAAGTACAAAATAAACTCAAGCAGGCTGGCCACACAGAGAGAGAGAGAGAGAGAGAGAGAGAGAGAGAGAGAGAGAGAGAGAGAGAGAGAGAGAGAGACTGAGAATTTAGCTAGGGGTATGTTTAGTTCGCCAACTTTATAGAAGAGCGATTGTTAGCCTGCTACTAGTTGAGCAGGCTGTTTTACGAATGTTAGAGAGATGGAATGAATTACAAGGTGACTGAACCAGCATACGCGTTTTGAGTCTTGGTCATTTGCTATGTAAGGTGTGTGTTGGGCACCTTGTGACTAGAAGAGATTTTGATGTGTGTGTGGTGTGTGCAGGACACCTTGTGACGATGTATGTTCCGGAGTGTGTATACGCAGATCGATTGAGCGTGTGATCACATGGGACTATACGGGGAATAGATTTATTGTGAAACGTCAAGATCACCTGCCTGATGGGATCTGAATGTTTAATGTAAAGATCACTGCCTGAGGGGATCTGAGTGTGAGTGAATTCACAGAATACGATCGTGAAGATGGGTCTTTGAGTGTGGTGTTGATGATGCAGATAAGGGGAGGGGAGTGTGCGACAAGAGCTGGGTTGAATGAGAATGGAAGAGTTAACAAAAGCTAATGCTTTAAACTTCCGCTGCAGTTATTATTAATAATAATATATATATATATATATGATTACTTAGTTAAGATATATTTCTTGTGTTGTTTGTAATCTCATTTTCACACATAATTTGTTTGAATGTCTTATTAATAAATGTGCCACGTGCTGCATGCTATGTTATTTGCTGTGTGTGGTTGTGAATGATGTGGATGCATGTGGTAACATTCTAGATAGCTAAAACACTGCAAATGTCTTACCCTGTCACAATATGGAGACCCTTTCTACCTTGGAGTATAAAATAATATCAAGCGAACGATAGGCTATGCTATACGCTCATGTCTACCCATACGTGTTGTGAACTGAGACGTTAGTCCTTGCTGGCACAACATACTGACAATGACACCACGTCACTGTCAGACGTAATATACTGACCAAGACTGCCAAAGACGGATGTGTTGGAACAAAAGGTGAAAATCTCGCAATCTAACTGTAAAATAGCCAGATAACGTATTCCGTTTCCCGGCTATATATGTCTACTTGCAAAGCTCTGTTTAGTGCTTGGTAGAGGGAGATTGAGAACGAACGCGAAGAGGAGGATGAAGAATACTGACCAAGATCACACCTCTCATCCATGTAGTGTTTCATGGAAACATGATGTATGAATACAAGAAGATCACAACGGCCTGCAGGACACCAGTCCACCTTCATCAGCACGCTCGGGGTGTGGGGAAGCTACTCCAACTCGTCATTTCAAGCCCTTTTTAAGGCACATAAAATACTAAACATTGCATTCAACAAGAACAACCTAGAAATGTAATGGTTTGTTAGAGATAATACTAAACTATTATGTCAGCGAAGATCCTCTTCTTCTAGTTTTAATTTTACTTTTACTTCTTCTTCTTCTTTTTCTTCTTCTTCTTCTTCTTCTTCTTAACTTAACTTAACTTAACGTCTTTATACTGGTTTAGAAGACCCTGCAGAGTCTGTATACAACCAGTTAAATTTACGTAACCTTGCTCTAAAAGCTATGCGCATCCAGTTTATTCTTAAATGCATTAACTGTCCCTGCCTCCACTACCTCCCCTGGCAATGCATTCCAAGCAGACACCACTCTCTGACTAAAAAAATATTTCCTAATATCTAACCTGGACCTCTCATTAGTCAGCTTGTAGCTATGCCCTCGTGTTATTGTAGGTGGCTGTATTTTAAAAAACTTGTTATAGTCTAATTTATCGATTCCTCTGATCATCTTATAAACCTGTATTAAGTCACCACGAATTCTTCTCTCTTCGAGACACTGTAGGCCGGTTATTAGGGTCGTTCCTCATAACTGTAATTCTGGAATCCCACTATCATCTTTGTCCCTCATTTTTGTATTCTTTCTAGCATGTTTATGTCCCCTCTATGATAAGGTCTCCACACCTGTACACAGTACTCCAATCTAGGTCTAACTAAAGCTTTATATAGTTTGACGATCACTTCCTTGCTCCTCTGTTTAATATTTCTTTTTATCATTACTAACATTGCATTTGCCTTTTTCACTGCTACCTTAACTTGCTCACTCACCTTTCCTGTATGATCTATTATAACCCCTAGGTCCCTTTCCTTATCTATCTTTCTAATATTGTTTCTCCCATTATGTAATTATGTTCCATTTTGGATCTACCCATGTGGATGACTGTACATTTATCTACATTAAACTCCATTTGCCAGCTTACAAACCATTCTCGAATTTTATCTAAATCCGACATCAATATATCCACTTCCGCTTTAGATGAGACACTACTGCATAGTTTTGTGTCATCAGCAAATTTTGCAATCATGGATCCCATATCAATGTCCAAATCATTTATCTATATCAAGAACAAAATTAGTCCCAAAACCGAGCCCTGTGGCACACCACTTTTCACTTCACACCACTCAGAGTATTCCTTATTTATGCCCACCCTCTGTCTTCTTCTCGTTAACCAATTTTCAATCCATTTGGCAACTTCCCCACCTATTCCATGCGATTTTAACTTTCGAAATAATCTTTGATGAGGTACTCTATCAAAGGCCTTTGCAAAGTCTAGATAAATTACCCTCTATCTATGATTTTAGTAACCTCCTCCAAGAATTCTAATAGATTGTTAAGTATGATCTCCCTCTAGTAAACCCATGCTGACTATTTCTAATTATATGAAATTTGTCTAAATGCATTACAATGTTTTCTTTGATTATTGACTCTAACAATTTACAGACTAAGCTCGTTAAACTCACCGGTCTATAATTTGCTGGATCTGATGTTTTGCCTTTTTTGAACAAGGGGATCACTCCTGCATCTTTCCAATCCCATGGAACAATCCCTTTTGTAAGTGATTGAGAACATAATATAGCCAATGGTTTTGCTAGTTGTTCTCTAATTTCATACAGCAATTTTGGATGAATACCATCTTTCCCTGGACATTTATTCCCTTTCAACCCCTCCAATCTTTAAAAAACCATTTCCTCTGTAATACAGATTGATCTTAATCCCGCTGTATCCATGTCTCTTTGAAAAATATCTATAGGCTCTGGGATCTTGGAGCAGTCCTCTTTTGTGTAGACTGTTCCAAAGTACTGATTGAGCAGATTAGCTGCCTCCCTATTCTCACTTATTATTTTCCCTGTACTGTCAATGAGAGGGCCTACTTTGTATTTCGTTCTTTGCTTATTTCTAACATAAGAGAAGAAGCTTTTACTGTCAGTCTTGATCCTCTGAGCAAGTTTTTTTTCAAAGTCTATTTTTGCTGTTTTATTTGCTTTCTGAGATATGTTCTGCTTGTCCAAATATTTTACATATGTTTCTTTTGATTTACCTGCCTATATATTTTTTCCATGCTTTATTTTTTGCTCTTCTACATTTCACTACAAATCTAGTTATCCACTTTTTACGCTTGGGGTTTACCTTCCTACATGGAACACATTCCTCTTTTAGCGTTTCTAGAACTGTTTTAAAACTTTCCCACTCCTGTTCAACATCTGTTCCTACGACAATATCTTTCCAGATTATGTGGTTCGCTGCCTCTTTCATCCTCTTAACATCTGCCTTAGAGTAGTCGTATGTTCGCGTGTTTACGTTTACTTCTTTCCCTGCAATAAGATCCCAACGGATGATTTGATGGTCACTTGAGCCAAACAGTTCCCCAACGGTAACGTTTTCAATCATATTTTCCTCTGTAGTAAGAACTAGGTCGAGTATGTTTTTGCCTCTGGTGGCTGCTTCTACATGTTGAATTAAAAAATTGTTAGTTATGAACTTAACAAAAGGTTTTGACTCTACAAGTGCTTCTGCCATATCCCATTTTATTTCTGGATAGTTGAAATCTCCCATTAATAATAATTTCCCTTCACTTGCCTTTGCTATGCTATTAATCAGCGCCTCATCTTCCTCTTTTTGACTTGATGGACATCTATAGCACACTCCAATCACTGTTTTTTCACCCCACTTTCTATTTCTCCCCATACACTTTCATTTTTGTTACCACATGATAAATAATCTTTGATCGTTATATTAACAGAATTTATACCGTATAATAAAACGCCACCTCCCTTAATCTTGTCTCCAACTATCCTATCTTTCCTTAACATCGTTTATCCCTCAATTTCAAGTTCACTATCTGCAATCTCCTCATAGGACCATGATTGTGTTAATCCTATTATATCTGTTTTTTCGTCTTCTACATACAGTTACAATTCTTCTCTTTTATTTACTATGCTTCTCACATTTGCATAAAAACATTTTAGTTTGTAATGTTGTTGGTTTTCCTCTTTTTGCTTCTGCTTTATCATTTTAGTGTTTGCTTTTCCAATATGTATTTCACACTTCCCTGACACCAACTCACCCCTTTGACTACATCCTCTATAGCACCCTTTTGTAGGCCTATCTTTAGTCTCTTCTTATTTCTTCTTCTTCTTCTTTTTCTTCTTCTTCTTCTTCTTCCCCTCATTACTCTTTTTTGCTCTTATTCTTCTTCCTTTTCTTCTTTTTTCTGTCCCTCTTCTTCATTTTCCTCCTCACTTTTATTTATTCTTCTTCTTCTTTCTGTTCTTTCGTCATTAAAATGACGTTGTGTAACGATGCGTCATATTTTACAGCTCAACTACGATATCTGCGCTTTTGACCAGACTCTTCCGATTTCAGCATGGGATTTTAGAACCGGGATAGCCTTTCCTTTTCGATCACCAATTTCTTAGCTAGGCTGCGCGGTTGCAGGCTGTTTCCAGGGTCGCTACTTGAAGATGGAATTATGTCTTGATCAGGTATGAGTCACCGACCCTGGCGAAAGCAGATAGCTTGTTAGTACAGTCAACGCTTAGGCTCAGTTCTGTGATAAACTCGACCGTTCTTTGAAACGCTTCTATAGCTCCGTTCAGTTCTGAACCCAGTGTTGAATCGTTGAGTCAGTCTATCTGCCTTTACTGCCCGTACATGGGACAGTCCTGTAACACATCTTTAGCCTTTTGTCCACTTAGTCCTCATATGTACATTAGCGGAGCAGACAGCAGAAACTTGTACATGTGTCTGTTCAGTGGCCCTTATCCTTATTACAACGTGTTCCTGGACTGATTCATTACAGAGGACCAAGTAATGGTTACATGGTTGAGTTGGGAGTTTGCTGAGTGCATCATTATCATCCTCACCGTCATCATTTACCCGACTAGTTCCCCCTGGAACATGGGACCATAACACATGCTGTCCTTTTGATTTTATTCTGTGATGTCCTCTTGAGTTCCGCCCACGAGATCCTGATGTTTGCAGTAAGTAACGATTGATTGCTAGAGCCTAAATTCAGAGCATCGTAAGTTTTCCCCAGTTCATTTTGAGAACCCATGTACGACGAGGATTGTGTGTTACGTTAATCCTTTACCCTCCCACTGACATACACTTGGACGGGCTCTTCTCATTGCACGCTATACGTGAGTGATCTTATTTACATTCGACTTTATTATATCGCTCGGGATGTCTGGAACTGCAATCAGCCACAAGTTCCGTCCTTTTCAGGGCGCACAAATCGGTTACCAACCTATTGTGGGCATCAGAAAGCAACCACCAGTTGGAAATGTTATGTTCAAATCTTGATTCTATTGTTTTTAGAATGTACTCGCGGGATCAAGATGCTGGGCAGCCTTTGATGGGGAGCGACCCAAAGCTGATTGGTAACGTCAGAGCCAGCGTCACTTCGCCACATCTACTTTGTGATTCTGCATAACTGGCTGCAACAGGGCAGACTAGCTAAAAAGAAGGGATCGAAAAAGGGAAGGCTAACCCGCTATCCAAAACTTCTATGATGAACTCGGGTGTGTTGGACTGAAAGAAGCAAATATCGCAATTGAGCGGAAAACTACGACACAGCGTTCTGCGGACTTCATCGTGCTAATTCCAAAGCCTTTTTAAGGACTTGGATTGGAAAGTTTAATAATGAACGACGAATAAGAAGAAGGAAAAAAAGAAGAAATAGAAGAAGAAATAGAAGAAGAAGAAGAAGAAGAAGAAAAAAATAAAAGAAGAAATAAAAGAAAAAGAAGAAGAAGAAAAAGAAGAAGAAGATACTCGTGTAGAAATGAATGCATTCGAAATTCTTTTCCTCTGGTAGACATTTACTGTGGCTGTTATTTACGTTCTGAAAGTCATCACATCTCTAGGCAAGGAATGTGGAGAGTGAAACGGAAAAGCAGAGCTCGAGGTTAACCAGCTGATAAATGGTAACACTCATGATAGTGATGCATTGACATGTACTGAGGGATCGGTGTTGCGCAGTGAGATATCCGGTTGGGGTGGGGGGGGTGGGGGGTGGGTGGGTGGGGGACGGCTTCTCTGCTAGAATGAGAGGTCAGGTTGCTAAGCAGCGCGGGAGGATACATGATATCAAATTCCAGTTCGAGAATAAGGATGGAAGAAGTGATCTCTGCTCTGAGATGGCTGACCTCTTTAGCTAAGATAGCCATCGTGTCAGACTCCAAATCCTTACTTCTGAATGTGCCCAAGGGATGGCTAAGGCATGCGAGGATAGCAGCTTTAGTTCTCTTGTGAATCTCATGTGCTATTCATACTGCAATTCTGGGTTTCAGAACAAGATGCCATCTTCGCCTTCATTAGGGGCACACTGGATATGGATAGGAGTCACGTTAAAAATCTATCAATGACCATATGTTGGAAGAATATAGCTCAAATAGAAGAATCTGTTCGAGCCGGATGATCCAATGAGAGAATGGAGTATGTACAACCATCGAGTTAACATAACTATCAATATCCACATCCTTCGCCATTTACTGAGAGTTGTACAAATAGTTGGGTTAACATTCTTACTCCAGGTACAGATCAATGGAACACTTTGTGTGGCACAAGTCAACAACTGATAAAGTTGTGTGTCCAAGGTCCTGAAGTCTCCTTATAGTATAACCTCGCTGCAGGTTGATCATACTGTATTCTTGTTGAATGTTCAAACGACTTTATTTTCTCTGCTTAAATGTAACAATTATCCGATGTAGTAACTACCATATTCCTGAACATCTGGTTGCGAATCTGCTACACTTTGCACACATTTAGATGTTGTGTTTGTCTCTATAAGAAAGTACTTTAAATAGGTGTTTGTTAACAAACTATGTTTGGCTTGGCTTCGTTCGTTCTCAATCTCCCGCCACCAAACCCTAAAAGGGCTTAAGTAGCAGAATGTAGTCCAGAAAACGGAATGCGTTGTGTCGTAGTTTACAGCTTGACTGCGATATTTGCACCTGCCGGCTCAACACATCGGACTTCAGTAAGCATTTTTTGAGTACCGGGTTAGCATTATCTCTTCGATCCATTCTCCTTAGCCTGCTGCAGCCTGTTATCCAGGATCACCGACTGGAGGTGTATAAGGGTCTTGGCAAGCTCTGTTTCGCTGGCCCTGACGCTAGCACTCAGCTATGGGTCGCTGACCACTGCAGCACATTCGCTGCCAAACTATGTTTAATTAAGGTGATTATGGAACGGCTTGAGCTAGTGGTTAAGTGACACGGCTCACAGCCCGAAGATGCTGGGTTCTCTAACCATCTCAGCACCGGCGGTTTCACCAGAGAAGCAAACCGTTAGAAAATACGGGAGGAAGCAGACTCTTACATAATATACTTGGCGAAGTCGGATGCACTGGACCGAAAGGCGTACAAAATAGCGGAATGAACACCGCTTTAAGGAATACAGAAACATGGCGAACGCAATAAAAATAAAAACTTATGGTGGCTTTTTGACTTTAAGTCAAATATCGTTTCTCCTTTTATTTTTTGTTTCTTTAATTATGTTTCTCTCTTATCTTAAGTTGTGATGATCCTATTATTCATCCACAGACAGATGTCTGTGTCGCTAACTTTATCGTTATATCATATGGAAACACAGGAAATATTATCTATCAAAATGTAGGACTATATGAAGACATACGGACTACTATAAAGGCACACAAGTAGTTCATAAGCAGAACAATATAAATCAAGCAGTCAATTAAACACTCAATCGAAACTCTTCGACTCAGCGTGAAGCATAGACGTTCAATAATTAATTTCCAGTTGCGGTCGTCAGACACAATCTGCTCCATCAATCCCGACTTGCCAAAAACCTTTATGCTTGCCTCCACAACCGGTCTCCAGGTGTGTTTTGGTATGCCAGAAGCCATCTGCTTCATCAATCACAGACTTACCAGAAACCTTTATGCTTGCCTCCACATCCAGTCTCCAGGTGTGTTTTGGTATGCCAGAAGCCATTTGCTTCATCAATCTCAGACTTGCCAAAAACCTTTATGCTTGCCTCCACATCCGGTCTCCAGGTGTGTTTTGGTATGCCAGAAGCCATCTGCTTCATCAATCCCAGACTTGCCAGAAACCTTTCTGTGTGTCTCCACTTTCGGTATTCATGTGTGCCTTGGTTAACCAGAAGCCACCTGTTCCATCAATCCACGAATGGCAAGAAACCTTACTGTTTGCACCCACTTCCGGTATGCCTTGGTATGCCATATGTCATCTACTTCATCAATCTCCGACCAGCCATAAACTTTCCTGTTTGCCTCCATTTCCGATCTCCTTGTATTCTTTCGTCTGCCCCTAAGCCTCTTTCGTACTGGGTTCAAGAACAGAGACTATCTAGAAATGTTAACAATTGTTATTCTTGGAAGCCCACAATGAGAACGATTACTATTTTGTGGGCTCTGAAAATGGCGTTAGGTGGCGAGCTGCAGTAGCTTTCCTCCGATTGAGAGCGTGCTGGTGAAGGTGGGCCGGGGTCCCCCTGGCGGGGGTGATATGCTTGGCTTTAACTTCGTGCCACTCACTACTGCGGGGATCAATGGCGAACACCGCCTCGTTATCCAAACTGCCAAGAAATCCCCTGTTTACTGAAAGACTTGCGTGGAAGTGAGGTGGGGAATTTGGCCAGTATATTTTCCCTGACCTTGACTAACATTTCCAGAATAGTATATTTTGCTCGACCATACAATAGCCTCCTATCTCCAGTGGTAAAAGTATACTTCCTCAAAGTATGATCAACCCAGCGTCACTTCCGTTTCATTATCTGTTTCACAATCGGCCCTTGGCATGAATTGTTCACCATTTCAAACCTAATATTCTACGTACGCAACAATATACGAACATCTGAGCCCAGCTAGATATCGCGTTACTCGTCTCAAAATTCTCAAATCCGTACAGTTGTATATAGATTTGGCTTCAGATATCAGTTTATAAGTAAAGAAAGAAAGCAGTATTTCCTTACCATGATCTGAACACCAAACCGGCAACTCCCACCGACAGACTAACAGATGAGGGTAAGTTGATTAGTTCAGAAACCTTTCTTGTTCTCTTGCGGACTTCCGTTTACCCTCAAGCGAGACTCGTGATGTCCCGATATCACTGGATCAAGAGATAGTGAAATCCCTGGATGCGGGGATTGGCAGGTGCTGTAGTCTGGTGGACTGGGATCTGAGAGTGATTGCGTTCATGTCTCTTTTTTCTGTTTTTCTGTGTTGTTTATTTCTGTGAAAGCTGCTAATACCCACATAACGGCATCACAGGATATGGGCGTGGGGTGAGGCCAAGAGTTGATCAACATTTTTCTTCTTCTTCTTTTTCTTCTTCTTCTTCTTTTTCTTCTTCTTCTGCTTCTACTTCTTCTTCTCTTCCTTTTTATTTTTGCTAATCATGTTATGCCTTTTGGCGTCATGTAATGAAGATATCTCTAGAACGATCCCAACTGTGTGCTTTATGCACAATGACATCCACCGCCACATATATTTATGTCAGCCACCTTTTTCGTGGTTGGTATATGGCCTTGAATCCGTTGTATCTAAACAGCATTAGTTGTTGGAGGGGGAGGGGCGTGGGTTGTATGGTCGTAGTCTTGTTACGTGGCCTAACCATTTATCTTAGTTGATGTCTTTTGATGTGTCCAATACTGGCTCAATATTTTTGGCAGGCATTTCATTTCTGTTGTTACAATGTAGCGTTTTGCATTTGAATTTAGTTTTCAGTTTTGACATTGATAGCAAAGTGTCGGGACGAAGTATCCGTGTTGAATAAAGCTCTGTTGGCAGTTATTGTCACGTGCTTACAATTCAGAATTGGAGTTATTTGTCCAATGAGCTGATTTCCCTTATTGCATCTTTGTTGGATTTCCGGTGTGATTCTTCCGTTTGCTGATAACATGCTGTGACACATTTCACCTGTCATTTTCTGCTTTTAAAGGACGATATGTCCCCGGTTATCCTTAGAGACGCACAAAGGTGGCGGCACGTCTTGAAGAGGAGTTAGTAAACTTTGCTTATAAAACCAGCTTACCAGGTTGTAATTAAGTCGTGCATTTGTTTTATGTGACCTGACATGTCATATGTTTTTCTTCATGACATGATCGCCCTTATCGATCAACCCAGCTGTAAATGGGTACCTGACGAAGTCAGGAGGGAAAATCAGGAGACGTTGCGGTAGCTAAGTAGTTCCTGTTCTATCGTCGACACTATCAGTAGAAACGTGAATAAGCCCATTAGGGGTGGGGGGGGGGGGGGGTGTTCAGAAGTGGATATCCGTTCTATGAGCCATTTTTACATACGGGGGTGGCCAGATGTAATAACGTCCGTTCTATGAGCCATTTTCACATACGGTGGTGGCCAGGGGTAATTACGTCCGTTCTATTAGCCATTTTCACATACGGGGGTGACCAGGTGTAATAACGTCTGTTCTATGAGCCATGTTCACATACGGGGTGATCATGTGTAATAACGTCCGTTCTATTAGCCATTTTCACATACGGGGGTGACCAGGTGTAATAACGTCCGTTCTATGAGCCATTTTCACATACGGCGGTAGACAGGTGTAGAAGTCCGTTCTGTGAACCATTTTCACATACGGGGGTGGTCAGGTGTAGAAGTCCGTTCTATGAGCCATTTTTACATACTGGGGTGGTCAGGTGTAACAACATCCGTTCTATTAGCCATTTTCACATACAAGGGTGACCAGGTGTAATAACGTCTGTTCTATAAGCCATGTTCACATACGGGGTGACCAGATATAATAACGTCCGTTCTATTAACCATTTTCACATACGGGGGTGACCAGATGTAATAACGTCCGTTCTATGAGCCATTTTCACATACGGGGGTTGTCAGGTGTAGAAGTCCGTTCTATGAGCCATTTTAACATATCAGGACGGCCAGGTGTAATAACGTCCGTTCTATGAGCCATTTTTACATACGGGGTGGCCAGGTGTAGAAGTCCGTTCTATGAGCCATTTTCACATTTCACATTTTGTTTGCATGACAAGAGATCACGATGTCACTATAGCAGACACTGCAGTCGGGGATGAAGTGCAAGAGTCTGCAGTGTACTAGAGATGAACAGATTATTCCTCTCTGTCTTACCATCGATGCAAGTTTAGTCTAGTTCAAGAATCAACGTCATTGCATACGGTTTAACACATAAGTGCTATTTTTAACCACATTTGTGGAGAATCTCAGCCAATGTACCAGCTCCGTAGCACCGCCACGGATCATATAATAGATTGGGTAGATTTTTAACATGATTTTAATTAAATGCAGCGGCCTTTAAGTCTCCTCTTTCCGATTTCTTACTGCCGAGGGATTTTTAACGTGTGCGACACTGGGCAAGGGCGTTCGATCTCTACTACCCAGAGATCTGAGAAAATACCAGAAAGTCGAAGGGGAAAATCCCAGTCTCCATCGGGATTTGAACCTGCAACCTCCAGCACCCGAGGCTGAGGTCTTACCTTGAAACTACTGTACCCGAAAATAAAAGTAAATATTAATTTTTAAAATATTTAAATATCGATAAAAGTCAAACAGATTGCCGTTTATAGCTGGGTCGACTAGAGCGTGCCGATAACGGATTTCGATTCATTTCTGTGTTACATTAATCAATACAATAGAAACCTTCAACCAAACAAGTTTTGAAGTACATAGACCGCAATATTTACGGAAGGTGGGAAAGTTTGACAGAGAAACTGCAACAACTTGTCAAAAAAAGTCCGCAGAATTTGACTCAGAACAGATGCAATAGCAATGATGGAAAACAAAGACCACGTCAACGAGTAAATAGTTTTGCTGACAAATTCCCTATCAGTGACGTCCGTGTGAAAACATGAACGTAACGAATTGGACAAGCTGCCACATGAACTCACGAATCTCTCTTTTGTCTCTGTCAGTGCCACAGGCGACGGATAAGACATAATTCAAAATTGTCTAGTTCGATCGGTCAGCCACTTCTCTCTGAAGTTTTTGCATGTTCCATAGCCCGATTGAAGCGCCACTTTAGTCATTGTTCTGCATTGATTCTCTGAGTCTGCCCCGCTTTCTTCTGCTGCTAGGTTTCCACATAATCGCCTGTAAGAAGAGTCGGCTATTATTCGTCCCCAGCGTGTGTCCTGTGTGTCCCCAATGGTTCTTCGTGGTTATTTAAGAAACATAATTTTAATTGGATTGTAATTGTATTCGCTCATTAATCCTGAACCCTTGCAGTCAATATCCAATAGCCGTCTAAGGCATTTATTTTTAAATGCGTTCATTTTATTTTCAGGGGTCTTTGTTATTTCTCAGCTTTGACAACCATATTTGAGCACTAGGATGACGCTAGAGTTAAGTACCCTGAGCGTGATACGTTTCCTCAGTGATGTCCATATATCCAGATATTAGTTATTTGGTTGAAGGCATCGAAGGCCGAGATGATTCGGGTGAGAATTTTCTTCGTCGCTTCCACATTTTGCGTTTTCACTGGTTAAATCTGTGAAATTCTCAATTTTCTGTATCACTTGGCCATTGAGATGAACATCGGTTCATGTATGTGGGAACATCATGGTCTATCTTTAGAAGGCATAACTCATGAATACCAGCCATATGTTCCACGGAGTGATAATCAGTGGACTGATTCACTGTAAACTACATGAACATAAGGAGGGTGATAGACTAGCCAAAGAGGGAGGAAGCGAAACCAAAACGGAAGATATGGCTACATGTGAGTCAAGGCTGACAACTTCAAAGAAAAGTGGCACAAAGAGCACCAGGAGTGTACTATGGAATAAAGGCGTAAAACGCGAGTCAATAAAACGAAATGTGTGGATGGCGTTGCAAGGTAGACTGGAGAGACAGCAGTAAGGAATGAAAAAAAGCACAGCATTCTCAATAATATAACCCATATGCGTCAAATAAGGTGCACACAGTTTTAGACGATTGTCAGAGAAACAGCGCACGGACAATAATCAGCATCAGCAGAAAATGTTAGAGGAAAACAAAAAGAATTAACTCGAAACACATTTTAACATTCCTGAGGCCCACCTAAATGTAAACACATACATTCTTAAAAGAGAATAAACTAGAACAGGTACCAAAGGGATGAAGGATTGAAAGCCACAGGTCAGGACAGTTTCAAAGACAAACATTAACAGACGAACTTTGAATTAGCATAGCAGAGATTTAATCCGCAATTCACACACCTGTGACAGTATAAGACAACACCACAGGAATGGCGTAATAGGAACAAATGTAAAACTACACTCACATAATGTAATGACTGGACATAAGTCACCTCTGTCAATAGCCAAAAAAATACTAGTTAGGAAAATAATCTAGCGAATATCAACTCGTACAGTAATTCATGTCCTACCAGCCCCCCTCTTCAATTCCACTGTACTCTCTGCGATGTGCTACAGTGCTGAGACGTGGGCACTAACAAAATAATTTGAGGACAAACTGAGAGTGACCCAGCCCTCCCTTGAGAGACGCTTGGTCGGTATCACTTTCTGGAACCAACGTATTCAAGGTCTCCACAATTCTAACGTAAGACGATTGTCCCTGGTGAAGGAAGCCGTAAATCTATGCAGGCAAGGCAAAACATAGATGGGGTAGATCATATGTTGCGACGAAACGATGGTCGATGGAGCACAGCGATAGCAGTCTGATACCCCGAGGTGAGAAGAGACCGCGGGGAAGACCTCCAATGCGGTGGTCATACTCCCTTGCTGTACGCTGCAACATTCGACATGACTAGAGACGCACTTACCACGCACTGGACGTTCGTTGCCCAAGACAGGGTCCGCTGGAGACGAAGTTGAAACCCGCAGCCGCGCTGAGGAACGAGTCATCAAGATATCAACTGGGTCGACAATTGGAGGATATCGTCACGTGTCTTGGACGGTTTGTCCTCAGGACTCGCTGTAGTTGGCTACAGATAACTTCAAATGTAGATTTATTCCGTGTTTCCTAGGCCTGGAGCAGATGCGAATAAAGCACTATAAATCGACCAAACACTGGATTTAACTCCCCATCGTTGGCAGTTTGACGCGCGAGTCGTCGATGTTTGTGACGAAGGCAGCCATCTTGTTCGGCACCGGAAGTCCTTGTCCTTTGTACTAGTATCAACACAAACCTCGTTGCGCCGAACATATGGTACACATGCCCGACAACATATGGGCTCATACAACAACGTTTTGGTGATCATATGGCATGGTGAGATGGACTGACCAAAGACAGGCCCGCATTGGTCCAGCATTGCAAAAGATCGGGACCTATACATAAAGATTAAAAGACGCTTGAAAATAATCTTTTTGGTTGGTACTGAGTTATAAACTGGATTTGATTCAACCTTTCAATAGAGTCTGAACACATGTTACTGGTGTGCAGGATGGCTGGAAGCGTGTGCTGTGTATTTCGTCATCTAGAGGTAAGCCGGATAAATGCGTTTGCCATTGTTTTCCTGTGAATATGATTGTGTGGAGTTGGCTTTGTTCGTTCTCAATCTCCCGCTACCAAAAACTGAAAGAGCCTAAGCAGCAGAATGTAGTTCAGAGAACGGAATGCGTTGTGTCGTAGTTTATAGCTTGACTGCAATATTTGCACCTTTCGGTCCAACACATCCGACTTCAGCAAACATTTTTTGAGTACCGGGTTAGCATTCCCTCTTCAATCCCTTCGCCCTAGCTAGTCTGCCCTCATGCAGTCTGTTATCCAGGATCACCGCGTGGAGGTGTAGAAGGGTCTTGGCAGCTCTGGTTTGCTGGTCCTGATGCTAGCTGTCAGCTATGGGTCGCTGACAACTGTAGCTCACGCGCTGCTCAGCATCTTGATCCCGTGTGGATTTGATTGCTGTCTACTGTAACGTTGTTAACCTTGTCTGTGATACTTGCCGTCTTTATATCATGTGACGCGTCATCGTCAATATGACGCACAGCAACGATCGACTAGTTATTCAGGTGTCCTTGCCATTAATGGTATTTGTGGGACTTGTAGCTTTGGTCCATGCACATCATCACAACTTGGCTGGACTACCTCCGCTGCCTTATGAAGGTTTCAGGAAAGCTGGATTAATCGTAGTGCGTCTGTCACTATGTGGGTGGCTTTAGCTTTCAATATGGGACAACACTTTGTGAATATCTGGAACATTATTTGGTACTTACAGTTCTCTTTGCCATGTGTTATAAACAAAGAGATTTAGTCCTGGTCATCCTTCATTCCCAATATATTGAATGTCACACCCTTGAAAAGATTACAAAACTGCAATCCATGACCGACAGAAGAGACTGCAGAGCCCAGCATAGAAACTCAGAAGACTGACTGACCATCCAATGCACCAGAGACTAAACAATTTCGGAAATGGGAAACTAAAGCGGAGGAACTTTGCAGAAATAGCCAAAGCAAACATGCACGAAAACCCCACGAACGCACTAACACCAAAGCCCATCCCTACTGTCCGAAAACCTACCTGGAAGCAGCATATATTTCCAGAGGTGGTAGAAAATATACCAGGTATTGGAAACAAAAACTGCCAGACTGAAAAAAAAAGAAGAGATACAACCCTAAGGTACATAACGAAAAACTACCCAAGCATGGACTGGACCCATGCATACACCGACGGTTCTATAACAAACACAACACAGAACGGAAGGGCAGGGGCATTCCTGAGCCTACCAAATGGCAGAAAAATAACACTATCATTGGCAACTGGAAAATACACAAGCAATTTCAGAGCGGACGCAGAGGCACAGAATGTGGCAGTGGCAGAAATGGTGACAGGTAAAAGGAATGAAAGCCATATAGTCCTGCTTACAGATGCCCTGGCCGTATTCACAGCACTAAAAAGCCAGAAAAATACTGAACTTAATGATATAAGAGCAGTACTCTGTCAACTATGCAGTCCGCACCAAAAAGAGTAGTGGTACAGTGGGTTCCATCCCACTGCAACATCCAAGGCAACGAGGAGGCAGACAGACTGGCAAAAGAAGGTGCAAGACTACTTCAACCAGATACTAGTATGACATACGAAGAGTCAAAACGGCTTATTAGAGCTAGATACATGACCAAATGGGAAACAGAACATACTGGCTACACAAAAAAACGATGCCTATTACCAGTTGAACAGAAGAGAGCAGGTCGTAGTCTTCAAACTTCGCACTGGCCACAATAGACTGAGGTACCACCTATTCAACAAATTGAAGATAGGTGGCACTGACGAATGCTCGTGTGGTACAGGGAAAATGACCGCTGAGCATTTGCTGCAAAACTGCCCGACATACGAGGACCAGAGAGAGCAGATGTGGCCATCACCAGTGGCAACACTAGACAAGCTCTATGGCAGTGTCGACAGCCTCAGGATGACCGCTGCTTTTTTCGAAAATATAAAGGTTGACGTCTGACAGCGTAAGAAGAAGAAGAAGAAGAAGAAGAATGTCACACCCTCGCTGCCATGAGAGACACCTGTTTGCGGAAACGCTTAAGGAGTAAACCCTGAAGAAATCTGCATCCTGTGCTAATCTCCAGTCGTCTCGATAATGTCTTATCACTGGCCAATGGTAGCCTCTGTTCAACAAAGTAAGAATCTAGACATGTCACAGCTGACTGAAGCCTCTGTTCAACAAAGTAAGAATCTAGACATGTCACAGCTGACTGAGGCCTCTGTTCAACAAAGTAAGAATCTAGACATGTCACAGCTGACTGAGGCCTCTGTTCAACAAAGTAAGAATATAGACATGTCACAGCTGACTGAGGCCTCTGTTCAACAAAGTAAGAATCTAGACATGTCACAGCTGACTGAGGCCTCTGTTCAACAAAGTAAGAATCTAGACATGTCACAGCTGACTGAGGCCTCTGTTCAACAAAGTAAGAATCTAGACACGTGCCTATTTGAGAAGAATAAACAAAGCATTGAACGTGTTTTCCATGTCTGCCGGTTCTACGAAAGGAGCAGAGTGACAACTTGTAATCCCAGGATAAGGCGTTCCACAGTCCAGATATTCACATGAATGACTGTTGTGGGTTGATATCCACCACGGCCCGGATCATCACTCATGGATGTACGGCCTTATCTAAAAACGTTTACACCATTCAAATGTCTTACTGAGGCCGAGTGTCTCTTCGCCGTAGTGTAATTGCTGTTTTCTGTAAATGTCCGCAGGTTTCGCGATTTATTTCACAAGAAACTTCATCACAACACGCTGTACCATGCAAACACTAACAGTGTTGTCTGCCATTTCTGTTTATCTGTCACGTGACTGGTCCATGGCAAGAGGACCACCCAGCAGTATTAGGACACAAGCGCCCCTAACTAATGACAGTAGTTCCAACACGCTATAACTCAATCAGGTAGAACTAGAACAGAAAGTTCCCGATTGATTTGAACGTCCCTTGTAATGGAGGCGCTGCAAAATTTGTTAAAAATCACATCAAAAGACTTTTTTTCTAGAAGGCATTCACAAACTAGTGGACAGATGGACGAAGAGTATTACTCGACAGGGGGAAAAAGACGAAAAATAAGACAATCAATTTATTATTCGTTCTCTTGTAAAAATGTAATAAATAAAAGTGCTGTTACTTAATGAGTGTCTCTCGTATTTACGATCAATTAGAAATCAAGTTTTTAGAGTAAAGTGATGTAAATAAAACTATTTGTATACAGACTCTGCAGAATCTTCTAAACCAGTATAAAGACGTTAAGTTAAGTTAAGTTAAGTGGCATTTTAGAGATTGCGACATTTGTAAACAATAGAGTAACAACAATAAGAAAGACAGCACTATTTGCGGCATTTGGAAAATATGTATAACAATATTTTACATAAGAACAAGTACGAAAGTACGTAACTCGTAAGCAGAAATATATGAATGCTACATCGGCATGTACTGAAGATTGACAGTTGGTATGACTAATCATCACAGATACCGCTATCGAAGAGAATAACTCGTGTCTTACTTCTTGCTAATGTTGTGGTTTGTTCAATGTTTACATTTGCGTTTTTGTTTGTCCCCGACGAAGGTAGGTTGATCGTAATGCAGTTTCAGTTTTGGTTCTATTCCGCCGGGATATCTGAACTATGTATATGCAATGTTATTCAGACCACTACACTTCCATATATGTCGCAAACAGTGACTAAAGAGAAAACCTATCGTACAAAATACACAGCTACTGAAACCACCATTGCAAAAGCAAGCAAAGTGTTTTGGCGCAGGCTTCCTGAAGGTTGTAAATGTTACTGGTGTTCTTATATTCCGGCAGGATAGGAAAAGTGATAAGATAAACAAGTACAGTATTTCTCTCGGGAGGGGGGGGGAAGACAATGCGGCCACGTCCGTTACAGTGGAAGGGAAAGAATCGATGAATAACCAGGCAGCAATGTTGTAAATGTGGGTTGTCTCCCTTATTATGTATTCATTCTTAGTCTACTATAATTTTGTGCAGGTCCCAGCTCTGATTTGAGCTGGATGTAGCGGGTGTCCTGCTTACCGAACTAGGCTCGAGCAACTTAATACTCCACTGCGTTGGGACATGCGCTTACGGAGGGTGGTTAACCGATGTTTGAGTCCATCTTAATAGACTCAAACACTAGAGCAAAGTAGACCTGCAGCCTGATAGGCGCCATATATGCTGCTCTAAACAAACCACCTAACCATGGCCGGTGTTATGCTATGTCAAACAGTTAGTCGCCTCTTACGACATACTCTCTATGAGGTAGTGGTGCTATTCTTGTCCTTGTCATACACAAAGACCCCGGCCGACCACTCGGTTTGCCTTCTATAAACTTTCGTTAAGATGTTCTGAAATCACAGCGGTAATCAAAATAATACACAAGTTGGTACCGTAAGGACTGTTTGTGTGTGGCCGAGACGAGATTAGAGCCACTGAGACTGACGACGAGATTATGATTGCTGAGACTGTGTTATGTGGTGGAGAAGAGACTAGGACCAATTGATGTTCCGAGTGTGACGGAGACGAGAGGAGGAACACTGAGACTGTGTGTGACGGAGACAAGATTATGATTTCCGAGACTGTGTGACGTGACAGAGAAGAGACTAGGACCACTTGATGTTCCGATTGGGATGGCGGCGAGATTAGGACCTCTAAAGACTTTGAGTGTGACGAAGAAACGATTAGGACCACTGTAACTCTGAGTATGACGGAGACTAGATTATACCCACTGAGACTTTGAGACAATGCCACATGATAGGATTAACTCTAGAACTAATTACTCTCTGCAACTCAATATAAGACAACCAGCCATTCACTCAACCCAACAAGATTGTTGTGTGTGGAGCATTACACCGAAAGAAATTCTACAAACAATACCCCCATTTATGATATCGAAAAAATGAAAATACCATTTTCTAGGGTTTGGAAGAAAACAATGCACATCAATAACACTATCCTCTCTCTTTGGACCGAATTCACAACCCAGACAATAAACGTCAAACCTCCTTCAACGACGCCAGAAGATAAATCGTTGTTAGAAAAAAAATGTCTGTCAATGGGCACCAGCTGGGTACAAAAATTGACGTCATGTTGACCCTACAACTTAAAATGTTCACTCGGACGTCCACCAATGAGATGGAGAGATGGCCTGGACAAATCCTTTGGTTCAGTATTATTCTCGAAGACAAAAGGCCGAAATGATTTCATGTATACATGCAAAATTATTTGTGAACTGTTTCAAAATTGAATTGAATTTGTTTCTCTATATTGAACAGCAAATGTTCTGTATTTTTTTATTTAAAAAAAACACCAAAAAAAAAACCAAACAAACAAGACACAGTACATATTAAGTTACAACATATTATATTTTCTACAAAATTCATTCAATGCAGCCCACCTATTTCATTCCGGCCCTCTATTCCTCTTACTTAATTTCACTTCCTTATTACACCTCCCTTTAGCTATCTATCTAAATATCTAAATATATATCTCCTTTCTTGCTCTCTCATTCTTTCTCTTGCTATCCCTTTTCACTTTCTCACATACATTCAAATACTCATATGCGATGTAAACTAAAATGTACATGTTGTTCAATGAATATATTTGAAGTTCTGGTGGAAAAGAGTAAATAAAATTCAATTTAAAAACACAAAGCATCGGTCCAACTGGCATCACACACTTCTTACGTGTGATTAAATTCCAGAATTACAAACTGCAGACATTACTTTCTGGTGTAGACAACATTCCATTCTTGGAATTGTAAAGTATCGCTATGGTTTGACCCAGAACACCAAATGAAGTTCTCAGAGATTTCAGTTTACCAAGCCACAGCTGCAATGAGGTAGTGTGGCCAGTTCTTTCCCTTGCTGCCTTCTATTTCTCTAGTCGTTTGCTATGTATCCATTTACAGTTAGGTCGACTGGAGTGTGACGGTTATGGTAATTGAACCCCGTACATGAGCAGTGAAAGACGAGGGCTCAACCCTTGCACTAATGTCCATCTCCATTGGAATTAATAATGTAGGAACATCACTAGGTCTCTCTCTCATTTCTAAAGGATACATGAGGGTGGATATTCTAGTAACATGACTAGGCCTCTCTCCCTTATCTAATGGAGAAACGAGGGTGGATATTCTAGTAACATTACTAGGCCTCTCTCCAATATCTAATGGAGAAATGATGGTGGATATTCTAGTAACATTACTAGGCCTCTCTCCAATATCTAATGGAGAAACGAGGGTGGATATTCTAGTAACATTACTAGGCCTCTCTCCAATATCTAATGGAGAAATGATGGTGGATATTCTAGTAACATTACTAGGCCTCTCTCCAATATCTAATGGAGAAATGATGGTGGATATTCTAGTAACATTACTAGGCCTCTCTCCAATATCTAATGGAGAAACGAGGGTGGATATTCTAGTAACATTACTAGGCCTCTCTCCAATATCTAATGGAGAAATGATGGTGGATATTCTAGTAACATTACTAGGCCTCTCTCCCATATCTAATGGAGAAATGATGGTGGATATTCTAGTAACATTACTAGGCCTTTTTCCCATATCTAATGGAAAAATTAGGGTGGATATTCTAGTAACATGACTAGGCCTTTCTCCCATATCTAATGGAGAAATTAGGGTGGATATTCTAGTAACATGAGTAGGCCTCTCTCCCATATCTAATGGAGAAATTAGGGTGGATATTCTAGTAACATGACTAGGCCTTTCTCCCATATCTAATGGAGAAATTAGGGTGGATATTCTAGTAACATGAGTAGGCCTTTCTCTCATATCTAATGGAGAAATTAGGGTGGATATTCTAGTAACATAACTAGGCCTTTCTCCCATATCTAATGGAGAAATTAGGGTGGATATTCTAGTAACATCATAACATCATTTGGCCCCTCCCCCATATCTAATGGAGAGATCAAGGAAATGAAAACGTGAACAGGTGTTCCCTGGCTTCCGCATACAAATAAGACATTAATTGTTAATCAATTATTTTAAATATTCGATGAACTTCAGTTGTTGCTGAAAATATTTTGTGCGGAGTTGAGCTGCGGAGATTTACCAAGCAGGTCGTCTATAACCATCTCCAAAATACAACGACACTCTTTCGTTCCATATGAAAGACGTAACAACTTATACAGAATATGAAAGGTGGGGAAACTGGCTTTTTGCACAAGCAAGAAGGCAACCGCCATTCGGGCAACAATCACCAGGGGCATCACCCTACTATCAAAAATACGAGTAAACATCTGACCAGAGCTGAACCTATCCGGGTATATGATCATCTATAGAGAGACACTACAAGAGAGCAAATGCGGCTTCCGGGCGAGCGGTGGCGTAACTGATATGATATTCGCACTACGATAAATTCATGAAAAGTGCCGGGAACACAATCCCGACCTGTCTTTCGTTTGTGACCTTAACTAAGGTCGTTGACAGTGTTAACTGAGGCGGGCGGAGAAATTCACTACAATGGTAGGTCAATTCCTTGACGGCATGATGGCACGTGTCCAGAATGATGGAAAACTATCTGCGCCCTTTTAAAAAACAAATGGCGAGAAGACGGGCTGTGTTCAAGCACCAACACTGTTTATTCTGGTATTTGCAGAAATGGTCCCTGAGGATGTAAGAGTACTACAATAGGCATCCACATCCGCCAAATAGAGAGTGGGGGGGGGGGGGTGGGGTGGTGGAAAAGGATGGGGCGTTTCAATGTAAGGCGCCAACGATACATTACTGATACCAAATTGGACCTCCTATTTGCTGACGATTGCGCCCTAAGCACTAGCTTAGAGCAGGGCAAGTAGTCAGTCATGGACGTGTTTTAAAATGCATTCGCTTCTTTTGGTCTGACAATAAATACAACAGCGACTCAGGTCATGTTGCAGCCTACCTCCCGGGACACAGTACCAAGAGACGACCATCACGGCACGCAGCCATCATCTACGGTGAAGGTTGTAGATGCATGTAAGTACCACCCTAAACAGAGACACGTTCATCGACTCCGACATCAACAATATGATTGTCAAAGGCAAGCGCTACGTGTGTCTGCTTGCGTGAAAGTATTTTTGTTGTTGATCATCGTGGTATCAATTCAGCAACAAAGGTCCAAATATTTCCTGCCATCACTCTCACCACCCTCTTCTGCGCTTCTAGACCTGGACGGTTTACATCAGTCATGCCAGACGGCTCAATCACGTTCACGTGGGATTCACGCGCCGGCGGAACAAGATCATCTGGCAGTGAAGAGCATCCAATTATGAACTGCTGAAAGCACAAACCACCCTAGCATTTACACTCTGTGCGCGTAGTGAACATGATCGGTGGGCTGGGCGTAGTCTTCGTATGCTCTACTAACATGGTCTGTGGGCTGGACGTAGTCTTGGTATGCTCTACTAACATGGTCGGTTGGCTGAACGTAGTCTTGGTATGCTCTACTAACATGGTCGGTCAGCTGGACGTAGTCTTGGTATGCTCTACTAACATGGTTGGTGGGCTGAACGTAGTCTTGGTATGCTCTACAAATATGGTCCGTGGGCTGGTCGTAGTCTTGGTATGCTCTACTAACATGATCTGTGGGCTGGACGTAGTCTTGATATGCTCTATTAACATGGTCTGTGGGCTGAGCGTAGTCTATGTATGCTCTAATACCATGATCGGTTGGCTGGACGTAGTCTTGGTATGCTCTATTAACATGTTCTGTGGGCTGAGCGTAGTCTATGTATGCTCTATTACCATGATCGGTTGGCTGGACGTAGTCTTGGTATGCTCTACTAACATGATCTGTGGGCTGGACGTAGTCTTGGTATGCTCTACTAACATGATCTGTGGGCTGGACGTAGTCTTGATACGCTCTACCAACATGGTCGGTCGGCTGGACGTAGTCTTGGTATGCTCTACTAACATGGTCGGTGGGCTGGACGTAGTCTTGGTATGCTCTACTAACCTGGTCTGTGGGCTGGACGTAGTCTTGGTATGCTCTACTAACATGGTCGGTGGGCTGGACGAAGTCTTGGTATGCTCTACTAACATGGTCGGTGGGCTGGACGTAGTCTTGGTATGCTCTACTAACATGGTCGGTGGGCTGGACGTAGTCTTGGCATGCTCTACTAACATGGTCGGTGGGCTGGACGTAGTCTTTGCATGCTCTGCTAACATGATCTGTGGGCTGGACGTAGTCTTGGTATGCTCTACTAACATGATCGGTGGGCTGGACGTAGTCTATGTATGCTCTACTAACATGGTTGGTGGGCTGAACGTGGTTTTGGTATGCTCTACTAACATGGTCGGTGGGCTGGGCGTAGTCTTGGTATGCCCTACTAACATAGTCGGTCGGCTGGGCGTAGTCTTGGTATGCTCTACTAACATGGTCGGTCGGCTGGACGTAGTCTTGGTATGCTCTACTAACATGGTCGGTCGGCTGGACGTAGTCTTGGTATGCTCTACTAACATGGTCGGTCGGCTAGACGTAGTCTTGATATGCTCTACTAACATGGTCGGTGGGCTGGACGTAGTCTTGGTATGCTCTACTAACATGGTCTGTGGGCTGGACGTAGTCTTGGTATGCTCTACTAACATGGTCGGTGGGCTGGACGTAGTCTTGGTATGCTCTACTAACATGGTCGGTGGGCTGGACGTAGTCTTGGTATGCTCTACTAACATGGTCGGTGGGCTGGACGTAGTCTTGGTATGCTCTACTAACATGGTCGGTGGGCTGGACGTAGTCTTGGTATGCTCTGCTAACATGATCTGTGGGCTGGACGTATTCTTCAAATGTTCGACTAACAAATGCCTAAACAACTGCTTTATGATTCCCATGCTATCGATCTTCAGACGGGCAGAAACAAAAGGCACAAAGATTCGCTAAAGGCCTCCTGGAGAAGTCTCAATGTTGATTATTGTTGCTTGTGAGTCGCTCGCGTCAGACGTCTCAATCGGGCTTTCTGCAATAAGAAAAGGTGTTCGTCGAGCTGAACAGGAAGAATGCCATGCTGCGCAAGGTTGCCATGGAGGACGTTGTAGCTGCCAAAGCCGTTCACATGGTCACATCGGGCGACAAGGTGGGCAGAGCCAGATTAGGATTTCACTACCACATATAGATCCATAAGTGACGGCATCTTCTTACACAAATGAAACGTTGCTACCATTTTCGTTCGCGATGTGGAACTACTCGTGCTGAGTTGAATTAATTCTTTATTACCTTTCTTTTGTAGCAGGTTACAGTGGCTCTTCTTGCGAGCGACACTTGAAAAGGTGAACTGGAACGCTTCTCAGCAAGCGAACCGCAATAGGGACTACAGTGTCAATCACCAACTCATTGGTCACACTTTGACGCAGCATGTTTCCAAGAAAATAAACAAGGACGTAGGTGCAGTCTTGATCAGTATGTTTCACCTGGCCCTGATTACTCTTCGCTCCCACCTTGATCAGTATGTTTCACCTGACCCTGATTACTCTTCTCTCCCACCTTGATCAGTATGTTTCACCTGTCCCTGATTACTCTTTGCTCCAAACTTCTGATTACTTGTCACTCTAACCTTGATCAGTATGTTTCACCTGATAGTGATAACAACATACACATAGGTAACATATAAATAAATGACGAAATAATAAATAAACAATACTACAATCAAACTGAGTGTCAATAATCGCTGATTAGCAAACAATGATCAAAACAAAATTTTACACGAGAATACCAAGAGACATGTCAGGTTTGCTAATAAAGATATATTTAGTTAGAACGATATATACACATCTGATACAGTTCCTATATATAACTGTGCGTTAGCCCTGCTGAAATTCATCATTCAAGGGCGGAATGGTTGTATCTAGTGCCCTTAGCCGCGGTGATCTCTCAATGCATTTTCAACTCTCACGCTCATTAGCAGATTAGGCTGTTGTCGCAATGTAGCAACATGCTAATCAACACAGTACAGTTTATAGGGGGCAAGCTACTACCAAACACAGTACAGTTTATAGGGGGCAAGCTACTACCCAAACACAGTATAGTATATAGTGGGCAAGCTACTACCCAAACACAGTACAACTGACAGGGGCAAGCTACTACCCAAAGATAGTACAGTTTATAGGGGGCAAGCTACTACCCAAACACAGTACAGTTTATAGGGGGCAAGCTATTACCCAAATACAGTACAGTTTATAGGGGGCAAGCTACTACCCAAACACAGTACAGTTTATAGGGGGCGAGCTACTACCCAAACACAGTACAGGTTATAGGGGGCAAGCTACTACCCAAACACAGTACAGTTGACATGGACAAGCTGCTACCCAAACACAGTACAACTGACAGAGAGACAAGCTACTAAATAAACGCAGTACAACTGACAGGGACAAGCTACTATCCAATCATAGTACAGTTGACAGGGACAAGCTGTTACCCAAACACAGTACAGTTGACGGAGACAATCTGCTACCCAAACACAGTACAGTTGACAGGGACAAGCCACTACCCAAACACAGTACAGTTGACATGGACATGCTGCTACCCAAACACAGTACAACTGACAGAGACAAGCTACTAAACAAACGCAGTACAACTGACAGGGACAAGCTACTACCCAAACACAGTACAACTGACAAAGACAAGATACTAAACAAACGCAGTACAACTGACAGGGACAAGCTACTACCCAAACATAGTACAACTGACAGGGACAAGCTACTACCCAAACACAGTACAGTTGACGGGGACAAGCTGCTACCCAAAACAGTACAGTTGACAGAGGCAAGCTATTACCCAAACACAGTACAACTGACAGGGACAAGCTACTACCCAAACACAGTACAGTTGACAGAGGCAAGCTATTACCCAAACACAATACAACTAATAGGGACAAGCTACTACCCAAGCACAGTACAACTGACAGGGACAAGCTACTACCCAGACACAATAAAGTTGATAGGGACAAGCTACTACCCAAACACAGTACAACTGACAGAGACACGCTACTACCCAAACACAGTACAACTGACAGAGACAAGCTACTACCCAAACACAGTACAGTTGACAGAGGCAAGCTTCTACACAAACACAGTACAACTGACAGAGACAAGCTACTACCCAAACACAGTACAGTTCTCAAAGACAAGACCAAGTAGTCAAAGATCAAAGTTATTTGTCAATCAGATGTCTGGTCACCTGGTGCTTGGAGTTGGTTAGTTAATTCAGAACACAGAACATTATTGGTATACCTTTGAACGTCTAATCCAGCTTCATGCAGTAAGCGGCACTGCCACTCTGGCTGGACACAGAACTAAAATGTTCGAGTGCGAAATTTTAAAGTTTAATGCCGTGTAAACGTGTAACTGTGTTAGTTGTTCCAACTTTACAGTTCTTATTTGAAATGCATTTTCTTTTATTCACTCCCATACACGTGTCATATTCGTGTTGTGTTGATAATAGCATACATTTGTTGATTTACAGGTGTAAAACAGCAGATCTATTCTTGCAAGCAGAACGTTCGTAACGTGTCAACAAGGTAGGCAACATCAACAACAGCACGAGCGCTGACTGTATACTTGATTAGATCATTATGACCGTTATATTGTTGATTGAAAATGTTTATTGTACATCACCAATATTGGTGCTCATTTTGAATACAGTAGTGCTTATAATAAGGAAGTAAATCACTATATCAAATAATTGCTATCAACAGAAAACAACAACAACAACAACAATCACAACGATAACTTCAACAATAACAACAGTAAACACATCCCTAGCTTGATCCATTACAACAACAACGGCAATAACAACTGTAACAACAGCAATAACAACATCAAGAGCAATAATAGCGACACCACCAACAATAACAACAACAACAGACACAACAACATCAATAAAAACATCAAGAGCAGAAGTAACAAAAATAACAACAACAACTGAAACAGCATCATGATCAACAACAATAGCAACAACAACAGCAATAACGGCAACAATAGCAACAACACTAGCAGCAATAACTGAAACACCTACATCAACAACAAAAAGAGCAGCAACAGTAGCAACAACATCAATACTATTAACAACAACAACAATAGCAACCACACTAGCAGCAACAGCAGCTGTAACAGTTCCAGTCGGAGCATGGGCGTTAAGGGCAGGGGTGATGGGGTCGGCGTCTCTGGGAACAGAGGTACCTGAATGTGTGCCAAGTTCACTAACAATCTCTACAATAAGTCGAGATAGGAAAACGGGGGATTGAGGGGAAGAATGTGTCTGGTACAGGTATGCGTTAGGAGCTGGCCACACTGGCGTTCGGATTTGGGTAGTGGGGGGGGGGGGGGGGCGGGGGTTAGTGACAGACAGAGGCCATCAAGCTTGCTGCGAAATTTTAGAGTGACAAGAATTCAGAGTGATTCATTCCAATAACAACTAAGTGGGGATAGATCCAAATTAGAGTGATGGCTGAGTCAGACAGCCCACAGATTCAATTGGACAGCCCTGATACTGCTTGAGACTATATAATACTAGGCAAAGTTTAACTCAAGTAGGTTGACCATGGACAGAGAGATAGAGAGAGAGGGAGAGAGAGAGAGAGAAAGAGAGAGACTGGGAGTTTAGCTAGGAGACTGTTTCGTTCACCGACTTTCTAGAAGAGCGATTGTTAGGCTGTTACTAGTTTAGTAGGCTGTTTTACGAATGTGTGAGAGATGGAATGAATTGCAGGGTGACTGAACCGGCATACACTTTTGAGTCTTGGCCAGTCTCTCTATAAGGTATGTGTTGGGCTCCTTGTGACTAGAAGAGATCGGGATGTGTGTGGTGTGTGTAGGACACAGAGGGAACAATGTATGTTCCGGAGTATGTGTTTACGCAGATCGATTGATTGTGTGACCACACGTGAATACGTTGTGAATATCAAAATACGTTGAACAGAAATGAATGTGTAATGAAAAGATCACCTGCCTGAAGAGATAAGAGTGTGAGTGAATGCACAGAATACGATCGCGGACGAGTTTTTTTAGAGTGTTTTGAGGTTGCAGATAAGGGGAGGGTAGTGTTGCAGCTAGAACTTAGTTACTTTAGTGGGAGGCAATATTCAAAAGCTGGTGCTTAAAACCTCCGAAGTTATTAATAATATATATGTATATATATATATATATATATATATATATATATATATATATATATATATATATATTTATATATTTATATAAGATTTCAGTTCTTAGTTAAGATGTATTTCATTCACGTCAATAATTTTGCTTGAATGTGATATTAATAAATCTGCCATCTGCTGTTTGCTGTGTGTGATTGTGAATGATGTGGATGCATGTGGTAACATTCTAGATAGCTAAGCCCCAGTGACACCTGAAATCTGCCACAAATGAACAACAGCATTACTATAACAATAACATTAGCAACAAAAATCAAGCAACATCAGCAATCATAACGCGCTTTAATCATCAGCATTAAAAAAACAGCAGCATTACAATTACAATAATATCTCTAATAGCAGCATAAAAGAGCAACAACAGCGTAGGCAACAGTATAATCGGCTGTACCCATAACAACATCATTAACAGCACCAGCAACAACGAAATCACCAATATCATCAACAGTATATATAACAACACCAACAACAGTGTCACCAATATTAACAATAAAAACAACATAGAAACATACAATAAATAGCATCCACGGCAACATTAGTAACAGCAGCAGTAGTAACAGCAACAACAGTAGCAACAACAACAACAGTAGTAACAGCAACAACAGTAGTAACAACAACAACAACAACAGTAGTAACAGCAACAACAGTAGCAACAACAACAACAGTAGTAACAACAACAATAGTAGTAACAACAACAACAATAGTAATAACAACAACAGTAGTAGTAACAACAACAATAGTAGTAACAACAACACCAGTAGTAAAAGCAACAACAGCAACAACAGTAGTAACAGTAATAGTAACAACAACAATAGTAGTAACAGCAACACCAGTAGTAAAAGCAACAACAGCAACAACAGTAGTAACAGTAAAACGAAACAGCAACAAGAGTAGTAACAGCAACAACAGTAGTAACAGTAGTAACAGCAACAACAGCAACAACAGTAGTAACAACAACAACAGTGGTAACAACAACAACAGTAGTAACAACAACAAGAGTAGTAACAACAACAACAGTAGGAACAAACACAACAGTGGTAACAACAACAACAGTAGTAACAACAACAACAGTAGTAACAACAACAACAGTAGTAACAGCAACAACAGTAGTAACAGCAACAACAGTAGAAACAGCAACAACAGTAAAAACCACAGCAAAAACAGCAAATACAACAGCAACAACAACAACAACAACAGCAACAACAACAACAGCAACACCAACAACAGCAACAACAACAGGAACAAAAACAACAGCAACAACAACAGCAAAATAGTAGCAACAGCAGCAACAGCAGTAGTAACAGCAACAACATCAACAACAGTAGTAACAGCAACAACAGTAGTAACAGCAACAACAGTAGTAACAGCAACAACAGCAACAGCAGTAGTAACAGCAACAACAACAACAACAGTGGTAACAGCAACAACAGTAGTAACAGCAACAACAACAGTAGTAACAGCAACAACAGTAGTAACAGTAAAATAAAACAGCAACAACAGTAGTAACAGCAACAACAGTAGTTACAGCAACAACAGTAGTAACAGCAACAACAACAGCAACAACAGCAACAACAACAGCAACAACAACAACAGCAACAACAATAACAGCAACAACGACAGCAAAATAGTAGCAACATCAACAACAACAGTAGTAACAGCAACAACAGTAGTAACAGCAACAATAACAGCAACAACAGTAGTAACAACAACAACAGCAGTAACAGCAACAACAGTAGTAACAACAACACCAGTAGTAACAGCAACAACAACAATAACAGCAACAATAACAGCAACAATAACAGCAACAACAGCAACAATAGTAGTAACAGCAACAACAGTAGTAACAGCAACAGCATCAATAACAGCAACAATAACAGCAACAACAGTAGTAACAGCAACAACAGTAGTAAAAGCAACAACAGTAGTAACAGCAACAACAGCAACAACAGTAGTAACAGCAACAACAACAGGAACAACAACAACAGGAACAACAACAACAGCAACAACAACAGCAAAATAGTAGCAACAGCAGCAACAACAGTAGTAACAGCAACAACAGCAACAACAGTAGTAACAGCAACAACAGTAGTAACAGCAACAACAGCAACACCAGTAGTAACAGCAACAACAGCAACAACAGTAAAAACCACAGCAAAAACTGCAACAACAACAGCAACATCATCAACAACAACAACAGCAACAACAACAACAACAGCAACAACAACAGCAACAACAACAACAGCAAAATAGTAGCAACAGCAACAACAGCAACAACAGTAGTAACAGCAACAACAGTAAAAACCACAGCAAAAAACAGCAACAACAACAGCAACAACAGCAACAACATCAACAACAACAGCAAAATAGTAGCAACAGCAACAACAACAGTAGTGACAGCAACAACAACAGCAACAACAACAACAACATCAACAACAACAGCAACAACAACAACAGCAACAACAACAGCAAAATAGTAGCAACAGCAGCAACAACAGTAGTAACAGCAACAACAGCAACAACAATAGTAACAGCAACAACAGCAACAACAGTAGTAACAGCAACAACAGCAACAACAGGAAATACCACAGCAAAAACAGCAACAACAACAGCAACATCATCAACAACAACAGCAACAACAACAACAGCAACAACAACAACAACAGCAACAACAACAGCAACAGCAAAATAGTAGCAACAGCAACAACAGCAACAACAGTAGTAACAGCAACAACAATAAAAACCACAGCAAAAAACAGCAACAACAACAGCAACAACAGCAACAACATCAACAACAACAGCAACAATAACAACAGCAACAACATCAACAACAACAGCAACAATAACAACAGCAACAACAACAACAACAACAGCAAAATAGTAGCAACAGCAACAACAACAGTAGTAACAGCAACAACAACAGCAACAACAACAACAACATCAACAACAACAGCAACAACAACAACAGCAAAATAGTAGCAACAGCAACAACAACAGTATTAACAGCAACAACAACAGCAACAGCAACAACAACAACAACAGCAACAGCAACAACAGTAGTAACAGCAACAACAACAACAACAGCAACAACAACAACAACAGCAACAGCAACAGCAGTAGTAACAGCAACAACAACAACAACAGCAACAGCAACAACAGTAGTAACAGCAACAACAACAACAACAGCAACAACAACAACAATAACAGCAACAGCAACAACAGTAGTAACAGCAACAACAGTAATAATAGCAACAATGTCTACACATAAAAAGCCTTTCAATTAGAAAACCTACAGGTGTGGCACCATGCTTCACAATGAGCGAATGGAGACGAACAAGAAGCTGACGATATTGATAAACAAGAAAACCTACAGGTGTGACACCATGCTTCACAATGAGCGTATGGAGACGAACAAGAAGCTGACGATATTGATAAACAAGAAAACCTACAGGTGTGACACCATGCTTCACAATGAGCGAATGGAGACGAACAAGAAGCTGACGATATTGATAAACAAGAAAACCTACAGGTGTGACACCATGCTTCACAATGAGCGAATGGAGAAGAACAGGAAGCTGACGATATTGATAAACAAGAAAACCTACAGGTGTGACACCATGCTTCACAATGAGCGAATGGAGACGAACAAGAAGCTGACGATATTGATAAACAAGAAAACCTACAGGTGTGACACCATGCTTCACAATGAGCGAATGGAGACGAACAAGAAGCTGACGATATTGATAAACAAGAAAACCTACAGGTGTGACACCATGCTTCACAATGAGCGAATGGAGACGAAGAAGAAGCTGACGATATTGATAAACAAGAAAACCTACAGGTGTGACACCATGCTTCACAATGAGCGAATGGAGACGAACAAGAAGCTGACGATATTGATAAACAAGAAAACCTACAGGTGTGACACCATGCTTCACAATTAGCGAATGGAGACGAACAAGAAGCTGACGATATTGATAAACAAGAAAACCTACCCAACAATTGTTGTGTAAATCCTCATAACTGACGAGTCTGCGAGGATTACCTGGGTTGGCCCAGCCATTTCTTCTGAGAGCAGTCCGAGTCAGCTTGTTTCTGCATGCTGATCCCTCTTTGAGTGCCACCACGAGACCACTGTCCGAGCTTGCGGCTCTCTCTGCTGACCTATCAGACTTGGCGTCAGCTCTGCGCGCCAAAGCTGCAGCAAAGATAGCACTGCGGACATGATAACTGTCAAAATGGGATCGGCTATCGTTGTGATCTTTTGCATGGATTCGAGGCATTCAGAGGTCAGTGGAAACTATACATAAAATAATCACCACTCATCGATGGTAACTGTCATAAATGCTGGGTGCTTTCCCGCCTAAAGACAAAGTATTGATACGACGTACACATGGATTCTAGGCTTTCAGAGCTCATTTGAAAGTACACACAAAATAATCACCACTCATCGATGGTAACTGTCAGCAAGGCTGAGAGCTTTCTCGCCTACATAGACAAAGTATGGTTATGGCCATTACGGTTGAATATACCGAGATCAGTGTTCATGGTTGACTGGAGCGTGCCTAGTAAATAAATGCACAACTTTCTTGATTACAAAAAAAACAAAAACAAACCAAACAACATACACACATAATCAGAAGATATATACACGTTCAGGTAATTTTAGTTTCCTAGATACTGTTGTCAGTGATGAATTGTTGGAGACTTCATGGTACTTAGCATCAGCTTTTCATGCGTGGGGTGGCGCTTTATCTGACTTGTTAGTTTCCCTCCCCCACCATATATACCAATTACGACTGGGTCGATAGAGCATAATGATAACGGGAATCGAACCAGGCACCATTGTCATGAGACATAAAATCTCCAACTCTGATACTATGACGGAAGATTTATATATACTCATATTCAAAAGACGATTTATATATTGCTATGCACAGAGGGAATATTTATGTATTAATATAGTTAAATGGAACATTTTAAATATTACTATGCTCAGACTATGCTATTACTATGCTATACTAAAACTGAAAATGTATGTATTATTACACTCAGAAAGAAGATTTATAAATGACTACACTCAGACGGATGATATAAAAATGACTACTCTCAGACGAGTTACAAATGACTGCACTCAGACAGAAGAGTTATAAATTACTACACTTAGACTATAGATTTATAAATTACTACACTCAGACAGAAGATTTATAAATGACTGCACTCAGACACATGATTTATAAATGGCTATACTCAGACACATGATTTATAAATGACTACACTCAGACAGAAGATTTATAAATGACTACACTCAGACAGAAAATCTATAAATGACTACACTCAGACAGAAGATTGATATACTCGTATTACTATACAGCTGTATAGGTGTCGCTACAGAATGACTCGAATATATTCGCTGAAAAATGCTCTTTAGCTGCCGGCCATAATTTTGAGCACGGAACGGTCAGATCATCTGCCCGATCTTGACGCACTCCCGATTATCAAACTGCAAGTCTGCGAGGAAGGGAACTGGCCATCCCCAATTTAAAATAGCCGAAGTGAAATTAAGTCTCCACACATGCGATTCCGGACAGCAATCACTGATATAGGTCAACCCGCCATTCCGCAAAGTGATCTCTAATATATGTCAACCCGCCATTCCGGACAGTAATCTCCCATATAGGTCAGCACTTAAGTGTTTTCAAATGATTGAACATACATTGAAAACACAGTGGCACTCAATAATTTCCCGTTGAAAAATACAGCTTATGCACACAATTACGCAAGTTATACACTTACATAATGTTTATAAACACGATGATGCAGCTAATACACTTACATAATCTTTATAAATACGATGATGCAGCTAATACACTTACATAATCTTTATAAACACGATGATGCAGCTAATACACTTACATAATCTTTATAAACACGATGATGCAGCTAATACACTTACATAATCTTTATAAACACGATGATGAAGCTAATACACGAATATAAAACTCTATAAACACGAATATTAACTCTATAAACACGATGATGCAGCTAATACACGAATCTAAACTCTATAAACACGATGAATCGGCAAATACACGATGAGAAACTCTAAAAACACGATGAATCACATAATACACGTTAAGAAACGCTATAAATACAAACGCTGACTCTAACACAAGTTGAAAAACGGTAAGACATCGGTGATTCTCGGCTAATACACGTTGACAATCTTTATAAACACAATGAGCCTTATTCAATATAATTTGTGATTGGGTGGTGTAACAATAATCGTAGCCCGAGCGGTCAGCCCGGGTCTTTGTGTATGACAAGGACAAGAATGGCACCACTGCCCCACAGAGATCATGACGTAAGAGGCGACTAACTGTCACATGGCATAACACCGGCCATGGTTAGGTGGTATGTTAAGGGCAGCATAGATGGCGCCTAACAGGCTGCGGGTCTACTTTGCTCTAGTGTTTGAGTATTGAGATGGACTCGCACATCGGTTAATTACCCTCCGTAAGGGCTTGTCCCAACGCAGCGGAGTATTAAGCTGCTCGAGCCTAGCCCGCTAAACAGGAAACCCTTCTCCCGAATACATCTAGTTCTTACCAGAGCTGGGGCCTGCACTGAGGCATCTGCCCCTGTAGAAGAACAGATCGGCTAAGAACTAAAAACAATAATCGTTCTACTTGTTCCTTTATCGTTCCAGTCGGAGTATAGGGCCGCCACTACAGTTGGTGTCCTTAAGGAAGACTGCAATAAAGTTCTTTGTACAATTTAATAGTGGTGGTTCCTGCATCAATTTGTTCTTCTCGAAGAGGCTGCTAGCCCCATGCTCAAATCTCGTTAGTTACGACATAAATAGTTCTGTATTGAGCCATTATTTCTTCTCCATAAAGAGACCTTGGGATCCACTCAGGGCTACGATAATCGTTAGCAACCAACAAACATTGATGACTGCCCTAAAATATATTGTCAATCAAGATTGAAATAAACTTTGTGAACGTTACAGTTATCAATCAATTTGTGTTGGATGATCGCTATCAACACGGCGTTATTATTAGCCAATCACTGTTCAGCGAATGACGTGGGCAGAATAAATATTAGCCAATCAGTGTTTAACGATATCTGTAAAGTCGCCGATAATTAGTTGAACAGTGTTCCTTCTTCCTTCTTCTTCTTCTTCTTTCTCGTTATCCTCTTCTTACTCTTCTTCTTCCCCTTCTTCTTCTTCTTCTTCTTTTTCTTCTTCTTCTTCTTCTTCCGAGTTCGTCATGAAAATGACGTTTGTGACTGTGTGGCAATTTATAGCGATGTTGCGATATCTGAGCTATTTGGCCCGATACATTCAGTTTCAACAAGTAGTATCTTTGGGACCGGGGCTGCCTTTACTTTTTGATCATTAATCTCTAATCCAAGATGCATGGTTGCAGTCTGTTTCCAGGGCTGGAGGTAGAATAGCTTCTTCGTTAGCCATAGGCCATGGTCCCTGATGTAAGCAGCCAGCTATGAGTTCCTGCTTGCTTTCAGCTCATTCACTGCTGAATCGTCGTCCCTTCGCCAGCGTTTAACGACGACAGCTTTAAAGACGATGATTATTAGCCAATCAGTATTGGATTCATTATCATTTCCGGTTTTTACTCTCGATGGCGACATATTTGTGCAACACTGCCCATTTGGTTAACCATGGCCATCTGTAATTCTATTTCAGTGGGGTGGGGGTGGGGGGGGGGGAGAAATCCAGAGTCTATATGTTTACAGTTCGGTCTCATTAGCAACGGTGATGTTGTCAGCCTTATGTGCAACATTCTATTTTCACAAAGATTAAATTACAAGTGTCAATACGTTAATTGTAGATACAATCAGTGTGAAATGATTGCTATACATTCGAAGGATGTTAGCCAAAAATATGGAGTGATTGCAAAACACACGAATATTAATGTAACATATTTTTGACCCACAAATTACGGGATCTAGAGGTTTCAGAACGGCGACCAAGGCGTTGGACGTTAGATTAATTTTTGAACTCGTGTTGTTATCATATACTAAAATCTCTGATGTGCGAATGTCAATCGTTCAAACATGTTAGTCAGGACCAACAGCGAACAAAACAAAAGGTTGTTGTTGTTTACTGCCCATAATCAGTAAGTTTACTCTTTTATGCGCCCTGAAAAGGATGTTAAGTGGCGGGTTGGAGTAGATTTCCTCACGTCCCAAGCGAGCTGATGAAGGCGGACCACGATTCTCCAGACGGTTGTGCAACGTGTGGCTTCATCTGCGTGACGCTCACTACTACGGGGATCACATCGACCCACATGACGTTAGCCAGGCTGCCTTAAAAACAACCTGTTTCCAGGGAACTCTACGTAGAAGAGAGATTGTGGTCTTATTCAGTGTATTGACCCTGACGCAATGTCCTGGTCAGTATTTTGTCCCTGACTAGACTATCGTCTCAGTTCCCCGAACAAAAGGTAAAAGGCCAGTTAGTCGAAAGAATGCAGCGATTCACACGTCTATGACAATCGGGACAAATGCCCAATGGGGAACTAGCTCACCCGCTGTAGATAATGGAATGTACCGATTTGCACTTCCATGCTAAACAGAGCGATCGTTGAGAAGAAGAAATTAACGGAGCGAGTTTTCGGCCTGCCTGAGTGAGGGGTGGCTATCCTTTGTCTTGGATGGGTAGACCGTGACGAGGTATGTGATTGGTCAGAATTGGTTATGCGAGTCTGATAATAGCGCAGGTAGAAGTTCAGAGGAGGATTGAGTCGTCAGAAGACAGGACGGTCTAAGGAAGGGAATTCAAGTATTAAGTAGATGAGAAGTCAAGGAAAGCGATCGGTAGCAAAATAAGCAAAGACACGGATTGACCAGACTGAAAACATGTAAGTCCGGAGGAAATACATTTTTATTGAGAAGTAAGAGAGAGAGAGAGAGAGAGAGAGAGAGAAAGAGCGAGAGAGAGAGAGTGAGAGAGAGAAAGAGAGAGAGAGAAGGCATTTCGAGGTAGAGAATTCAAGTATTGAGAAGTAAGAGAAAGAAGGCGGCCCGAAACAGATAATTCAAGTATTGAAATGTAAGAGAGAGAAGTGTGCCCGAAGGAGAGAATTCAAGTTTTGAGAAGTAAGAGAGAGAAGGCGGCCAGGGGAAAAGAATTGAAGTATTGAAATTTCAACGTGAGCAGTTTGTCTTCTCTGACAATTGAAGAAGCAGAGAAAAAGATTGTTCAGACCTGACCCAAGTAAGTTCTGAGGAAATGAATTCGTAGGATTGGCTAGCCGAGAACTAGAGAGAAAGAGAGAGAGACAGAGAGAGAGAGAGAGAGAGAGAGAGAAAGAGAAGGAGCATGGTCTGAGGAAGAGAAATTAAGCTTTGAGACAACCAGTTAAGGAGAGTGGACAGTCTCCCAGAACAAGAGTAGAAGTTGAGAGGAACATTGATTAGACAAACCAAGTACGTTTTCAGAAAGAAATTCTTAGTCGAAAAGTCAAAGACACATTTTGAGTTTGAGAAGTTAAGGAGAGCGGACATTCTCACATGACGAGAGCTAAAGTTTAACCAGAATTAACCCATGTAATCATTGAAAGAAGAAAGAGCCGTAGGTAAATATTACGTTTCTCATGCAGTTTAATTGCGAAACCCATAACATTTAATTATCAACGATTTTCATATTGCACATCAAGCGGGACAGAAGAGAGAATAATTTCTCTCTAACTAAAAGTTCAACGCATAGCTCGCTTAGACAAGTAGTCCTCAATTATTTCTAAGCTCAACCAAAGTGAGAGAGGGCCGATTGTTACCATTGTCTCTCCATTACAGAAACACTCCATGTTCGTTGACGTCATCACTCTTATTTTCTATCCGTCAAATAGACAAATTGTGTCCTTTAACGCAAATTAGTTGAGGAAAGGCTTAAAGAAAGTTATAAGCAGCACACGCATCTAGAGCTAGCGGGTACTGATCAAGAGATTTAATTCTGGGACATTTAGCTCGATATACAATTCGAGGTCATATATCAAACGGCACCAGGCACATCGTATTAGCAGTCAGATGTTACAGGGAAGGGACAGAAATTGCAAGCAGTTCAACAATGTGTCTACCTCGGAAGCACGCTGTCGAGATCAGTGCCTATTGCTGATGAACTGGCTAATGGAATAGAAAAAGCCAGCACAGCTTTTGGTCGACTGCGCTCAACGGTATGGGAACGTCGAGCAGTCAGCATAATGACTAACCTGAAGGTCTACTTTGCGGCCATTGTCTCCACCCTGCTCTACGCGTGCGAAAGTTGGACTGTCTACACTGGTGACGCCAAGAGACTAAATCATTTTCACAGAAACTGTCTAAGACGCATAATGCATATACCTTGGCAGGACCATATCATAAGATACTGAAGTGCTGTCCAGAGCTAACATGCAAAGTATTCATGCCCCCTTTGCAAAATCCACCTTGTCCAAATGTCAAACGAAGGGCTTCCAAAGAGGCTCCCCTATAGCGAACTGAGTGAAGTAGAACAATCACAAGGACGTCCAAAAAAGCGTTTCTAGGATAGTCTGAACTGAGTCCATTAAGTGACGTCAAATAGACATTTACACCTGGGAGAACTTGGCTCAAAAATGCTCAACATGGAAGAGCCCGGTCACAGACGGCGTTGAACTCAGCGAGGGTCTCTGTATCTAGGCATCATATGATTAGCTGGACAATCAGGAAGACAGGAGCAGAAATAATAGCAGAGAAAATTTCTGACCACGTTTGCCCGTTGTATCACAGACTTTTCCAGGCTCGAATTGGGTTGATCAGTCACGAACGCACACACACATACTCAAGGTTACATTATGACACGTCATGATATTGGTGGTTATCAGCGACGACAATGGACGATTTATTATTATTGATTCTAGTGTACAAATATATCGACCGTTAGCGTACGCAGTGGACAGTAACTTTTAAGGACGACGTTAAAACTGCATGGATGTGATTGAGTTACGGATCCTTGAAAAGAAGGGAGTAAAGAACTAAATGAAAGTTTTTGTTTCATTTTGGTCGAAATCAAGCTGTGTTTATGTTAACAAAGAGTTAGTGTCGGTGTGCTACGGTTATGTAGAAGTGCATACAGTCAAGGTGTGTTTTAGATTGTATAATTGTATAAGTGTAATTGTAGTTGAGTGTTGCACGATGTATGTTTATAGAACAGCATGTGTAGAAGTGGTCGAGGATTCAACAAAGAGCAAGTTGGCAGCGATTATGTAGGCTGTTGCATTAGTTAATCAATATTGTGTTATTGCTATAAACACGATGAATATTAGCCAATTGGTGAAGCATTTTTGATGTTGTTGTATTTTTGGGTTCCCCTTATTTATCTATTCCCCAAGGCGGTTTGCGTTGCACTGTGGTGTTTATTTTGCGCCTGTCGGACCGGTGCATCCGGCTTCAGCATCCATGTTATGTCAGGGCTACTTCCTCCTGCATTTTCTGAGAGTTTTCTTCTCCGGGGTAACGGCCGGTGCTGTGTTGGGGATCGAACCCAGAACCTTCGGTTGTGAGCCGTGTCACTTAACCACTAGCCTTTGCCATCCCTTCTAGTGTAGAATGAATTTTATAAACACAATAAATATTAAGCAATCGATATGGGGTGTTTGTTATAAACACGATCGCTATCAGACAATCAATATTGAGTGTTTGAATATTAACCAAAGTTTTTGAAAGATTGCTATATATACAAGGAATATACGCCAGTTAATGCATAGTGATTGCTATAAACACGAGGAATATTAGCCAGTTTATGTGGAGTGATTGTTATAAACAAGGAATATGAGCCAGTTTATGTGGAGTGATTGTTATAAACAAGGAATATTAGCCAGTTTATGTGGATTGATTGTTATAAACACAAGGAATATTAGCCAGTTTATGTGGAGTGATTTTTACAAACACGAGGTATATTAGCCAGTTTATGTGGAGTGATTGTTACAAACACGAGGAATATTAGCCAGTTTATGTAGAGTGATTGTTATAAACACCAGGAATATTAGCCAGTTTATGTGGAGTGATTGTTACAAACACCAGAAATATTACACATTTTATGTGGAGTGATTGTTATAAACAAGGAATATTAGCCAGTTTATGTGGAGTGATTGTTACAAACACGAGGAATATTAGCCAGTTTATGTGGAGTAATTGTTACAAACACGAGGAATATTAGCCAGTTTATGTGGAGTGATTGTTATAAACAAGAAATATTAGCCAGTTTATGAGGAGTGATTGTTAAAAACAAGGAATATTCGCCAGTTTATGAGGAGTGATTGTTATAAACAAGGAATATTAGCCAGTTTATGTGGAGTGATTGTTATAAACAAGGAATATTAGCCAATTTATGTGGAGTGATTGTTATAAATACAAGGAATATTATCCAGTTTATGGGGAGTGATTGTTACAAACACGAGGAATATTAGCCAGTTTATGTGGAGTAATTGTTATAAACAAGGAATATTAGCCAGTTTATGTGGAGTGATTGTTATAAACAAGGAATATTAGCCAGTTTATGTGGAGTGATTGTTATAAATACAAGGAATATTATCCAGTTTATGGGGAGTGATTGTTACAAACACGAGGAATATTAGCCAGTTTATGTGGAGTGATTGTTATAAAAAAGGAATATTAGCCAGTTTATGTGGAGTGATTGTTATAAACAAGGAATATTTGCCAGTTTATGTGGAGTGATTGTTACAAACACGAGGAATATTAGCCAGTTTATGTGGAGTGATTGTTATAAACAAGGAATATTAGCCAAACAAGATTTACGAAAACCATGTAGTGATTGAGGTTCCAAAACAATTCTCATAAATGACAAGCTATATAATATATGTTTATAGATAAGTTTCAAATAGAATAATCACAATCTATTATCAAATTAGTGAAAAGAAATTCCAAAATAAGACAATTAGGAATCCCAACTGAAGCACGGATGAAAGGAATGCTATATAAATAGCCAAATCAAAAGCCATGGACACTGATCGTTTCTTCGGTCATCGGCCAAGGAGAAGGGAAATCTGCGATTGTGAGATAAACATTCATCAGATTAGACCAGAGTTACAGGAGCTCAACCATTTTGTTTCGTAATAGTGTGCCGGATTCGGTTTCTGGTAGCTGGCTATTCTGTCTACCCAGATGTTAATGGGTACCTGACTTATTGCCAGGTAAGATGACAAACAAGTGAGAAAGAGTCGCACGCCTCACAGTAACCGGCGTTTGCTGTGGAATTGACTTTCTCTCTCGCGTGTGTGTGTATATATATAAATATATATATACATATACATATTTACATACATAATCGTATATACATATGGAATATGATAAAATAATGATACGAATATAAGTTGTCAAAGTAACCTAGTATATGATTCTATCCTTCGATCCAAACTATGCATATCCCATTCAACAGTCAAATGAACAGAATCCAACCACAACCCACTCCAGAGTGCCAGATGTGTACACACACATTTGAAACCTTTGATCACCATCTCTTTGAGTGCCCGGCGCTCAACGATGTTAGGGAAATGCTTCTTCCTCCGAGAGGAAATAAATAGAACAATTTGTATGGAACGTTCTTCTTCGTGGTAGACTTTATGGTGCCGACTTTAATATATTTAATGAAAGCAGTGGACATATTTCAATACCAGTTGCCTCGTAGATTTCTTTTAAGAATGGACATCTCTGCACTGGGGGAAAACACATAGGTGCACAGAGTCCTTCAGCAAACGTTAGCGGTGGTTGATACTGATGGTTTTCATAGTTCACTGGTTCTGCACACTCCGTCCTCTCTGATGTCTTTCCTACACAGTGAGCTCACGCTTGATTTCAAACAACCAGTCTAGTAATTGTACTGTTGACCGTCACAAGCTTTTCGTTTATGTCTCCTTTGTTGGGCGCTATTGTAGAGATGCTGCCCACACATTATTTAAGTACGCCGTCACGCTCATCTGAGGATCCGAACTCTATCACTTGTGGGATATCTCAAACCGTTGAGGGCTGTGACAAATTGTAAGATAAAATGATCACTTGTATTGCATCTCAAACTATTGTGGGCTGTGACAAATTGGGAAACAGCTTGTTCACTTGTGGGATATCTCAACCTGCTGTGGGCTGTGACAAGTTGGGAAACAGCTTGTTCACTTGTGGGATATCTCAACCTGCTGTGGGCTGTGACAAATTGGGAAACAGCTTGTTCACTTGTGGGATATCTCAACCTGCTGTGGGCTGTGACAAATTGGGAAACAGCTTGTTCACTTGTGGGATATCTCAACCTACTGTGGGCTGTGACAAGTTGGGAAACAGCTTGTTCACTTGTGGGATATCTCAACCTGCTGTGGGCTGTGACAAGTTGGGAAACAGCTTGTTCACTTGTGGGATATTTCAACCTGCTGTGGGCTGTGACAAATTGGGAAACAGCTTGTTTACTTGTGGGATATCTAAACCTACTGTGGGCTGTGACAAGTTGGGAAACAGCTTGTTCACTTGTGGGATATCTCAACCTGCTGTGGGTTGTGACAAGTTGGGAAACAGCTTGTTCACTTGTGGGATATTTCAACCTGCTGTGGGCTGTGACAAATTGGGAAACAGCTTGTTTACTTGTGGGATATCTAAACCTGCTGTGGGCTGTGACAAATTGGGAAACAGCTTGTTTACTTGTGGGATATCTAAACCTGCTGTGGGCTGTGACAAATTGGGAAACAGCTTGTTTACTTGTGGGATATCTAAACCTGTTTGAGAAGGGAAAGGGAGAGAAAGAAGCAGCAGTGCATGAGCTGACAGTAACCAGCGACGAAATGCATATCCTCTTTACATAAGTCAGCAAGGGAGTGAACAAGACTAAGATAGCATTTCTGGACCAGGGTCAAATGTACTAAAGGAAGACCAAATCTCACTTCCACATTGTACACTTGGAAAACAGGTCGTGTAACTGTAGCCTGGCCATCGAGGTGGAAACTACAACGTGATCGTCGAAAAGGTGAACCAAATGAGGTCCAGAATACAATACAGTGTGGAGGTTCCTTATCCATCTTCCTCTGTACTCAATGGGATGTAAAAAGAGCCACTGCAACCCCGCTAACAAGAACAAAACGACAAGAGTTAAGAATCCAGTATAAGCGTTGCAGAAAACAACAAATAATTATTCTTACAAGACTGCTGTTTGCTTGGGCAACCGCTCACAAAGCATTGTCCCACGAAAGCGAACCTTCACACTACTCTGTTCGATAGTTCTGAACAACTATACTTCCCGGCCGTCTTTATTCCGACAACTGCACTTAACGCGCAGACATAACTAAAGCAATGGCGAAAGAAAAAGAAGAAGAAGAGGAAGAAAAATAACTAACAAAAAAAACCAAATTATGTTATTAACAACAATGACTGTAAGGAAATGTATAAATATTGGATTCACATTAATAAGAGTATTCAGGGTTAAATGAAAAATGTTGATCAGGGTTGGGAGCGAAGTGTAATCAGGGTCAGGTACAACATATTGATCATGGTGGTGGCGATGAGGAATCAGGGTCAGGTAAAATGTACTTGTCAAGGTTGGAGCGAAGAGCAATCCAGGTCAGGTCAAACATTGATCAGGGTTGGGAGAGAAGAGTAATAAGAGTCAGGGGAAACATACTGATCAAGGTGAGAGAAAAGTAATCAGGGTCAGGGAAAACATACTGATTAAAGTAGGAGAGAAGAGTAATCAGGGTCAGGTGGAACAAATTGATCAAGGTGGGATCGAAGGGTAATCAGTGTCGGGTGAAACAAACTGATGAAGGTAGAAGCGAAGAGTAATCAAGGGCAAGTAAAACAAACTGATCAAGGTGGCAGCAAGGAGTAATCAAGGGCAGATAAAACAAACGGATCAAGACCCCACCTTGTTGTCGTTCGTGCTCCAAGAAACAGACTGTGCCACAACAGTCTGGTCAAAAAACGGAATATCCCTGTAATCCCCACAGCCTTGAGCTGACTAAGGAGTTCTGCATTGCACTACAGTCAAGAGAACCCGGTTCACCTTTTCATGTACGCCTCAAGATATCAGAAGAGTCATTGCAGTCAAACGTCAACAGCGCACACAGCGTGAGTAGTTTCAAACACGATCAATTTAACCATTAAAATCGTTACTGATCTCGTAGTTTCCATTTCTTTCGTGGAAACAAAACCAACATTATTTTCTGAGAACACCAGCCGGTCTTCACATACTCACAGAAAACCGTAAATCAGTCGAGTCATACATATCATTTGTAACAACAACAGCACACTATGACGCCATCACGCAGATATCGTGTAGAGAAATACTAACCATCCTTGAACAAAACAAAAACATATCTCCCATCAGGCCGACAGCTACAGCTGTAATGGAATTCCATAACCGTTACTAGTTCCTGCTAATGCATCTGGTTAATGATAAAATCAAAATAATGGTTGCATCGATTTCAACCCATCCCTTCAGTTTCTTAACGACAAATGGTTGGACGGACGTAGAAATCCTTATCAACTGTCGCAGTATTAGCAAGTATTAATGGGAGCATATGACGACCACCTTAACAAAAAGCAGAGGCGTTGTTACATGTTAATGCCATCCGGGGTAATTATTTCGAGCGCGGTCTTTGTAAGTGTAGATCAGCATGGATACAAATATATGTTAATTCTGGATAATGGAGCAAAGGATTTCAATAAATACTGTTCAAATAGTGGCACTGACATTGAAGAACACAGCTCTTACTGTGCCCACTAAACAGACGCTGATTAACATGATGATGAAGATCCATACGTTATGTTATCAGTGTCAAATTTGGGTCCTATTAAATAGGCACAAACGTAAGATCGAAACCTGTGAGATGGGCTGTGTACGAGATGCACTGTGTACAAGATGTACTGTGTACGAGATACGCTGTGTACGAGATGCGCTGTGTACGAGATGCGATGTGTATGAGATGCGCTGTGTACGAGATACGCTGTGTACGAGATGCACTGTGTACGAGATGCGCTGTGTACACGATGTGATATGTCCGAGATGCGCTGTGTACGATAAACGCTGTGTACGAGATGCGTTGTGTACGAGATGCGCTGTGTACGAAGTGCAGCAGAAAAGACAATTCCAGACAAAGTTCACAGTTTAATGAACTTGTGGGGACTAAATCGGTTAATTACTATACCGAGGCCCAAAATAGTGCTTTAGATATTTGACAAAGATACAGTTTGATCAACCTTCCGCGAGGTAATACTGCGCGGAGGTTCCAGGGCCACATGCAAGAAGTAGACCCCGATGTCGATGGATGAGGCACAGAACAACACTCAAAACGTTCAGCATTCCAGCAGCACAAGCCTCCCACGTAACGCACATCACAAGTCTACGCCTATCTGCCCTCTGTGACACCGCAAGACAAGGTCAGTAAAAGAAGAAGAAGAAGAAGAAGCAGAACTTTAAACATTTTCCGATCATCTTTATCCTTTCCAACTTAGTCCTACAATCTTCTTCTGTCCTAAATCTCCAGAGTCGAGCACAATTTTCGACTGTCGCCGAGGTCTGCCTCCCCCCCCCCCCTTCCCCCGCTCCTTGTCATAGGGTACGCAGAACACAGACTGCCATGAGATGTCAATAGAAAGCCTTCTCAATATATGTCCTATCCACCGCCATAGTCTCATTCGAATGTCGTGCTCTGCTGTTTAATTGCTCAGTTGTTGTCAACAGTTCAGTTTTTGTAAAAAAAAAAAACTAAGAAAAAGAAAAAGACAATAAAAGTCAGATTGGTAATTAAAAACAGAGAAGATCAAATGGAAGTTTCCAAATGTACTATTATAGCTTGTGGCAGGCGCTGCTAGTCGAGCAGTTTGGGTGCTAGCTGTCTGACCACCAGAAAATACGTTTGAAACCTTGGTAAGGAGTACGATGTTTTTTATGTCAGAGGAGAAATACATATCTAATGTGTACGATTATTCCTCATATCTATAAATCCGCCTGGTGAGCCTTAGAAATGGAGACAAATGTGCGATGATAGAAATTATAGTTATGGAATGTTATGTCACCTTGTGCCATGTGATGTTATGTTACCTTATGTTATTGGATGTTATTTTATGTCATTGTATGTTGTTTTATGCTATGTTATGTTATTGCGTGTTACGTTATGTTATGCTGTGTTATGGTATGTCATGTTATGTTATGTTATATTAAGTTATACTACGTAGTGTTAAGCTATGCTCCATACAATATAAAATATACTATCAATCCAGTCCCTCATACTGGAAGAGCCACTATTACGGATACGAGTCCTCGACAGAGAAATCACTTGCATCAACATGTATGTGGGTCACAACCTGCACGTTATTTATGAAATGGACAACTATGACGATGATGATGACAACTATGAAATGTAACGAAGAAATTCATGTTGCAAGATGGCTGCTAACTATGATAAAACGACGAAATGTATGGTTTATGGGGTACACACCGAGGAAATGAAGTCTCAGGATAACCGTGTGAACAATTGTTAAATGATAATAATCAGGTGTTATATACACACATCTTGACTTTATGTCATAGAAACATGAACAATGAAGAACCTATTGGAGAAAAGAGTTGATGCCATAAAAATGTTGATTTATGGAAGACTAGAAAGACAATAATACAATTAAGAAATTATTGGGTAAATTAGGGTTGTAAAGAGAATTGATGAACGAAGTCTGGCAGTTAAGATATTTTGGTCACATCAAAGGACGCAAGACTTTGTTGAAAACAGTGCTGTAAGGAAAGAACGTGGGCAAATGGGCTAAGTACGCAACGATATAAGGTCAAACAATTTGCAAAACTAGTGTACTGCAAAAATGAAGTAGTGGATCACATTACTAACAGATACACACATGCATCCATACACTGGTCAATACATCCACATTACAATTACAAGCATATGCAAACACGCATCCAAACACTGATCAATACGTCCACTTTACAAACAGATACACACATGCATCAATACACTGGCCAATTCGTCCACATTACAGATACACACGTACATCCATACACTGATCAATACGTCCTAATTACAAACAGATACACATATGCACCCATACACTGGCCAATACGTCCACATTAAAACAGAGACAGACATCCATTAATACACTGGTCAATATGTCTTGATATCGCCCAAAGAACTACGATTTGGAGTAGAAAGAAGCGGCCAGTAAAATCCAGAAAGAAAAACTTTGAATCAAACAAAAAAGATCGACACGGAAAGGTGCGGGGAACTGAACCATCAAGACAAGAGACATATGATGTCGGAGATCAATTGTAATCGACTTTAGATATGTAGATGACACCTGAACTATGAGAATGGGAATGATCAAAGCTAACAATAGGCAGAGGAGTACGATGATGCTTACGTCTGGCCAGGCAAAACACACTGATCAGAGAATGTTAGCCAGGGTCAGGAAAAATATACTGGTAAAGACCCTCAGCTGGCCTCCTCGTTGGTGGTCCTGAAAACAGGATGTTGTCGAGGACAACAGTCTGGCTAACAAGGTGAGGTTTGACGTGATCTCCGTAGTAGTGAGCGGCACGTAGATGAGGCCAAGCATAGCACAACCGCCTGGAGGATCCCGGTCCACTTTCATCAGCACGCTCGGGATGTGAGGAAAGCTACTGCAATCCGTCACTTAACGCCCTTTTCAGGGCGCACTTAAGAGTAACCTACTCGTTGTGGGCATTTAAAACAACAACAACAATGGCAAAGGACTATAGAGAGAAAATATCAAGCATGGCAAGACGAGCTGGTGTGGCAGCAACAAATATCCAAAGGGCCGCTGAGATGGTAAAGGAGACATGTGGTTGTGGAGTCATCAAACCAGACACAGAGTCTACAACAGTTCAGCGCTACCGGAGTCAGGACTTACATCAAATTCAGGAGAAATTGCCAGGGGTATTAACAACATATACTGATGAAATTGCTGCGACTCATGAACACTCTGTTCCAAGAGCAAGGGGGAGATCGTCCGGAGTGTGAGTAGAAAGTACGGGTGAAAGATACCGCTGCATATATCGATCACTGTAGTAGTGACTATCATATTGCAATGAATCGTGAGTCTTGTTTGCCTACTCTGTCATAACTGGCATGTATATTATTATTTATGATACGTACTTGGCCTCTGTTACCTCTCTGGCCGCCAGATTAGTATTTTGTGTGATGTCTTGTCTTCATCGTCATGCTGCGATTTCTTATGATTTTTAATTTCTGTTGTTAATTGCCTCGGACGAAGGTCATCTGGCTGTAACGTAAGTTTAGTTTTGTTTATGTTTCGGCTTGGCAACTGAGCATTTCTTGTGTTTATTTATTATTCATCTGGGGAGCATGTGGTCAAGGTGTAGTGAGTTCGCGTTACGTCGGAATCCCTGTGACAGTTTGGGCATGTCTTGGCCTTTTTCGTGGTACGGCTGCTTCTATCAATCGACCTAACTGTAAATGGGAGCGATCATGTGCAATGAAGTTACTTCTATGTGATGTCCTTTTTTTCTTTTTAAACAGGCCATTACATATAGAGCTGTCCATTTAATGAACACCTTAGTGCCTCTAAATTGTAGTGCCGCCTATGCGCCAGATATACTTATGACGAGGAAGGTGATGCAGTATTTGAAGAAATAAATTTGCTGAGCTGAAATAAATAATGATTTTTCATTCATTCAAATCAAGTTGTAGCCAAACTATGCTACCATAAACTAGGCATGGGGAAGGAATACTAACGTCTGGTCTGGCATAACATACTGATCAGACATGTTAGTCAGAGTCAGGCAAAATATACTGACCAAGACACCGACATCGACTTTCACGTAATCCTCACTATAATTGGGCTGTTCTTCTTGGCAGGCTGTCTTACTAGGTGGAAGATCGACGCGATCCCCGTAGTAGTGAGCGACCCACAGATGATGTTAAGCATAGCTCAACTACCTGGAAAACCCCGTTCCACCTTTATCAGCATGCTCAGAATGTGAGGAAAGCTTCTGCAACCCGCCACTTAACGTCCCTTTCAGGGCGTACAAAAGAGTAAACGTACGCATTGGGGACATTCACAACAACAACAACAGCAACAAGAACAAAAAGAAGAAGAAGAAAAAGAAGAAGAAGAAGAAGAACAACAACAACAACAACAAACTACACAAATTGTAAGCAAACAAATGAAAAGTATTCAAAGAACTCGGTGAATGGAATTTCCAAAAGTTTGCGAAAAAATTTTGACCTAGATTCAGAAACATCAATAAGAAACAGAATCCGTGGTAAAAATGCAGCATCGACCAATACAACTGGAGATAAAAGAGAAACAAAGTACAGATGGATGAAACGTAATCTCAGGATAATAATATAATCAAACATGCGCTGTAATCGAACTCACTGGTGCATTTAGTATTAAAATATGAACAGAACTTGGTGCTTATGTGTGTTTGTATGTGTAGTTGTTGATGTAATAGTATATTTACTTGTTTGTTTGGTTTATGTTTTTGGATATGTTTCCTTTCTTGTGTATTAGTGTTCAACGTGTTACCGGAGCCTGAAAGGGGGTCAGAGAAAAGAAACACTGTAACCTGTCTAGTACGTCGTACGAGGCAATTATGTTGGGCTGAGGACTTGTCCTGTAGAAACTATAAGCCAGAAGACGAAGTAACGATGGCCTCTTCAGATCAATGTTGAAAGACGGTAGTCTCTTTTAATAATTTAGCATATTGTGACTTGTCATTTCCTGATAATGACTACCAATTCTGATCGTATTTTATCTATGTGTCACATAGCGTATTTGTATTTATTGTAAATTGTTAGTTGTTTTCATTTGCATTTTGTCCCTGATAAAGGCCGTGCAGACGTAACGTGAATTTCGTTTTCCTTTTATCCTGGTGATGTCATATGCATAACTTGTTTATAGATGTTTAGCCTTTGTAACGCCACATCTTCGATTTATTTATGTTTATTTTATAATTTTATTTTAGTGACAACTAAGGATCTGGCAATAATGAGACTTAAAATATATACACAAGTCAAGAGAAAACATATACACAAGTCAAGAGAAAACATATACACCAGTCAAGAGAGACTTAACATATATACACAAGTCAAGAGAGACTTAAAATATACACACAAGTCAAGAGAGACTTAAAATACATACACAAGTCAAGAGAAAACATATACACCAGTCAAGAGAGACTTAAAATATATACACAAGTCAAGAGAGACCTCAAATATAAACACAAGTCAAGAGAGACTTAAAATATATACACAAGTCAAGAGAGACCTCAAATATATACACAAGTCAAGAGAGACTTAAAATATATACACAAGTCAAGAGAGACTTAACATATATACACAAGTCAAGAGAAAACATATACACCAGACAACAGAAAACATATTCACCCGACAACATAAAACAAAGAAAAGGTATACACATTACTGATCTAAGCTCTGAACCTCCAGACAGCGAATACGCCTCTAGGCTAAGTAGACGTTAGTTAGGCGTGTCTAATTGTTCGAAACTATTAACTCACGCCGTTCATACAGCGAAGCGCATCCATCACTTGGAGGTCCATCGTATAATTTCAAGGTGTTCATTTTTTCCCGTTGTTTCTGCTGTATCAGGTATAGGCCATGTCTGCGGCACTCGAGAGAAAATTGCCTAGTGTGGACCGAACTGTCTGAGGAAAGCATTACTATCATCAGGAGAGATAGAGTGAAATGTGATGACCTCAGAAATATTGTCAGATTTATTTTCTATCTTGAAAACATGGCCAGAAAGAGATCCAATCCTTCATTCGATTATTCCTCTATCATAAATGGTAGATTGTTTCTAAAGATGTATTTTTATTTTTGTATCATATATGGTGTATTGTTTCTAGTGTTTTTTTTTACTCCGGTATAATATATAAAGTACAGTTTCTAGAGCTTTCTATTCTTTTTGTATCAAATGTAAAGCAACACTTCTAGAACTTTCGTTTATTCCTGTATCATATATGATACGTGAAGTAGTTTCTAGAACTTTCGTTTATTCCTGTATCATATATGACGTGGGGAGTAGTTTCTAGAACTTTCGTTTATTCTTGTATAATATATGACATGGGGAGTAGTTTTTCGAACTTTAATTTATTCCTGTATCATATTTAAGGTATTAATTTTAGTGCTTTCGTTTATTTATGTATCACATAAATTTCGTTTATTCATATATCATATTTGCAATTTTTAAAATTCATGTATGACATACGAGGTGTTGCATCATAGGATTTCATTCTTCTTCAGAAGTCTACTCACTAAATCGGTTTATTTCTTGTACAAATAGGACGAAAATGCAAGACCTTTAGTTGGAGAATCTTCAACCGTGTCTACTTTAAATTGGCCCACAGAAGCAGATCGCTGCTCCAAACTTCGTATAACAACAAAAGTGAACAGATAAGATGAGACATCAATAAAAGAGAGCTCGCATAAATTCACATCCGCGAAAATGGAACTCGCGAGAATACATGTTTAGTGTACTTCAAATGTGCAATCATCTCTCTGCCTTCAAACATCTATCAATTTATCTCTTCCCCGACCCCATTTTATCTCTCTATATCCACCCCCTCTCTCATTCTATTTCGCCCTGTCGTATTTCTAACCGACCCCCCCTACAGCGGTTTCTCCTTTCTTCAACTCACTCACGTCAATCTCTCCTCTTCCATCACTCACTCATTACCGCTTTCTTGTATTTTTCACAATGCCCTATGGGCCAGACATTTCTAGACAGGAGATTTGGCTTATCTCATTACAGGAAGAATACAAGCCATTCAACCAGAGTATTCGTTCGTTTGTAAAATATTTCATTAAATTCTCTTCTATTTCTTCTTTAGTCCGGTCAGAATAATTATCTGTACGACGGACGCTGGAGGTACAGGTTGCTGCATCTACGTTAGACACGAACATCTTTTCTAATATTCTGTTACGTACTGTCAGGACAGACCAAATAATGGACAGGTATATCTTGAATGGTATATGAGTTAAGGTGGATAATCGTGTGGGAGGGAAACTTAAGCAAGTTGAGGTGGGCGTGGGTAGGTAGGTAGACAGGTAGATGTGTAGATGACTAGGTAGAAACAGAAGTAGATAGATGCATAAATAGATAGATATCTAAGTAGATAGGTTGGTATTTGTGTTTCAGTTTTTCTTGCGCTCACCTTATTTCTCTGTTTCCCAAGGCAGTATGCGATGCCATTATGTTTTTACTTTTGCGCATATCGGCCCACTGCCTCTGCCTTCGGCATGCATTTATTTAAGGGTCTGCTACTTCCTGAATATTCTAAGGGTTTGGTTCCGCGGGTAATGACCGGTGCTGCTCTCGGTGCATGGGGAGCGAACCCAGCATCTTCGGGTTGTGAGCCGTGTCACTAAACCACTAGGACACGTCGTCGTCGGTTGGTACTTTCATAGGTAGGTAGATAGGCAGGTAGACATGAGGGATAGGTAGGTAAATGGATATATGGATAGATAGGTATATTGGTAGGTAGATAAATTGGTACGTAGATAGATATGTAGGTAGATATGTTGGTATCGTAATAGATATATAGATAAATATGTAAATTGGAGTAGATAAGTGAATATGTAAGTAGATAGGTAAGTAGAAAACAGACAGGTAGATAGGTAGGTAGATATGATGGATTAGTAGATAGGCAGCTATATATATTGACAGGCAGATACACAGGTAAATATATTGACAGGTAGATAACAGGTATATTTGAAGGTAGGTAGAGAGGTAGGTAAGTACGTAGGTGGATTAATGGGCAGGTAGGTAACTAGGTAGATAGGTATGTACGTAGAAAGGATGGTAAGTAGGTAGGTTGATGCAGCACGTGACTGTGACACTGGCATACAGATCAAATACCGGACGGATCACCAGCTGTTCACTCCACCTAAAGTCTCTCATTAAGGTGAAAGAAGCAACTATCTTAGCTCTCATTTTTGCCATCGACTGCGCAATTAACACGTGCTCAGACCAGCACATGCAAGCAGGAATGAGTTCTCAACTGCGTGCACTAATTTTGGTCTCACAGTAAACACCAAGAATACAGAGGTAATGTTTCTACCCACGCCTGGGAAGCCTTACCCCGAACCAATCGTCACTGTACATGAACATCGCACAAAAGCAGTTGGTAGGCCTTTGTCAAACTCGTTAAAATATATTCTAGACACCACATACCAAGAGGATGCATAACTCAGTTTATCCAAAGCCTTAACGATGAATCAAAAGCGCTATACGAGCTTTACCAAGCACTAATTGACAGTAACCTTCTCTCGGATGAAACCATCCAGACTGGGGAAGACCTACAACATGCCATTTCAGAGTCAAACACAGAAAAATGGCGACACTTGGTGGAAGATCTTGATATGACTTGGCTTGGCTTCGTTCATTCTCAATCTCCTACTACCAAACCCTGATATTAAACAAAACAGTAGAGGCGATTGGAAACTTATTAAAAACTTAAGCAATGATGCAGTGAGCGCTGCTGCAGGCATGATACAGGTCATCCCCAATCAAATAGCCCACCAATTACTGCTGAACGGGACAACCACTCAAAAAGCAGAGCAAACCAATTACCAGCGAGATTGTAAACAGGAGAATGACGTACTGGCGAAACATTCATCCTTGCATGAACTAAATGATGCAATACATCAAATGAAACACAACAAAGCAGCTGGTTCAGATGACTTGAGGACAGAGCAAATGTATAAAGGTGTAAAAAAATTGATGGCGAAATTTAAAAAATGGACTAAAACTAGGAAGTGTCCTGACACCTATGCTGTATAATATATACACAGAATATCAACTTATAGACACAGAGGTGACATACTTCGTATATGCCGATGAAAGAGCAACAGCTGCCCAGGTAATGGGCTTCGAAGAAGTTGAACAGAAACGGACAAGTCCCTTGATGCCCTTGCTTTAAATTACCCCCCTAAAAAAAAAAAAATATATATAAAAATATCTAGCAAAAGTTTCTAACAGTCAACCCAGCCCCTACAGACTAGTCCAGGAAATCGACGCATAGACAGTTGGAAACAGCTGACACAGGTCCCCTTGATCAAGTTACGAGAGGAACATGCGCCTTGACATCGCCTGCTCTACTCAACTTGGAAGTCACTAAATCGACTTCGAACTGGTGTATCACGATGCAGAAAAAACCTGAAAAGATGGGGATACAAGGAGGAAGTAACATGCGAATGTGGAGTAACACAAGACCAGGACCATCTGATGCTCTGCTCAAACCTCCAGGAGACTTGTAGTATGGATGCTGTGCCAGTGACAGGGCAATGCACGTGGCTAAATAGGGGAAGAGTGAAAGTGTGATATAGCGCCTAGGATACGGAAAGTAATTAAGTTGATAGCTGTATCTACTGATGCTCTGCTCAAACCTCCAGGAGACTTGTAGTATGGATGCTGTGCCAGTGACAGGGCAATGCACGTGGCTAAATAGGGGAAGAGTGAAAGTGTGATATAGCGCCCAGGATACGGAAAGTAATTACGTTGATAGCTGTATCTACTTTGGCAATACTCTCACCAGAGAAGGAAATATTAACTCTGAGGTTCACAACAGGCGAGTGTTGCTTTCGGCAGACTTCGACAAAACTTTTGGGACCGGCAGGGAATCAATGTTGCCATCAAGATAAGTGTGTATCATGCTATTGTGCTAATCACCCTTTTGTACGCATGTGAAATATGGAAAGTCTATAGCAGGCGAGTCACCAAACTAAATCATTTCCATGTACATTTTCTCCGCAGACTGCTCAGGATCGGTTGGCAGGAGAGTGCCCAACTGTGTAAACCTCAGCAGTGCGAGACTTTCTGCATCTATACGCTGCTACAGAGAGCCTAGATCAGATGGACAGACATGTTGTTCGCATGTCAGATGAGCGCTTCCCTAAACACCTTTTACGGTGAGCTCAAGACAGGACAGCGCTCGCAAAAAGGGGGACAAAGGAAACAATACAAAAACACTCTACAAGTTTCTTTGAATAGTTTTTCCATTAATGTTGCTGTTGAGAACTGCTTGCCCCGAACCGCTCAGCCTGGTGCACTGTCATCACACATGGTGCTTCCTTCCTTGAGCAGACGGCCATTACAAATGCCCAGGAAAAACGAGATGCACGAAAGGAAAGAATGCATTACTGCTTAACTACTCGTACAAATGCTGTTCACGTGTGTTCTACTTGCGGTAGAGTTTGTCCATCTATCCACTCATTTATCAGTCTCTATATCACTACTCCCATATTTTACACACATTAATCTACTCATCTATCTATCAGTCTATGAATCGATTATCCAAATTTAGATCAATACATTCATGGACGAAACTATATCTGTCAGTGAATCCACTTCTACATTCATGTATCCAAATCCGTTAAATCATTAACTTGTGTATTCTCTCATCCAGTTTTACATATATTGAAATTGATCTTTCTGAATCCATCAATATGCAAATCCAACAACGCTACATCCATCCACCATTCTATCCCGAAGTGTCATCCATCCATCCATCAGGGTATCCATCCAAACAACAATCTTAATCCATCTATACCTACTTCCAAACACAGATCCCACCATCCATCCACTTAACCAACCAATCTAATAAATTTACTAATGTATCTACCAGTCTATCCATCTAGACATCGGGCGCCCCCGGCCCTGTTCAGCTCGCGAGAGCTCCTGCCAGGAATTGCGCCTAAATATCGTCCATTTATACAGCTCCCTTCTCTCAACATTTTCTTTCTAGAGAGATTCTGAAACCAAGACCAGCAGACACCTACTAGCACCAAACTACCATCCTCACTCATAACCGTCATACGTCACATTCCTCACCACCAACATACGTCCCATTCCTTATCACCAACATACGTCCCATTCCTCACCACCAACATACGTCACATTCCCCATCACCAACGAACGTCCCATTCCTCACCACCAACATACATCTCATTCCCCATCACCAACATGTGCCACATTCTTCACCACCAACATACGTCACATTCTCCATTACCAACATACGTCACATTTCTCACCATCAACATACGTCCCATTCCCCGTCACTAACATACGTCCTATTCTACGTCACTAACATACGTCACATTCATCGTCACTAACATACGTCACATTCCCCGTCAGCAACACACGTCCCATTCCCCCTCACCAACATAGGTCACATTTCCCACCACCACACTTCACATCCCCCACACCACACTTCACATCTCCCACACCACACTTCACATCTCCCACACCACACTTCACATCTCAAACACCACATCACATCTCCCACACATCACCCCACCACATCTCCCACACCACATCTCCCACACCACATCTCCCACACCACACTTCACATCTCCCACACCCCACTTCACATCTCCCACACCACACTTCACATCTCCCACACCACACCACATTTCCCACACCACAGTCCGCATCTCCCACACCACACTTCATATCTCCCACACCACACCACATCTCCCACACCACACTTCACATCTCCCACACCCACACTTCGCATCTCCCACACCACACCACATATCCCACACCACATCTCCCACACCACATCGCCCACACCACACCACATCTCCAACACTACACTTCACATCTCCGCACCACATCTCCCACACCCCCACTTCACATCTCCCACACCCACACTTCACATCTCCCACACCCACACTTCACATCTCCTACACCACACCACATCTCCAACACCACACTTCACATCTCCGCACCACATCTCCCACACCCAGACTGCACATCTCCTACACCACACCACATCTCCAACACCACACTTCACATCTCCGCACCACACCACATCTCCAACACAACACTTCACATCTCTGCACCACATCTCCCACACCCACACTTCACATCTCCAACACCACACTTCACATCTCCGCACCACATCTCCCACACCCACACTTCACATCTCCAACACCACACTTCACATCTCCGCACCACACCACATATCCCACACCCACACTTCACAACTCCCACACCCACACTTCACATCTGCCACGCCACACTTCACATCTCCTACACCACACTTCACATCTCCCACACCCACACTTTACATCTCCCACACCCACATTTCACATCTCCTACACACCACTTCACATCTCCCACACCCACACTTCACATCTCCCACACCCACACTTCACATCTGCCACGCCACACTTCACATCTCCCACACCCACACTTCACATCTCCCACACCCACACTTCACATCTCCTACACACCACTTCACATCTCCCACACCCACACTTCACATCTGCCACAATCACACTTCACATCTCCCACACCCACACTTCACATCTCCCACAATCACACTTCACATCTCCTACACACCCCTTCACATCTCCCACACCCACACTTCACATCTTCCACCCCAACACTTCACATCTCCCACACCCACACTTCACATCTCCCACAACCACACTTCACATCTCCCATACCCACACTTCACATCTCCTACACACCACTTCACATCTCCCACCACCTCACTCCCTCCCCTTCCACATATTACCCCCCCTACTCTCATCGCAATACCCCATCTAACCTCTGCATATCCTTTCTGTTGAACATATTGACTTCAATGCAAGTCTTCTATTTGCTTTCGCTCTCTAATTTACAAAACAAAAAAATAAATGTAATTATATTCATTCACGTAACGAGTAACAACAAGTAAAGTTTGTTAGAAAACCTGCAGCCAAACTAAATCCAGTTGAGATAATTATGCGCTGATTTTGTTTTGGTTTCCGTTGAAATAAAATTGTTGAAAACCGTACGCAAGAAAAAGTAAAGGGCATTTGGGCATGAAAAAGCCAACAATACGGATAGGAATATTCATCAAGAGATAGAGAAGAATATGCTTCTCAAATTTTGCCATGGAGGCATATTTGAAAATGTGTGTTTATTTCAACCAGCCAGTGATGGACGTCCTTTTGTGACCGTATGCTAGGGACTTGTCCTTAATGTGACCTTTGCTATAGACTTGTCCTTAACGTGACTCTATGCTAGAGACTTGACCTTAATGTGACCTTATGCTGGAGATTTGCTCTTAATGTAAGTCTATGCTGAAGACTTGACCTCAATGTGACCTTATGTTGGAGACCTGTCCTTAAAGTGACCTTATGTTGGAGACCTGTCCTTAATGTGACTTTATGTTGGAGACCTGTCCTTAATGTGACCTTATGTTGGAGACCTGTCCTTAATGTGACTTTATGTTGGAGACCTGTCCTTAATGTGACCCTATGCTAGAGACTTTCTCTTAATGTGAACCTATGCTAGAGACTTTCCCTTAATGTGACCCTATGCTGGAGACATGTCATTAATGTGACCTTATGCTGGAGACATGTCCTTAATGTGACCTTATGCTGGAGACATGTCCTTAATGTGGTCCTAAGCTAGAGACATGTCCTTAGTGTGGCCCTATGCTAGAGACATGTCCTGAATGTAGCCCTATGCTAGAGACATGTCCCTAATGTAGCCCTATGCTAGAGACTTATCATTAATGTGACCTTATGCTGGAAATTTGTCATTAATGTGGCTTTATGCTAAACGTAATGTTGACATATTTTAAAACTGTTTTAAAGAGAGAAATCATTCCAAGAGACGATGAAATGGGGTCTGAGCAGCCATGAGACGCAAAGCTGCAGCCAAGTCTACCGATTGGGAAATCTCGCAATGCAGTCAGCCGTCGTTGAGAAGATCGTAATTGTTCTGATATGAGAGTGTAACAGGGAGGGGGAAAAAGGGGCGGAGGGTGGGGAGAGAATTGCCATAGCTGACAGGTCAGACGATCTAGTTCCGTCGTCCCTAGTTCATTCGTCTCTAGTTCATTCGTCTCTAGTTCCGTCGTCCCTAGTTCAGCCGTCTCTAGTTCAGTCGTTCCTAGTTCATTTGTCTCTAGTTGAACGATGAGTCAAAAAGTAACCTTAACATTTTGTGCAATTACCTAAGTTGGAATCTTATGGTTTTACTCCCCCCACTCCCACTTCTCCCCCTTGTATATGCTCTTAATGTAATAGTTTTCATATTATCTCCCATGTCACATACGTTATCTTGAACACTAGATCCTTCCGGCAATAGTATAATTGACTTCTTAAGATACGCTCTCAGATTTTACAGTTACTCTCGCCTGTATCTTATGCACACGTAAACATCGATGAAGCCACTCCGCTAAACTGATCTGAACAAAGCACGTTTGTTGTGGTATAATAATAATAATAATAATAATAGTTGTTGTTGTTCAATCCCACATAGAGTAGGTTTACTCTTGTCTGCGCCCTGAAAAGGACGTCAAGTGGCAGGTTGTGGTAGCTTTCCTCATATCCTGAACGTGCTGATGTAGATGGGCCGCGGTCCTCCAGGCGGTTGTGCTATGCTTGGCTTTATCTGTGTGGAGCTCACTACTACAGGGATCACATCGATCCACATCTCGTCAGCCAGGCTGCATTGAAAACATCCCATTTCCAGGGAAAGCTACATGACAGAGATTGTGGTCTTCGTCAGTGTATTGTGCCTGATCCAGACGCGATGTCCTGGTCAGTACGCTGTGCCTGACTGGACCAGCGTCACAGTTCCCCAATAATAGAAGTAGTAACAATAATAATAACAGGGAAAATAATAATGCTTATGCAATAATATCATAATTATAATGTTAATAACAATAACGCACTAATAATATAACAAAAATCTCAACATTATAATACTATTAATAACAATAATACAATAAAAATAGCATTAGGAACAATAATATAATAATAACAATAATAACAACAGTAAGACTTTTAACAACGATGTAATAATCGCAATACCAATAATATTAACACCAAGATAATAATAATATAATTTTTTAAAATATGATAATAAAAATGATAATATTATTAATACCTATAATCTCGAGGTAAGGTGTCCGCCTCGAGTGCCCGAGGTAGCAGGCTCGAATCAATGTGGAGTACAAATTCCCCTGATTTCTGGGTAGTGAGATCGGACTCCCGTGTTCAGTGTCGAGAACGTTAAAATTCACTTGGCAGTTAACAATCGAAAAGAGTAGCCTTAACGGCCAAACAAAATTCAAAAATTATAATCACAGTTCTCTCCATATTATTTATTACATGAATACTAAAATAATAATAATAAACATAATCCTTTTAACAACAATATAATAATAATACAATCATACTCCATTGACGGATAGCGCTCCCTCCACCCCCCCGCCCCCATCTAATTGCATTTGGATCTACTCTATCCAGCTTTAACCGGCTCCTGGATTAATTTATTTGTCAATTAGTTTTTAATGGCAATGTTTATTTACGCAAATGATGTTGCCAAGAAAATCACAACCTTCCATGGTCACTTGTGTCGATCGTCTAGAAAGGGGGGCCACCAAACTTCTAGACGGCACAGCTGAGAGGCGATCAGAAATGCTTGCAGGCTGACGGAGAAATTGATTTGCCAATGAATCTCGAAGTCATTGCTTACTCTCATCCGTCCGCTCTTACCTTCAGACTGTGTGGAAATTATTGACTGCCTAAATCTCTGCTCATTCACTAGTACTGACGCTCGACTCACTTGTTCTTTGCTAACCCTATTTTGCTGCAATGTTTTATTTTCATTAGACGTGTCCGTACTAGTTCTAAGTTAGCTGTTGAATATCAACCGATGTGAACGACATCAGGTAAGTCGCCGCCGCATAACTGTAGAGGGCTACGGTAAGGTCAAAGTCACAATCCGAGCTCGACCGACTCGCCGACTAGCGACTGCAGCCCTGCCCATTTCGAACCAATCCCAGTCGTATCCCTGCCCGATTGACCAATTCTTCAGAGCAAATCATCTTTGAGAAGTTACAGATCCAATTTTCCTATGCACGTTCTACACAAAGCAATGGTAATAAAATTAACTGCCAACAAAACAAGCTCTTTAGCTCGAGCGGAAGGAAACACAAACGGTCTTCCTGGGGGACCAATTGCACTTCCTAGTTTCTTCAGAGCCTCTTCTCATGTTTCAAATTTATCTCATGCGCTGGTGCGTCCTAGGTTTGTTTTATTCTTGTGAATATTGCTATGCATAAAATCACGTATCGACCTGTGTTGCGCATATCGATGAGAGATGTCTATATACAAAAGCCAGAGCTCGTTAGAAACACCAGATAGAAACAATTGCATATTTTGTGTTTGCTCTGAATGGTATGGATTAGAACCCTTGTCTGATATTGCAACCAGATCGGGTTCTAACCCTGGTAACGATCCCATTCAGATATAATTGACTGATTCGCCTTTTCACTTCAAGTGAAGTAGACCATCATTACAGCTGACATCTTAACCGGAAGCCGTATGTGGACATTTGCAGTGGTGTTTCAAGAAGTAGTGATTTTACACGACGAGGCTGCTATCGCTATGCAGTACCTTCAGTAATTGCCTTTGACGACATGATTGGAAGATGGTGCAACGGATCCACCCTTTTCACGTTCTGGACAATTCGTCCGACGCTCCAATTGTAAATCGGTACGTAGTTTTGATAAGACAAGGCAACGATGGGAGATACTTATCACCACACTTCATAATTAGTTATGATATTGGACATACATCTCTGACGAAAGTGGTGACTGTCGTGGAAGCACCGTGTTACGTCATTATAAACCGTGGACGGTTATTAAAAAACGGTGGAGCCACCTTTACGTCGGATTTGGACGTAGACAGTTAGGGCATGTGTACCGTGTAAACTCCGCTACGTCTTCACGAGACGTGTATAGGACGTTAGACACTGGTACGTCTTCATGAGCAGTAGAGGGTTATGTTCCGCTGCGACTTAGTGAGATGCAGATGGTATGACATCGTTACGTCTTCGTGAGAATTGGCGTATAATGTGTAGCCGCTGTTACGTCTTCAAGAGACGTAGAGGGTTGGATCATACATATCGGGAAAACCACTGTACGTCTTCACGAGACGTGATCGCTTAGAACATTACGTGACAGCTCAGAAATTGCTTGAAGTTCAAGCATAAAACGATAAAGAACAAAATATACTAGACAGGTTAACTTCTTGACATAGAGAGAGAGAGAGAGAGAGAGCGAGAGGGAGAGAGACAGAGAGAGACAGAGAGAGACAGAGAGAGACATAGAGGAACAGACAGACAGAGGTAGATAGAGAGAGTGACAGAGAGAGAGGCAGAGAGAGACATAGAGAGACACAGAGACAGCGAGAGAAATAGAGAGAGCCAGAGAGAGTAAGAAAGAGAGAGAGACAGAGAGACAGAGAGAAACATAGAGAGGCAGAGAGAGACAGAGAGAGACATAGAAAGGCAGAGAGAGACAGAGAGAGAGACAGAGAAAGACATAGAGGGACAGAGAGAGACATAGATAGATATAGAGAGTGACAGAGAGAGAGGCAAAGAGAGACATAGAGAGACACCGAGAGAGACAGCGAGAGAAACAGAGAGAGATAAAGAGAGAGACAGAGAGAGAGAGAGATGCAGAGATAGGCGGAGACAGAGGTCTCTCTGAGACTAAGAGAGAGAAATAGAGAGACAAAGAGAGACAGAGAGAGATAGAGAGAGAGAGAGAGAGACATACAGGTAGACAGAAAGACCAATAGAGAGAGAGAAGTGTAAGAAGCTAGAGAGTAGAGAGAATGAAAGTCAACAACAAATTTCACAAGCATCACTATCAGGTGGGTTGCTAAGATCATTCGTAATACCTTGATTACTACAGAGGTGAGTTGCTTAGATCATTCGTAATACCTTGATTACAACAGAGATGAGTTGCTAAGATCATTCGTAATACCTTGATTTCAGAGGTAAGTTGCTAAGATCATGCGTAATACCTTGATTTCAGAGGTAAGTTCCTAAGATCATTCGTAATACCTTGATTACTACAGAAGTGAGTTGCTAAGATCATTCGTAATACCTTGATTACTACAGAGGTGAGTTGCTAAGATCATTCGTAATACCTTGATTTCAGAGGTAAGTTGCTAAGATCATGCGTAATACCTTGATTACAGAGGTAAGTTCTAAGATCATTCGTAATACCTTGATTACAGAGGTGGGTTTCTAAGATCATTCGTAATACCTTGATTATAGCATTCCTTGAACTTTTTTAGATCTGTGTGCTCAATTTCCTTTCTTCTTTCCTTTAACAGATATCCACAGGCGCACGTCTTAATGTATTCTCATTTGTCTGTGTCTGTGACATGAGAATCAAATCTCATTGTAATATAATTTGTCTGCCTCTACCTATGTCTGTGATAGGAGAATCACATCTCATTGTATTATAACTTGTCTGTCTCTACCTGTGTCTGTGATAGGAGCATCAAATCTCATTGTTTTATAATTTGTCTGTCTCTACCTGTGTCTGTGATAGGAGAATCAGATCTCATTATTTTATAATTTATCTGTCTCCACTTTTTGTCTGTCATAGAAACATCACATCTCACTGCATTATCATTTGTCTGTCTCTACTTTTGTCTGTCTTAGGATATCGTTTGAGCATGTCATTTATTATAAATTATCTATTCCTGTGCCTGTCTTATCTGTCTGTTGCCAATGTTTCAGTCCGTCTCAATGTCTCCCCATCCATTTAAGAAAATTATCTGTTCAACACATCTTGGATATCTTCCCCTTCTTCTCTTTCTCTCTATCCCTCTCCTCTCTTTCTCTTTCGCTCTCCTGTTGATAAAGCTAACTCTATGCGCACAGTGTTATACAGTCTAGTGTGTTTCTGACACACGATCGACCCAAAAGAGTTTGTGTTTCTCCTTATAAGATCACTCGACGTCTGTGGCACCATATAATGTCGGATTACATTTCATATTTGACGTTTGAGATGTGATCCTTATATGTTATTACGCTATATGATTGTCTGATTAACGTAATAGTAGACTACTCGCGTTTCACTGCAAAGGTATCGAGTTCAACTAACACGACCGTCACTTTCCAGTCGACACAGCTGTAAATAGTTAACTGAAATTCGACTAGGAAAGTAAAAGGCAGCAAGGAAAGGAACTGGCCACCCTACCTCAAACGAGCCTAGTATACTGAAGTCTCTACCAACTTTATTCCCTGACTGTAGTGTAAATACTATGGGACAAACCTTTGCTGATGTCGTTATTAACTTTATTTCCCGACAGTAGTGCTACTTTGTGGCTAACCTTGATTTAGAACGAGCTTAGTATACTGAAGTCTTTAACAACTTTATTCCCCGACAATAGTGTAACTGCTATAGAACAATACTTTACTGAAGTCTCTAACAACTTTATTCCCCGACAGTAGTGTAACTGCTATAGAACAATCCTTTACTGAAGTCTCCAACAACTTTATTCTCCGACAGTAGTGTAACCACTATCGGACAACCCTTTACTGAAGTCTCTAACAACTTTATTCTCCGACAGTAGTGTAACCACTATGGGACAACCCTTTACTGAAGTCTCTAACAACTTTATTCTCCGACAGTAGTGTAACCACTATGGGACAACCCTTTACTGAAGTCTCTAACAACTTTATTCTCCGACAGTAGTGTAACTGCTATGGGACAAACCTTGACTTAGTATACTGAGGTCTCTAACAACTCTAACAAGCTTAAAGTTAAAGTGTAACCGCTGTGGGACAATCCTTCACTTTCAAACACTCGTTTCTCGTGGTGAATGTTCGAGATTCGATTATTGTTACAGGCACATTTCAGTCCACCCAGTTGTAAATCGGTACTTGGCTTATTATTAGGAAAGGAAAGATAGTGAGGAAGGGAACGCGCCACTTTACCCACATAAACAGGATGTGATATAATACAATGAAATCGAAAACACCTTTTCCCGATTTGACGAACCACATCATCTCTCTTCCTTGGATTTAAAAAAACATAGTTTATTTAGAAAATTGTTAATGAAAGCTTCGTTTTATTTATATGTTTTTTTTGGTGGTCATACTTGTTGTTTGTATAACAATTCATGAGTTGTGTCAGTGGTTCCCAAATTGTGTGCCGCGGCACCATGAAGTGTCCTGGCTGGTTTACAGGGTGTTGAGAAACGTTCCAATAATTTCACTGAAATTATACTTAGACGCACTGAAACTGTTATGTAGACTGATTTGTTTTTTACTTGGGGTGACGTGGACAAATTCTGGTACACTAAAGGTGTTATAAACAAATTTGGTACACTAAAGGTGTCGTGGACACATTCTTGTACACTAAAGAAGTTGTGGACAAATTGTGGTACACTAAAGGTGCCGTGGACAAATTATGGTACACTAAATGTGTCGTGGACAAATTCTGGTTCACTAAAGGTGTCGTGGACATATTCTGGTACACTAAAGGTTTCGTGGACAAATTCTGGTACATAAAGGGTGTCGGAGACAAATGCTGGTACACTAAGGGTGTCGGAGACAAATACTGGTACACTAAGGGTGTCGGAGACAAATGCCGGTACACTAAGGGTGTCGGAGACAAATGCCAGTACACTAAGGATGTCGGAGACAAATGCTGGTACACTAAGGGTGTCGGAAACAAATGCTGGTACACTAAGGGTGTCGGAGACAAATACTGGTACACTAAGGGTCTCAGAGACGAATGCGGGTACACTAAGGGTGTCATGGACCGAACAGTTTGGGAACCCCTGATTTAATTTCTCATTTTTTGTGGACATATTTTTTAGTTAGTTAAACAATGCATGAATGAATTCATTATTTAATTTTGTTGCAGCTTTTTTTAGGCTGAGGGCGGGGGGAGGGGGGGGGGGGAGGGGGCGTAAAGACACGCTACATTAACCCACTATCTGTTAATCTGTAAGATGTTTTATTTAACCCATGTTAGACGGGGAGGGCTGTGCAATGCTTGTAATCTAACTTTTCCACGTCTTTTCTTGCTAGCATTCTGCATCGTCATTAACATTAGACGTTTTACGTCATTGATCAAGTTCGTCACATGGAAGATGGTCACACGGAAGATGGTCGCATTCCCAAAGATATCCATTGTAAACAGTTGACGGACAGCAAATGAGCACCTGTGATTCAAAGATGTGTGTATACGTGAAATGAAGGCACTGGACATGTCGGACATCCTGAGAGGACGAAGGTGAAGACCGATCCAAGTGAAGTTGTACACTGATAAGTCATCTCATGTTGGGTGAAAAGAAATTCCTGTAACACGGAGAAATAAAACGACAACCTCTCAGGGATAATTAAATCTAAAAACTCAGTTGAGTTTTCACTCCAAGGTTGTATCATGGCGGGAAGGGGCTACTACTACTACTAACAACATACTTAACAATTGCTTCCGTTTGTAGCCATTATCTGCTGATCCACGAGAAAACGGACACTATGATCATTAGCAAAGTAAAAAAACACTCAACAAATAAAAATAGATAAAAAATATGTTCGTAACTAAGTAGTAAGAAATGTATGTAACCATGCCAACCGCATCTTGAAGTGGTACCTTCTGCTTCCAACAACGCGGCTCTGGCAAATGGCGAGCAACTGGCGCCAATGAACCAGTTCCTCCCAAACAAGTGGGGATAACATCTTAGACTATGAGCGAGTCAGACCATATAGAAATTTCTGACAGAGCAGATCTTCCATAATGCTATAGATGCTGACCCACCAGCACGTGGACATGTTACGATGCCCATTGACACCTCGGCCGGAGACACGAAGGTACTAACACAGACAGAGAAGTTCCTCTGCATGCCAAGCCATCCATTGAGAGACAGAATTCAAAAGTTTGCAATGAGACTACTAAAAAGAAGCAGTTTAATACACCAGGTCAAACTACTTCGTAGACAAACTTCAGATCTACCTTAAGTCGACAACTTCCCAAAGTCAGTTCCTGAATAAAGGCCTTGCTCAGAGGAACTTGGACTACCAGTATGTGTTCAAACAAAAGTGAAAGTAATACAAAACAAGGATGAACAGAACAGTGTGGAACTTATGACATTTCCTCTCTTTCCTGGATGAAGAAAATCCCAAAGTGTCCAAGTATACACATATGGGTCAGCACAGAATGCAGTAAATAATGGAGGAGTGGGAATGTATATAGAATACCTTAAAAATATTAGGGATTCAAATGGCGCCTGCGATCCATTCTTAGAATTACATGGAGGGACAGAGTGACAAATGCAGAGATGCATTCTCGTACCGGTCTCCTAAGAACGTACACTCTCCTTAGGCATCGAAGACTACGATGGCTTGGTCATTATGGTTGCATTCCCAAATATATGCTCTATGGACAGTTGACTGATCGCAAAAGAACAGTCGGCCGACCACAGTTGAGGTTCACATATGTGTGTAAGCGTGATATGAAGTCCCTGAATTTGAGTCTGACATCCTAGTAAGACGAAGCTGAAGACCAATCCAAGTTGAGATGTGACATGAGTCTGACATCCTGGGAAGACAAAGCTGCAGACCGATCCAAGTGGAGATGTTACATAAAGTCTGACATCCTAGTAAGACGAAGCTGCAGACCGATCCAAGTGGAGATGTGACATGAATCTGACATCCTGGGAAGACAAAGCTGCAGACCGACTTAAGTGGAGATGTGACATAAAGTCTGAAATCCGGGGAAGACACAGCTGCAGACCGATCCACGTGGAGATGGGACATAAAGTCTGACATCCTGGGAAGACAAAGCTGCAGACCGATCCACGTGGAGATGGGACATAAAGTCTAACATCCTGGGAAGTCAAAGCGGGTAGACCAATCCAAGTGGAGATGTGACATAAAGTCTGACATCCTGGGAAGACAAAGCTGCAGACCGATCCAAGTGGAGATATGCCCTTAATTGTCACCTCACGCTTGATAAAGTGAAGCTCTTGTAACATAGAGAAGTCAAAAGACAAGGCCACATTGAGAAAGACAAGAATACAAGCTAAGTATATATTTGTTTATCACTAAAAGTAAAATCATCATATAGTCATTACTGAAAGTGGCTACTATACTATACTATTTAAGATATAGTAGGAGTACTAACCCGGAAATTATGTCATATTTAAGATGAAGAAATCCAGGCAATCAAGGTGTCAACTGAGAAATATTGGAACACTAATCTCGGTCTACAACCTCTATTATTTCTGACAGAAGCAAACTTAGCACTCCAAGCAGTGAAGCCTTGAAAATTACTAGGACTCCAAGCTCTACAGTCTGAACTAGATAACCAGATTGACATGCACTGGATACTGTCTCATTGTGGAATTCTAGAAAACGCGATAGTGTCTCATTGTGGAATTCTAGGAAACGCAAGAGCAGATCGATTGGCAAAAGTGGGTGCGTCAGTCGAACAGCCGGATGTACCAGTTACATATCAAGAAACAAAAATGATGATAAAATCAATCTGAGAGCCACCAACATAACACAAGACGATTACCATAATATAAATAGACAAGAGCAAATTGCCGGGTTGCACCTTAGAACAGGACAGAACCGACTCCGCAGTCACATATAAACAAAATAGAAGATTGACAACTCAGCCATGTGTACACGCAGACAGGCACCCCAGACTGCAGAACTCTTATTTCAGAACTGCCTTGAATATGATATATAGAGGAACACCTACATGCTCAGAGAAACAACACTTGAAAATAAGCTTTATGGGCCTACATATGAACTACAAAAGGCAGTGAAGTTTATATAGGAGACAACATCGCAGATATTGGAATCATATTTTCATGTGAAGTTTATACAGGAGACAACATCGCAAATATAGGAATGATATTTTCAAGTGAAGTTTATACAGGAGACAACATCGTAAATATAGGAATAATATTTTCAAGTGAAGTTTATACAGGAGACAACATCGCAAATATAGGAATCATATTTTCATGTGAAGTTTATACAGTAGACAGCATCGCAGATACATTCATGATATTTTCAAGCAAACGAAAGAACAAGAAGGAATACAAAGGCAAGATACAGATGACGTTGGGACTTCATTGCATCTGACCTACAATGTGGACATGGCGTTTGAACGATACAGACCTACAATGTGGACGTGACACCTGAACTGTAAAGACCTACACTGTGGACGTGGCACCTGAACTGTAAAGACCTACAATGTGGACATGGCACCTGAACTGTAAAGACCTACAATGTGGACATGGTACCTGAACTGTAAAGACCTAAAATGTGGACATGGCACCTGAACTGTAAAAACCTAAAATGTGGACATGTCACTTGAACTGATCTGAATTTAAGTCATCATTGTCACTACTGTTGAATATATTTTTTTGCTACATATTAGTATTACTGAGATCGTTATCACCATCATCATGTGCCATGACTCATAACTTTGACGATCAATTCATTTCACAGCCACCTTTCATCACCACTTCAGATGTTGGTTAAATCCCCACCTGGTCTGCGATGCCATCATAGATCTCTTTTCTCTGTCTTCATCTGCCTCTATTCACTTTATCTTCCTCTGCCATTCTTTTCTCTGTTTTGCTTTTTTTTCAAAGTCTTCCTCTACCTCTCTTTTACATTTCTCTCTTCCTCTCTTCTTTGTCTTCTTCTACCAGTTTTTCACTCCTTCCCTTTCATCTGTCTTCCACTTCATATGTTAGGTCTTTCTGTACCTCTCATTTTTCTTCCTCTACATCTCTTGTCTCAGCCATCATCGAGCTGTCTATTTCTCTTTATTTCATCTTTATCTCGGTTTTCTTTATCCTCTCTTTTATCTTTTCCTCTTTTACAGGTATACCTCTACCTTTCTTTTCTCCGTCTTCCTTTGTCTTTCTTTTCCGTCTTCATCAGCCTTTTTTTCTATGTCTTCCTCTGCCTTTCTTTCCTCTGACTTTCTCTACCTCTTTTATCTCTGTGTTCCTCTGCCTCTCTTTTCTTTTAATTTCCTCTACCTCTTTTATCCCTGTCTTCCTCTGCCTCTGTCTTCCTCTGCTTCTGTCTTTCTCTGCCTCTCTTTCCTTTGACTTCCTCTGCCTCTAATGTCTTTAATCTTCTCCGATGTCACACGGGTTTCCAAGCCCTACTTTCTACTGCCCTGTAAACCTTGCACATTGTATTTGTATTTTGTCTAGCAGTGACCTTTTTTTCTTCTTCATCATACGATATTTACGTTGCACTGTTTTATTTTGTTACGCCTGTGGCTCAGTGCATCCGATTTCAACATGCGTTTCTGTAGGGATGCCCTCCTTAGCCTTTGGCTGTCACCAGCCTATCTGCAAGGCATCAGTTGTTTTTGGTCAAAGTTGTCTCTCTTAGGGAAGTTGTTTTGCAGGACTAACGAGTCTTCCCCACTCGTGTCTATAGGGTTTGGCAATGATATGATATGATGGACTATGTACTAGTTTGTACTATCCCGGAAGAGAGGCAGTCCAGTGTGACTGTGTCTCAGGATCGTCACGTCCTGCCAGAAACGTAGCATATGCATGTGAGTGAGGTTTCTCTTTGCTCCCTTTATTTTCTCGGCTCATCTAAAGTGATGGCACGCCTAGCATTCCCCGCCACCTGGGACGTTGTCACAATGGGGCAGAGGTGCAATGTCCGATGGACTGCATCTCTTCTGCGTCCATTGGGATGGCTGATAGCAGACAGAGGCAAAGAGCGAGGCAGGAGTGCGTTTGGGCAGGTTCATTTGGGCAGGTGCATTTCTGCGGCTCGACCGGGCCGGGCTGAGACGCGAGCCCCAGGTCCCAACCATATCGTGGCCTCCCATCACAGCGGTGCTGAGATTTAGGGCGGGATTCTGGCTTAGAGGCGTTCGGCCGTAGTCCCTCAGGTGGTAGCTTCGCACTATTGGCTTATCAGCCAAGCACGTGGACCAAATGTCAGAGACCTGCGATTCCTCTCGAAGGAGTGCATTTAACCAGGGGACAAGCCTGGTAATGGCACGGAGATGTTGTTCGCCTGGTGTGCGGACATATCTGATGATCAAGGGGTTGCGTCTCAACAGTTTGCAGTGAGGTAGCTGCTCTACTGCTTACGACACCCTGGCCGAGAACTAAGTCTTCTACTAGTGGTTTCACACCTCACCGCCGTATGGGGTGAATATCGGGCAGCTTCCCGCCCGCTTTGATCGGCGGACGGCAGAGACTTCTTTCTGCGGCTCGACTGGGTCGGGTTGGGACATGAGCCCCCATGTCCCAACCCTATCGTAGCCTCCCATCGCAGTGGTGCTGAGATTTAGGGCGGGATTCCGGCTTAGAGGCGTTCGGCCGTAATCCTTCCTATGGTAGCCTCGCGCCGTTGGCTTATCAGCCTTAGCACGTGGACCAAATGTTTGCGATTCCTTAGCAGTGACTTTTGAATATTATCTTCTAATGTATTATTTTCATTGTATATTCTTATTTGTTCAAGTTATTTGTAGAATTCATGGCAGGAACCATACCTGTGTTGCAGCAAGTGACGTCTCTTTTCGTGTCTTTATTATTTTGGACTTGTTTGGTATTATATTTCTGATTTTTTTAAAACCATCTGCTATCCAATATCATGCATATTCTGTTATCTGTTATGATAATTCTAAAGTATCAAATTTATTTTGTTTTTATATTTTTACATTAACTTTTACATTTAACATTTCATTTGCGTTTTTCTGTGTTTTGTGACTATAACGTAGGTTTACAAGGTAGCCCAGCCTTAGTCAATTAAAAAAACAAATTTTCATTGGTTTATGTTCCAATCAATTTATTCCCAAATTAAATTAATTTTGAGCTATAAGCAATATGCAATTCGCATAAAGCATACTAATAATTGTACGTCATTCTTACATTATTCGTTAGATAGGAATATCTCCTTCTTCTATCTTTCTAACTTGACTTTTTAATAACATTTACTTGACATGATGGACTTTCATATCTAATATTTTCACCGACTTGCTCATAACCTAAAGTGCCGAAATTGTGTATACAGCTTCTTCTAAAGCGACCTACCAAACAATCAAATTTTTAACGAATTCTCAAATGGCCTGTCCGATAAATAAATTACTTTTCAAATTCAAAATGAGTTTAGTCAACTACTGGTTTGTGGAAAAGTATGACGAGTTCATTGAATGTGAAATCATGAACCATCGCAAGAAAACATTAAAGACAGCGTAGATGAAGAAATGTATGTAGTCCTCAAAACAAAACAAATGTCTTAGTATAAATACAAGTCATTTTTCCGAAAAACTTAACTACTTTGTATTTACTTGTTGGATTTCTTATTAGTGGAATGAGACGATGAAGCTAACGTCTGGTCAGGCAAAACATAGTGATCTGAGAATGTTAGCCAGGGTCAGGAGAAATATACTCGCCAAGACCCTCACCTGACCTCCTCGTTAGTAGTCCTGGAAACGGGCTGTTGTTGAGAAAAACTGGCAGGCTAACAAGGTGAGGTTTGACGTGATCTCCGTAGTAGTGAGCGACGCGCAGATGAAGCCAAGCATAGCCCAACCGCCTGAAGGACCCCGGTCCACCTTCGTCAGCATGCTCGAGATGTAAGGAAAGCTACTGCAATCCGACACTTAACACACTTTACAAGGCGCACAAGAGAGTAATTGTGGACATTTGAAACAACAATATTAGTGGAATCAGAAGTCAGATATGGCCATTATTTTAGGAAATTGTAAATTCAAAGGAGCTTGGATTCTGTTATGTTTTGTAGCATTCTACCTTTGCTGTTGTATTTAACTGCTAATGACCATGGTCTTAGCACGGCTTGTTCTAGTCTACAAAGCTGTAAATGGGTACTTGACTTATATTAGGAGATGACAAGACAGCGAAGAAATGACATGTTCTTATCACGGTACAAAAACATAGACCTAGTACATTGAAACCACAGACACGTCATCGTTGCCGGAAATGTCTGGTATAAAGTTATATTTTATGATGACGATTCATAACTTTGCTTTAGGTGGATCATATGACCAGCACTACAATTGGGCTCCTTACTGGAAGCTTGTATCCAAGCATTTGCAGTGGCAGTTTCAAGACAGTGATTACCTGTGATGAGATTTCATCCCCATACGTACGAGGCGTGTTCTAATTAACCGGACCTAACTGCACCAAGTGAACATACGTACTATGCGCATAGTGCGTCACTTCAGGTATAAAAAAAAGCACATACCAACCGTCAAGTTTACAAAATTGCATTATTCTCCTTCATAGTTTCCTTAGCAGACGGTTGAAAACATGGCGGGTGTGACATGGATTCCGTGCAGAGTAGATCAGCGAGCGGTGATTCGATTTCTAACAGCTAAAGGACGTCGGCCAGTTGACAATCATCGCAGAATGCAGGCAGTGTGTGGTGACAAAATTGTGTCGAAGACAACAGTGAAGAACTGGCCAACGATGTTTAAAGAAGGACGTGAGTTAGCGAAAGATCTTCCGAGACCAGGTCAGGTGCATCATGTTTTCAAGGGCCTGCTGAAGAAACTATGAGTAGGAGGATAATGACATTTTGCAAACTTGACGGTTGGTATGTGCTGTTTAGAGGCATGAAGTCAACGCCAATTGTAGAACTTGAAAAGATTACAAATCCATGACCGACAGAAGAAACTGCAGAGCCCAGCAGCAAGCAGAGAAACTAAGAAGAATGGCAGACCTTCCAATGCATCGGAGACTAGATAGATTTGGAAAAGGGAAACTAAAGGGGAGAAACTTTGCAGAAATAGCCATAGAAAAGATGAGCGAAGACCGTATGAACATCATAACAACACCAAAGCCTATCCCCACTGTACGCAAACCCACATGGTAGCAGCATATCATTCCGGAGATGGTAGAAAATATACCAGGTATTGGAAACAAGAACAGCCAGATTGAAAAAGAAAGAAGAGACATAACCCTGAGGTACATAGCGGAAAACTATCAAAGCATGGACTGGACCCATGCATACACCGACGGTTCTGTACTAAACACAACACAGAATGGACGGGGGGGGGGGGGGGGTATTCCTGCGCCTAACAAATGGTAGAAAAGTAACACTGTCAGTGGCAACTGGTAAATTCTCATGCAATTTCAGAGCGGAGGCAGAGGCACTGAAGGCTGCAGTAAAAGTAATGCTGACAGGCGAAAGCAATGAAAGCCAGATAGTCCTGTTTACAGATGCCCTGGCCGTGATTACAGCACTAAAAAGCCAGAAAAATACTGAACTTAATGATTTAAGAGCAGTACTCTGTCAACTATGCCAGCAGTCCGCACCAAAAAGAGTAGTGGTACAGTGGGTTCCATCCCACTGTAACATCCAAGGCAACGAGGAGGCAGACAGACTGGCAAAAGAAGGTGCAAAACTACCACAACACGATACTAGTATGACATACGAAGAGTCCAAAAGGTTTATTAGAGCCAGCTACATGACCAAATTGGAAACAGAACATACTGGCTACACAAAAGATGATGCCTATTACCAGTTGGATAGAACAGAGCAGGCCGTGGTCTTCAGACTCCGCACAGGTCACAACAGACTGAGGTACCATCTATTCAATAAACTGAAGATAGGTGGCACTGGCGAATGCACCTGTGGTGCAGGGAAAATGACCGCTGAACATCTGCTGCAAAATTGCCCGACATACGAGGACCAGAGAAAGCACATGTGGCCATCACCAGTTGCAACACTAGATAAGCTCTATGGCAGTGTCGACAGCCTCAGGATGACCGCTGCTTTTTTAAAAAGTTACTTCGTTTAAAGAGAAAATATGTCAGATTTCTATATGTGTGAAGATTTTATAATCTCAAATAGTGTTAGATTTCTTTATGTGTGAAGATTTTAGAATTAAAAATAGTGTTAAATTTCGTTATGAGTGAAGATTTTAGAATTAAAAATAGTGTTAAGTTTCTTTATGAGTGAAGATTTTAGAATGAAAAATAGTGTCATATTTATTTACGTGTAAAGATTTTAGAATTTAAAAAAAGTGTCAGATTTCTTTATGCGTGAGTTTTTTTCAGATTAAAAAATATTGTTATATTTCTTTATGTGCGGAGGTTTTAGATTTTTTTAAAGTGTTACATTTCGCTATTTATGGAGTTTATGGATTTTTCGGAAAAGTGTTTGATTTATCTATATATGGAGAGTTCAGGATTTTAAAAAAGTGTTAGATTTCTTTATGAATGGATATTTTTAAAAAGAACACACCACTTTAAAATTTCTCTATGTATGGAGCTGTTAGAATTTAACAAATAAGTGTTAGATTTCTCTATGTATGGACCTTTTAGATTTTTGAAAAAGCGTTACATTTATCAATGTATGGAGATTTTATATATATTTTTTAAGTGTTATATTTTTCTATGCATTGAGTTTTAAAATAAAAATTTAAAAAAAACTTTTGTTTGTCTATGTAGATTATTCTATGCATAGAATTTAAGATTTAAAAAAAAAGAGATTCTCTCAATGTATGGAAAACAAAAACAAGCATTCAATTTCTCTATGTATGGAAATGGACGTTTTTTTTTCCAAAACGGGTTATTTCTCTAAGTATGATATTTTTTTTTAAAGTGTTAGGTTTATCTATTAATGGAGATTTTAAAACATATTTTAGATCAGTCTGCAGTAGCGTAAACTTGTTACTAACAGCAATATTTGCTACATGACTCATTAACTCTTTACAGCCGTTCAAGCTGATTTGATTTGTGTCTTTATCTGTTACGGCCCACTCTAACTTAAAACGATTCGTGTTTTTATCTTTTCAGTCCCCATAATAAGATTCATGTTTTTATCTTTCACAATCCTCCCTAATTCATAAGATTGGTGTTTTTATCTTTTCAGTCCGCCCCAATTAATAAGATTCGTCTTTTTATCTTTCCATTGCGCCCTAATGAATCAAATCCGTGTTTGTATCTTTTCAGTCCCATCTAATTAGTAAGATTCGTGTTTTTATATTTTCAGACCGTACTAATTCATAAGATACGTCTTTTTATCTTTAATGACTCGCGCTAATTCATAAGATTTGTGTTTTTATCTTTTACGATTCCCCCTAATTCATATAATTTACGTTTTTATCTTTAACGATCCGCCCTAATTCATAATATTCGCGTTTTTATCTTCGATAATCTACCCTAATTCATAAGTTTCGTGTTTTTATCAAGAAATCTAATGAAATAGCCTGGACTGTAAATGGTTAAATAACAAACATTGTGCATGCACATGAGTGAACAAAAGTCGTCATGAATTAACCGAGTGAAACCTAATCCAAAAACGTTAGATGAATAAACTAGAACTTACTCACACTCAGTTCGGATAAGGATTTTACTAGAATCTGACCCCAAAGCTTACAAGAAATCTTGGCAGAAAGAAAGAGTGAATGAGAGTTTTGTCAAAATGTTGCTGACGTTACATGAAGCAAGTAGAACTGAACTTAAGTTCGAGTGTCAATATATTGAATATCTGTCGCCCCGATGAATCCTTTCATTAATTTGAAGTGTTTTTTGTTGTATATATAAATATATATATATATATATATGCATTTACATATATTCATTCCACTGATACTACAGTTGAAAAGAATTGTACAGTGGCATCATTTCAATCAATTTGCAAAAACACCTATTGAGGGTTATACATAGAGCTAGCAACTTATCTTTCTCATTTTGTTGATAAACATTCAATACAATTATTTCTTCTCTCTCTCCATCTCTTTATCTTTCTATCTCTCTCACTGCCTCACTTTCTCTTTCACTCATTTATCTCTACTTTTTTTCTCTTCCATTCTCTCTCAATCATTTCTCTCTCTTTCTTCTTGGTTCACCCTCTCTCTCCCTCTCTCTCTCTCTCTGTATGCCTCTCTTTCTCTCTCGTTAACTCTTCTATATTTCTTTCTTTACTCCTTCTCTCTCTTAGTCACCCATCTTCTGTCCCTGTGCGGGTAGGTGTGTGTAGAAGAAGGCATTTGTGCTTGAAATGAGTGCGCAGACAAACATATGATTGGACTTCTATGTCTTTACAAAAAAAAAGACGGGGGCGACTTTATGATCCCATTATTAGATGGGCGTTTTACAACCTATAGATTTATTGCCAGGACAGCGGCCTACAGCTTGCTCGTTTCAATTTACAACTGCCAAAGGTTCATATACAGTGTAACTATAGGACCAACCAATTTATAGTCCGTCTCTGATAGGACTAGACGAAATTGTCACCTTCCTTGAGACTAGAGAAAAACTTGCAAAATTTGAGCTAGCAACCAATTTATAGTTCGTCTCTGATAGGACTAGACGAAATTGTCACCTACCTTGAGACTAGAGAAAAACTTCCAACCGATTCTCGCTTTTATTCGTCTCATAATTAACGAGGGGGAGGTAATCTCATCAACAGAAATCTCATGGTTTAAAACCATTGCTATGGAAATTACCTTCTAAATTACATGTAACAGCCTTCCTGTATTTCGGTTGTCTGTACAGGCTGTCCAGCACATCATATAGAGATTGATGGCGAATTATATATATATATATATATATATATATATATATATTCTGTCAATCCTCATCTTCTTTTCCTTAGTTAATGATCTGATTTCTTTCTTAGATCATAGCCTAACTAATGTTAGCGTCGACCAGTTATACTGATGATCTTATCTTCTTGGTTGCCCCAGGAAAGAAGCTCTCGGTTGACGATGGTCTTTGACCAGAATATTCTAGAAATCGTTTAACAAATCGAGAAAATAACTGTGACTTTGATTCTATGCAGCTAGTTCGGATTTAAACGTACAGCGAGACGACAGCGTCGGCTAGTGGTTAAGTGACACGGCTCATCAATCGAAGGTGCTGGGTTCTTCTTCTTCTTCTTCTTCGTACGCAGTCAGACAGTAACCATTATTGTTTCGAAAAAAGCGGCGGTCATCCTGAGGCTGTCGCCACTGCCATAGAGCTTGTCTTGCAGTTCCACTGGTGATGGCCACATCTGCTCTCTCTGATCCTCGTATGTCGGGCAGTTCTGCAGCAGATGTTCAGCGGTCATTTTACCAGTACCGCACGGGCATTCGTCGGTACACCCTATCTTCAATTTGTTGAATAGGTGGTACCTCAGTCTATTGTGGCCAGTGCGAAGTCTGAAGACAACGACCTGCTCTCTTCGGTTCAACTGGTAATAGGCATCGTTTTTGGTGTAACCAGTATGTTCGGTTTCCCATTTTGTCATGTATCTGGCTTTGATAAGCCGTTTTGACTCTTCGTACGTCATACTAGTATCTGTTTGTGGTAGTCTTGCACCTTCTTTTGCCAGTCTGTCTGCCTCCTCGTTGCCTTGGATGTTGCAGTGTGATGGGACCCACTGTATAACTACCCTTTTTGGTGCGGACTGCTGGCACAGTTTGCAGAGTGCTGCTCTTAAGTCATTAAGCTCAGTGTTTTTCTGGCTTTTTAGCGCTGTGACTACAGCGAGAGCATCTGTAAGCAGGACTATATGGCTTTCATTTTCACTGTGTGTCACCATTTCTTCCACTGCCGCCCTCAGTGCCTCTGCCTCCGCTCTGAAATTGCTTGTGTACTTACCAGTAGCGAATGACAGTGTTATTTTTCTGCCATTTGGTAGGTTCAGGAATGCTCCTGCCCCTCCGTTCTGTGTAGTGTTTGTTACAGAACCGTCGGTGTATGCATGGGTCCAGTCCATGCTTGGGTAGTTTTTCGATATGAAGCTTAGGGTAGTATCTCTTCTTTCTTTTTCAGTCTGGCAGTTTTTGTTTCCAATACCTGGTATATTTTCTACCACCTCTGGAAATATATCCTGCCTCCAGGTAGGTTTTCGTACAGTAGTGATGGGTTTTGGTGTTGTTAGTGCGTTTATGGGATCATGGTGCATCTTTGCTTTGGCTATTTCTGCAAAGTTTCTCCGCTTTAGTTTCCCATTTCCCAAATTGTTTAGTCTCTGGTGCATTGGATGGTCAGTCAGTCTTCGGAGTTTCTCTGACTGCAGCTGAGCTCTGCAGTCTCTTCTATCGGTCATGGATTGCAGTTTTGTAATCTTTTCAAGTTCTACAATTGGCGTTGACTTCATGCCTCCTGTTATAATTCTCATGGCTTGGTTTTGAAGTTTGCAAATTTTATCGAAGTTCGCCTTTGCTGCTGTTGTCCATGCCGCAATGCCATACTCGAGAACTGGTCTCACTCTTCCACTGTACAGTTTCTTTAGTATGCCTTCGTCTGCTCCCCAGCTTGTGCCAGCAAGTTTCTTCATGATTGCCATTCTTTCCCTGGCTCTCATTCGGTTTCTCTGAATCTGACTTTTCATGTCACGCGCCGATCAAATGTGACTCCCAGATAGGTTGGGTTGTCGTTTGGTTGCAGGAATTTGCCATTTAGACTTAATTTGGTATTTTGGGGTTTTAATGAAAGCGAGAATATTGTGCATGTGGTTTTCTCGTCGTTTATTTTGACCAGCCATGAGTTCGCCCACTCTTCCAGCGATGTTAGGGCCGTCTGCATCCGATTTCTTGCTATGGTGAGATTCTTTTCAGAGGTCCACATAGCCAGATCGTCTGCAAACATTGAACTATGGACTCTTCTTGGTATATTCTCTGTAATGTCGTTTATATATACCAGGAAGAGTGTGGGTGACAGTACTCCCCCTTGGGGTACTCCCTGCTCGAGTGTCACCTTTTTGCTCATCTGCCCTTGTACTTGGACTCTGGCCGTTCTTTGTTTGAGGTAGTGGTTGATCCACTTGTACATTTTCCCACAAACATCACTTCTTCTTAGCTTGACTCTAAGTCCGTCTTTCCAGACTTTGTCAAATGCCTTTTCCAGATCCACCCAAACAGCTACTGTGTGTTTCTGTGCCTGGTAGGCATCTTCTATCTCCTGGGCTATGAGGATGACCTGGTCTTCAGTGGATCTGTGCTGTCTAAAGCCGGCTTGCTGTGGAATTCGTATTCGTTTTTCTTCCAGATGCCACATTAGTCTGGTGTTTATCATCCGTTCCATCAGCTTGCCGACACAGCTCAGTAGGCTGATGGGCCTGTATCCATTTGGATCTGTTTTGTCCTTTCCTGTTTTTGGTACTGGTACCAGTATTGCGACTTTCCATGCCTGGGGTACAATTCCCCTTTTCCAGCTTTGGTTCAGGACCGATAGCAGTTTCCTCTTCGCTGTTTGGCCCAGCCCCATCAGCATTTCGTTTGTTATCCCGTCTTTTCTGGGAGATTTCCTTTTCTTTAATGTTCTCATAGCCTCTTCCATTTCGCGCATTGTTAGTTTGGCCATCATGTGCTCTTCAGGTGCCGTATTGATGTTGTCGTGCCCCTTTAGCTCTTCGCTAATGTCTGTATGCTTATCTGCAGGGACCTCGATGTGGTTTGCTCTGGCATAGTGATCGACAAAGGCGTTTGCGGCTTTCTTACCTGTGAGCAAGTTCTCGCCCTGCTTGATGGTAATATGTTTGTTTGACGGGGTTTCGTCATTCATGGCTCTGACTAGCTTCCATAGCTTGTTTCCGTCTTTGTCCAGATTTAGGCTTTCCGTTTTATTTTTCCAGCTTTCTCTTGCTGTTTGCTTGAGAGTGTGTTTGTATTTCGCCGTGGCGGCTTTGAGGACGATGTTTGCCTCCATGGATTGTTCTCGCTCTGCCATGTTCCTAGCATTTGTTACTGCATCTTCCGCTTTCTGCAACTCATCATTCCAGTAGGGCTTATAGTTTTTCCTAGCTCCTCTTGGGATGGTTTCAGTGGCGGCTTGCATTATTGCCTTGCTTAGGCTTTCCACCATGGGCTTCATTTTGTTGTTTCGTGTGTTGATGGCTTCACACAGCCCATCTGTCAGGATTGCAAATCTGTCCCAGTCGGCTCGTTTGTAATTCCAACGTGGGAGCGGTTTTGTTTCCTGTGGGCCTATTTCCATGTCAATGGTTAGTCTGATCGGCCTGTGGTCGCTACCTGCCAGTTGGTTTAGCACCTGGCGGTCTATTTTATGGTGTATGTCCTGTGTGGAGAAGGCCAAATCTGCAGTGGAGGTGGTATGCCATGTTCTTGAATAGAAGCTAGGGCTATCCTCCGGCCTATTGATTAGGAAGAGGTTTGCATCTATCTCCCAATCTTCCACTTCGTCACCTCTGCTGTCTGTGTCAGAGTATCCCCATCTCTCCGAGTGGCTGTTGAAATCTCCAACTACAATGCAATTGGAGTCTCTGACCTCCATACTCGAGAGCGATAGGTCTCTATTTGGTGGTCCGTACAGATTGAAAATGCGGAGCTTCGTCTCTTGGGCCATTATGTCAACTCCTACAATTTCTGCTTGTCCGGTGTGATTGACAGATACCGCGCTACTCGGTATGCAGTTTCTGGTCAGTATCAGGACCCCTCCTTTGTGGCCTTCTCTATCGAGACGGAAGGTCTGGTATCCTCTGATTGAGAATTTATGATTATTGTTGAGGTGCGTTTCCTGGATACATGCCACGTCAATCTTACCTTCATGCAGGTGATGTGTTAGGGAAAGTTTTTTGTTAATGACTCCCTCCGCATTCCACTGTAGTATTTTGAGGGTCTTGAGTTTTTGGTCAATAAATGTTTCCCCATAGCCATGTGCCTTGACTCCACGACACATGGGTGGGTGACCACCAGTAGTCAAGGGTGGGCCCCTTCGAGGCGTGAGGCCTGGCACTATCGCTTCCTGGCGGGACTCCGCAGGATGAGCGCCATGCGTTTTTCTAATCGGTTGTACTGTCATCATGCTGCGATTTACGTTGCACTGTTTTGTTAGGCTTGCGGCCCCGTGCATCCGATTTCAACAGGCGTTTCTGTAGGGATGCCCTCCTTAGCCTTTGGCTGTCCCCAGCCTATCTGCAACGCAGCAGTTGTTTATGATCAGAGTTGTCTCTCTTATGGAAGTTGTCTCACCAGACTATCGAGTCTTCACTACTCGTGCGATAGGGTGCGATGATGATATGTGAGATGATATATGACATGGACTGGTTTACCCGGAAGAGAGGCAGTCCAGTGTGTCTGTACCCCAGGATCGTCACGTCCTGCCGGAAACGTAGCATTTGCATGTGAGTGGGGTATCTCTTTCTCCCTTTATTTTATTGGCTTTTATGCAGAGATGGTACGCCTAGCATTCCCCGCCACCTGGGATGTTGACACAGTGGGGCAGGTGTGCAATGTCCGCTGATCTGCATCTCTTCTGCGTCCAGCATGATAGCTATATGGCTGATAACGTACAGAGGTATATATCGAAGCAGAAGTGCATTTAACCAGAGGACAAGCCTGGTAATGTCACAGAGATGTTGTTCGCCTAGTGTGCGGACAGATCTCATGGTCATTGGTTGAGTCTCGACAGTTCACAGTGAGGTGGCTGCTCTACTGTTTTCGACACCCCGACCAGGAACTAAGTCTTATGTTGGTGGTTTCGCACCCCATCGCCGTATAAGGTGAGTATCAAGCAGCTGTCCGCCCGCTTTGATCGGCGGACGGCAGAGACCTCTTTCTGCGGCTCTACCGGATAGGGCTGGGGCTCGAGCCCCAGGTCCCGAACATGTAGGAGCCTCCCATTGCAGTGGTGCTGAGATTTTGGGCGGGATTGCGGCTTACAGGGGTTCGGCCGTAATCCCCCACATGGTAGCCTCGCGCCATTGGCTTATCAGCCTGGTACGTGTACCAAAGTGTCTGCGGCTCCTCTCGATATGAGCTGGTTTTCCGTAGCAGCGCCCTGTCATTAGTAGGGTAAAACTGACCTGTCTTCAGATGGTCTATTTCACGGTGCTGGGTTCAATGCCCATCCCAGTACCGGCAGTTACCCCGGGGAAGCAAATCCTTAGAAAATGCAGGAGGAAGCAGATCCTTACATAAAATGAATGCCGAAGACAGGCACAAAATAAAAACCGTAGTGCAACGCACACCGCCTTGGAGAATAGAGAGAAAAGGCGAACGCAAAAAAACAAAAAAAAACCTACCGATATTCTATTGTTCTGGGCGTTTTCTAAAAGTCCGCGAAAATATTTCAGTGGTCGAAGCTTCCTCTTGCTCACTTCTTCGCCAGGTTTTCTTGTGCCCCTCTTTCGTATTTTCTTCTAAAATAAAATGAGGGTTATCTGTTTATGCGAAGGCCTGAACTCATTTCATCTTACAAAACACTTTAAGGAAAACAGACACAGCGAAACGGATGACATTGAATTTTTGTCAATGTGTAGAGAATGTACATAGAGCATGTAAGATCTGCAGAAAAGATACTAATATCAAAATATTTAAAAAAACAGAGGAGTTTTCATTGCACTCAGGAACTAATGGAAATCAAAACAAATTGGCCAAAGAAGGTGCAAAACTACCACAACCAGATACTAGTATGATATACGAAGAGTCAAAACGGCTTATTAGAGCTAGATACATGACCAAATGGGAAACAGAACATACTGGCTACACAAAAAACGATGCCTATTACCAATTGAACAGAAGAGAGCAGGTCGTGGTCTTCAGACTTCGCACTGGCCACAATAGACTGAGGTACCACCTATTCAACAAATTGAAGATAGGTGGCACCGACGAATGCCCGTGTGGTACCGGGAAAATTACCGCTGAGCATTTGCTGCAAAACTGCCCGACATACGAAGATCAGAGAGAGCAGATGTGGCCATCACCAGTGGCAACACTAGACAAGCTCTATGGCAGTGTCGACAGCCTCAGGATGACGGCTGCCTTTTTCGAAAAAATAATGGTTACTGTCTGACTGCGTACGATGAAGAAGAAGAAGAAAAAAAACAAATTGTCCAACATAATAATAAAAATCTACAACTGCAATGTAGAGTCCGTTCTTAGAAGGAAGCAATCACCTCAGCACTGAAATGGATATATGAGACTTCTGTAACAAAGGCAGTCATCGTGACAGACGCGCAAGCCGACTTCAGAAAGTACAGAAGGGATGGCTTAGATTCGAGTGGATAGCTGCTGTTGAGGCTTCAAACCTCCAGGTGTTTACCTGGATCTACTGTCCTGCTCATGCCGGGGTTCAAGGCATTGAAAGAGCTGACATATTGGCTTCACAAGCTCCTATCATTGGCACATTAGTGATGGATAGAAGTGACATTTTTAAATCAATCAATGACCGCCTGCTGGATGAGGACACCACAATGGATGAAGCAACAATCCACAGACTGCAAAGTTTCGACATTAAACGAGGTTCGAGCGGAGTGGGCCGCATGAGAGGACGGCGCAGGAGAGTGTACAACCAGCGAGCTACAGGGACCATCAGCATCCATAACTTACACCATTTGATGAGAGAGACTGAGCACCTATGGGTATGCTCGGAGTGCAGTGACGTCGATTCTTAGAAACAGAAACAGAGTCCGTTCTTGTGTACGGCCCTGATACACGGAGATCAACAACCAAAGCAAAGAAAAAGATACATACTTTCAAAAATGGCTGTTTACCCAGAAAATAGAGATTAAAATGATATCCCATTATCACTAATGTGCAGCTGTTGGAAAGAACCAGACATATATCTGCGGACCACGTCGAGAGGAAAATATCTTTTGTTCGATAAAACGCACATTAAGATAAACAGTTAATAGCATTACAAGACAGTTTCTGTTCTGGAATTATCAAGGTAAAGAAGTAGAGGCAGACTATATCACCCGAAGACGAGAGCTCGAGACAAAGATATAGGAAACATGAAAGACGTGGACAGAGCTACAACATTTGGCCAGTCTTCCAATATTCTCATTCGCTATGTTTCTTTGTTTGATTACGTCTACACGTGAAGTTCAGTTCTCTGAATATAGGTTGATGTAGTGGAGAGATTACGTCTACACGTGAAGGTCAGTTCTCTGAATATAGATTGATGTAGTGGAGAGATTACGTCTACACGTGAAGTTCAGTTCTCTGAATTTAGGTTGATGCAGTGGAGAGATTACGTCTACACGTGAAGGTCAGTTCTCTGAATATAGGGTGATGTAGTGGAGAGATTACGTCTACATGTGAAGGTCAGTTCTCTGATGTAGGTTGATGTAGTGGAGAGATTACGTGTACACGTGAAGTTCAGTTCTCTGAATTTAGGTTGATGCAGTGGAGAGATTACGTCTACACGGGAAGTTCAGTTCTCTGAATGTAGGTTGATGCAGTGGAGAGATTACGTCTACACGTGAAGGTCAGCTCTCTGAATATAGGGTGATGTAGTGGAGAGATTACGTCTACATGTGAAGGTCAGTTCTCTGATATAGGTTGATGTAGTGGAGAGATTACGTGTACACGTGAAGGTCAGTTCTCTGAATATAGGTTGATGTAGTGGAGAGATTTGAAAGGTTTCCAAACAGTTTTGTGTGGAGGTTAGTCTCCGTGGGCCTGTGCTCAGTTCATCATAAGATCAGCCTACATGTCATGTTGGATATGGTCGGATGTCTGCGCTGATGTTTGTCCGCAAGAAAACGTGGGTCATTGAGCCAATTTTATTCTGTGTAAGTGGCCATTTCGTCAGGCGTCAGACAGGGTTGTGTTCTCTTACCCCTCCTATTTGCCACTTGTCTGGAGGCAATTATAAAACAGGAAAGTATCAACGAATTTCACTTTGCAGACGACTAATGTTTGATCCACCACGATGAACAAACATTTAACATCATATTGACTCACTGTGCTTGAACTGTAAAAAGTGCGACATGAAAATCAACACATAAAAAACAGAGACAAAGAATATACTTGTATGTAGAAAGCACACACCACTTTATATTCATGTAAATTAGGAATAAATAAAGTAGGTATACGAATTTAGATACTTGGTAACTGTTTTTACTGAATACCACAGAATCGATAGAATGCAGAGCGCAAATGCTATCACTTAACAGCTGTCTCCACTATTAAGCCACACCAAAATTTCTCTCCATGCAAAAGCAGATGATAAATAGCATTTTCATCCGTACTTTGTGTAACCAGTGCCAGACTTGGACATTGAATAACGCTCAAGAACGAACGCTGTTCACTGCGGTGTCTACGAAAGGTCACTAACAACACCAGAAGAGACAGAATCACAAATACCAATATTCGGGAGAAGGTTGGAACAATTCCCTGCCTAAATTATATCGATCAACAGATCATGAAATGGTTTGGCCACATTGTGAGAATGCAACCAAACCACATTGTCCATGCAACCTTCTACACGAGAACATCAGGAAGAAGGGCGAGATGAAGACCGAGGAAATTGGGGATAGACAGCTTAAACGAGACCTGCAGTAAAATTGGGCAAAGTGTCACTCAGGTCATGAGAGAGGCGAAAGACAAATACATACCACGACACTGGGTTACAACTCGCTAGAAAGGTAAACAACAAAAGAAGAAGATATGATTTTTTTCCAATCTGTTCTGTCTCGTTCTCACATCAAGGCAGTGATAAAGTCCATTCTTGGAAGATGGTTGTTCTGTTTGATTTCGAACTGCTTCCACTTTTGCTGACTTTTATGTAGAATCATTTTCTGATATGCCATAGTTTGATGGTATCCACAGTAATATCAGGAAGAATATAGTGTATTTGTTGATAACATGTGCTCCACAGGTAGCTGACATGTTCTGATTGATTAATTGATTGATTGATTGAACATAAAAGAGTCCAGGTTTGATCCCCAGTCTCGATACCCTTCAACGCCTCCAGATGCAAATGCATGTGACTTACATTTAGAGAAAAGGCAATGTGGCCAGGATGTGAACCTATCTCCCTCCCCATCTTAGTGAAGCGTGTAGCCAACAGCGAGCTGATTTGATAAGACTGTAATTACATCGCACCAGGGTTAGAAATCACGGATGGACAAAACAAAATCCTGGCGTAGTTTGTTTCTGGTTTAACCGCTCCCCCAGTCAACTCAGCTGTAAATGGGCACCTGACGTTCGCGTGGGGGGAAGTATAAACTGCAAAGGATGCGATCTGGCCACCTAGGCTGCAGATTAGTACTTGAAGAGTTATCTTCATCCCTGACCGCAATTGTTGCATTGGGACTGACCTTTACCTTTTTTCTTAACCCATCTGAGAACAAACCAAAGGATTCTACGATAAAATCCCAAACAGCTGAACCAGGAACAGAAGACTACTATGAAGGAAATCTAGTACAACTGCCACAAAGTCTAATTTTTCAAGTCAAGCTAAGTCATCCCGTAACAGGTGAGGTCGGTGGGGAACACAAGAAGACACCAGGACTCATCGCCACCCCTCTCTGTCAGCCGTCGCTGCCTGTGCCTCCTTTCGTTGGAGATTGGTCCAATCTTTTATTTTATCCTCATATATCTTTTTGAAACGACGTCTTCGTCGTCCGCCTTGCACCTTTCCGTGTAGGATCGTATTTGCCTGACTGTATGATCTCGATATATGGCCGTACCAAGTGAGTTTACGTCTTTTGTCTGTTGCCAAGATATGTTCAAAAGACCTATTACTGTTTTAATTCTTTCTCATATTTCCTAATTTATAACTCGATCTTTGTATCTGACGTTTAGAATGTTTCGGAAATATCTCATCTCTATGACCTGTATACTCCACTTCAGGTCAACTGTAATTGTCCATGTCACACAAGCATAAAGAAATATTGACATAACGAATGGACGCATCCATTTTCAGGATGCACAAAAGAGTAGAATTACCCACTGTTGGCATGTAACAATAACAACAACAACAACAACAACAACAATACCATTTAGTCAAAGGCAAAACATACTGATCAGGCATGTTAGTCAGGGTCAGTTAAAATATACTGTCCAAGACCCCGACTTCGACTTCCTGTTAGTTCTCCCTGGAAAGGGGCTGTTTGCATGGTAGCCTGGTAAGTATCAACGTGATCCTCGTAGTAGTGCGCGTCACGTATAAGAAACCAAGCATTGCACAACCGCCTGGACGACCCTGGTCCATCTTCATCAGCACGCTCGAGGTGTGCAGATAGCTACTGCAACCCACCGCATAACGTCATTGTCAAGGCGCAAATGGAAGTAATCTTACTCATTGTGGGCATTCACCACCATCGTTAACACCTCACCCCTGACGGCGGTCTGAAACATCACTAAAAATATTTATAACATAATATCAGTTTTCCACTATTTGGTGAACCAACTAGTTACCAGCGTAGCGCAGTGGTTAGCGAGCTGGCATCGTATCTCAGTGGTCCTGGGTTCATTCCACAGTTGAGGCAAAAATGTTTTTTCAGACAGCAACGGCTCCCGGGTCGACCTCGCCTTAATTTGGTACCGGTTCAGTCCGGGAAGGAAAAGCGGCGAGGGAAAAGACATGGCTACCGCCCTCATATAACCGAGCCTTTGAAATGTGAGATTGCTAACATCTCACACCCCTCCGGCAGTAATACTATAGGTTACTTTAAATGGTTTGCCCCCATTGTGCTTTCAATGCCATGATTGGACTTTAGCGAGCAACCACAAAAGAAACATCGCAACAACAGACAGAGATGAAATGTCTCAACAAAATGCTTGGAGTAACAAGAATTGATAGAATCAGAAACGAACATTTTAGGAGACAAGTGGGTACAAAACACAAGTGCTTGACCTCAGCAAACCAAATGGTTCGGCCATGTGCCACGTCAAACACCAGATAGTATCCCCCAGAAAGTAATGCTATACAGATACAAAACCAAGGACTGACCAGGCAAGATAAGAACAAAAATAGATGCGTAGCATGCCTTTTGCAGTACGTCGCTTCATACAACCGCCGACCTATTTTGTTATTATGTTTGTTTGGCAAGTTTGCAGTACGGTAGGTTGCCATTTCTTTCCGTACGTGGAAAAGCGAGAAAAAAAACAACTCACGTCTGTCAAACTGGACATGAAAGTGATTCGAACCGGGTGCGTTTGTCAATCGGACGCCTCACCCCTAGGCCACACAGCCTCCCATGCAAAAAAATTGATAGGGGAAATAACATAAGCAGGAAAGCTCTCTGTGTGGGAAGTACGTACTAAGGTCCGGTCAAAACACCTCTTCATAACCTGACATGACTCGGCCAAAACACCTTTTCATAACCTGACATGGCCCGGTCAAAACACCTCTTCATAACCTGACATGGTCCGGTCAAAACACCTTTTTATAACCTGACATGGCCTGATCAAAACACCTTTTCATAACCTGACATGGCCCGGCCAAAATACCTCTTCATAACCTCACATGGCCGGGTTAAGACACCTTTTCATAACCTCGCATGGCCCGGTTAAGACACCTTTTCATAACCTGACGCTGAAAGGCACACAGAGGACAGCAAGACAAAACAAAAGAAACAATAAAGAACCATAAAATGACATTGGACCGAGTGGGGAGAACTATAATGCTGCTTGACTCGTAACAACAACAATAACAACAACAACAACAAAAACAACAACAATGACAAATTATCCACACATGCAACCATTTGACCAGCCAGACATTTAATCATACTGAGACATTTAATCATACTCAGACAATAAATCTACAGATCTCACCATGTATTCAAACCCACATATTTTCAAGCCATAAATTGTTTCCTGTATTCATTAATTTGTTATTACGTCTGTCAGACTATCTGTCTGTGTGTGTGTCTGTCTGTGTGTGTCTTTCTGTGTATGGCTGTCTTGAGTTTTTATCTGTCTATATGTCCGTCTGTATGTCTGTGTGTCCGTCTGTTTTTGTGTTTGTCCGTCTATCTATCTGTATGTCTATATGTCTGTCCGTATGTTTTGTGTCTGTCCGTATGTTTTGTATCTATCTATCTGTCTGTCTGTCTGTCTGTCTGTCTGTCTGTCTATCTGCCTGCCTGTCTGCCTGTCTGTCTGTCTGTCTGTCTGCCAGTCTGTCTGTCTATCTACTTGTCAGTGTGACTGTCTGTCTGTCTATTCATCCAATCATTTTTACAGCCAGAAACTTATGGTCATTAACCTGTCCATCCAGCAATATATCAAAGCATCAGACCACTATATTGTCATCCATACATGTAATCATTCATTCTGTAGTGCATCCAGCCATTTATCTATACTTTGACTTCTTTATAGATCCATCTATCCATTTATCCAATAATTCAACAATATGTCTTCCATTCAATTTTTTGTTTATTATTCCATTAATTCCTCGTTTATTCCTCCTATCTAAACGAGCATGTACCCTTCCATCTATTTATCCACTCATCCATTTATTTTTCCATCCATCCAACCATTCATTAGCCCATCTGTCCATCTAGTAATGTATCCAATTAGCTAACCATATACCGATCAATCCATCAATTTTCTCACTAATCCAGGTATTTATCAGTTAATAGAAAAATCAACTATTTTTTCACCTATTCACGTGGATTGAACCAATATTTATATTTCAATACAGTCATCAATTCAGTTTTCCAGACCATTATCAATTTACACACCTATTTTCCAAAATATCCGTACATAAAGTCTCTTCATGCATTAATTTACTTACAGATTTAACTGCGTATCTATTAATCCAATAATTTATCCGTACTCCCTGAAGTGTATGTATCTATCGAGCGAATTATTAAAGTCCGACCACTTATTAGTCAACTTATCATTAAATCAATACAGCAATAAACTCATTCGGCCGAATATCCACTTATCCAGTCATTCATCGTCATCCAATCAATCATGTGTGCATTCCTCATTTCACTCATTTATCCACTCATCCACATATTCATCCATCCACTAATTTATATATCCATATTATGGTTCGCTTTTGCATATATGTAACAGTTTGTTTTATAAAATGTAACTACTCAATCCATTTAGCTACTACTCCTTGTAACCATGTATTTATCCATCACGTAATCCATTAAAACACATTTCTCCATGCAACCATCTATCCATTCACAACCATGAATGCGTATTTTTGTCTACTTATTAATTCAGTCCTTTATCAATTAATCTATCCATTCAGTAATGTATCCATCTATCAACCCAGTCATTAATCCAAATATTCACTTGTAAAACCATCCACTCATCTAACAATTCATCTTACTGACCAATCAGTCTAGCACTTCAACTATTTTTTCATCCATCAATTGACGCATCCACCCATTCATCCAGACATATCCACTAATTCAATCATTTGTACCTCCATCCATACATTAACCATTCTAGATATTTACCAATTCCTCCAGCCCTTATTCTGCATCCGCAGTAGTTTATCCGTCTATAGTCATCAAGCCATGCATCCATACGTTTATACATATATAAATTCACTTGTAAAGCCATTTCTCGATATATCCACTAATCCGTCCATTCATCAGTAATACATTCATCAATCCATCCATATAATGACGTATCCAGTTATCAACTCATACACCCATGTATCCACATATCCACTCGTCCATCCAGTCAACTCTCCTGCATATATCAAACCATCAATGATCCATATATTCATTCATCAATTACAGCTCATCCATTAAAATATCCAATCCTCTATCTAACAAGTTGTGACAGTTCCAGCTGGAGCATGGACGTTTAGGGCAGGGGAGATTGGATAGCGACTCTAAGAACAAAGGTTGCCCGAACGCAGGTCACGCCAAAGTCGATCATCGTTTCGACACTAGGAAACGAGGGGTTTAGGTAGAAGATTTTGTATGGTACAGGGGTGGGTGTTCTGAGCTGAGGTGGGGGTTTGGAACTGACCACTGACGTTTAGAATTGATGTGGATGGGGGTTGGCGACAGTCTGATGCTGCCATGACCTGATTCGACCTTTAGAGCAACAGTGATTCGTGGATAGGCAACGGATACAATTTAGTTGGAGATAGTTCCAAATTGGAGTGATGGCTAAGTCAGACGGCCAACAGAAGCCCAATGGACAGCCATGTTGTTGAGTGACACTATAAAATACCCTGCAGTTTAAAGCTCAGGAGACTGGCTAGATGATTGGCTGAGAGGCTGTCAGGAAGGCTGAGAGTGAGTCGGAGAGTGAGTGAGTTTGCAGGGTGACTGTACCTTCCTATACCTCGAGTTTTGGCCAGTCGCGCTCATATATGTTTATGATGGACCTCTAGTGAACTGTAAAATATCTGAATATGTGTTGTACGTGCAGGAGACCTTGTCAACGATGAATGTTCTGAACGTTTACAATAATGTACAGATCGCCTAAGGACGAGATCTGAATGTGTATGGTATGTACAGGACACTTTGGGAACGATGTGTGTTCTGATTATATGTAAATGCACAGATCGAATGAGTACGTGATCCGAATATAAGTGACGTGATCTAACTACATATGAATGCATAGATCGCCTGATCACACGGCAACTGATTGTATGTGAATGTTCATTTCACCTGATTGAAAGTGATCTGATTATACGTGAATGCACAGAACGACGGAGTACGTAGTCCAATCGTGAGGACGAGTTTGTGATTGTGTGTTGAGTGTGCAGATAAGAGAGTACAGCTGCAAGAATCTGGGTAGCACAAATCTTGGAGAAAAAATCACAAGCTGGTGCTTAAAACCTCCTATTGTAGTTCAATATGTATATATATATATATATATATATATATATATATTAATATATATATATATATATATATATATATATATATATATATATATAGTGATTATTTATTTTAGATGTACTTTGCTTTTTGTTGAAATTAATGTTAATAAATGATAGTGTTTTGTTGTATGGTCAGGATAGTGTTTACTGTGTTTTACTCTGTGAAGTCGTGTCGTGGTGTAGATACATGTTGTAACACTTTAGATACGTGACTACTCAAGTAAACCTAGACTGTACCACACAGTTTGTCCATCAATCCATTCATCTATATATGGTTGTATCCATTCACCCATCTATCCACTCATCCACCCATCCCTTTATCCATTGAACCATCTATCCCTCCATATTTACGCTCATCTGTCCATTTGTTCACTTATTTATCCATCCCTTTATCCACTCATTTATCTAACCATTTATCAAACCATCCATCTTTTCAATAATTTATCCATCCCTTTATCCACTCATTCATCTGTCTATCCACTCGTCTTTAAACCTGTCCACGTATCCATCCATCAGCCTATACATTCATCCATCCATCCCTTTATCCACTCATACATCCATCTATCTACACATCTATCCATATATCCATTCATCCCTTCATTCATCTACCAATACATCCTCGCAATCTATCCTCTCGCCCATTCATCAATCCACTCATACATCCATCAATCCACTCATTCAACTATCCCGCCACCGAATTCCCATCCATATCCATCCGCACTGTTATTCTTTACTATTGCTGACATCAAACATGAACCGTAAATAAGATTGGGGTCAGCCAGTAGCATGGCTGACAAGAGAAGGTGTGAGGCGCTCAGATATATATTCCCACAAACAAACTCGCAGTGCCCTGATCAATACAACACACTCGGACATAAACGGGCCCTAAACATGACAGTCTGAGTTAATGACGTGAGTCATTAGTCTCACACGTTCCTTTCACGGCAACTGTAATTTTATACCAAATTGGGAAAGAGTTTTTTTGCTAATAGTCAAACGGACTATAACAGAAAAAAATGGGAGATGCACGTTTCAAATTAATAAATAAGATTTGAATATGAGTGGTCATGAAATTCAGCAGGGAATTAATTGTATCGAATGTGAACAGTCTAGGAATAAGGTTAAAGAAAACCACCAGGGGATGGATGGATGGATGGACATTCTGATAGGATGGTTCTCGACTGCTACGTGTTGGTGCTGCAATCACTATTATTATTGTTAATTTTATTATTATTGTTGTTATTATTATTGATTATATTATTATTGTTGCTGGTAATATTATTGTTGCTATTATTGTTGATGGTATTATTATTGTTGATGGTAATATTATTATTGTTGATGTTATTATTATTATTGTTGATGGTATTTTTATTGTTGCTATTACTGTTTACGCTATTATTATTGTTGATGTCATTATTATTGTTGTTGTGATTATTGCATTTACTCATGCTGTCCCTATTATTGCTGTTGTTATCGTTGTTGGCGCCTTTATTGTAGTAGTTATTATTATTTCCGTTATTTGTTGTTGTTGTTCTTATTGTTGTTGCATCTATTATTATAGTTGCTATTATTATTGTTTGTTATGACTGTTGTTTTTATTATTGTTGTCGCCATTATTGTTGTTGTTATTATTGCTGTTTCTATTATTATTGTTTTTGTTGTTATTATTATTGTTATCAATATTTGTATTATCAATTCACAGATCCACTGAGGACCAGGTCATCCTCATAGCCCAGGAGATAGAAGATGCCTACCAGGCACAGAAACACACAGTAGCTGTTTGGGTGGATCTGGAAAAGGCATTTGACAAAGTCTGGAAAGACGGACTTAGAGTCAAGCTAAGAAGAAGTGAAGTTTGTGGGAAAATGCACAAGTGGATCAACCACTACCTCAAACAAAGAACGGCCAGAGTCCAAGTACAAGGGCAGATGAGCAAAAAGGTGACACTCGAGCAGGGAGTACCCCAAGGGGGAGTACTGTCACCCACACTCTTCCTGGTATATATAAACGACATTACAGAGAATATACCAAGGAGAGTCCATAGCTCAATGTTTGCAGACGATCTGGCTATGTGGACCTCTGAAAAGAATCTCACCATAGCAAGACATCGGATGCAGACGGCCCTAACATCGCTGGAAGAGTGGGCGAACTCATGGCTGGTCAAAATAAACGACGAGAAAATCACATGCACAATATTCTCGCTTTCAATAAAACCCCAAAATACCAAATTAAGTTTAAATGGCAAATTCCTACAGCCAAACGACAACCCAACCTATCTGGGAGTCACATTTGATCGGCGCATGACATGGAAAAGTCAGATCGAGAGAAACCGAATGAGAGCCAGAGAAAGAATGGCAATCATGAGGAAACTTGCTGGCACAAGCTGGGGAGCAGACGAAGGCATACTAAAGAAACTGTACACTGGAAGAGTGAGACCAGTTCTCGAGTATGGCATTGCGGCATGGACTACAGCAGCAAAGGCGAACTTCGATAAAATTAGCAAACTTCAAAACCAAGCCATGAGAGTTATAACAGGAGGCATGAAGTCAACGCCAATTGCAGAATTTTAAAAGATTACAAAACTGCAATCCATGACCGATAGAAGAGACTGCAGAGCCCAGCTGCAGTCAGAGAAACTCCGAAGACTGACTGGCCATCCAATGCACCAGAGACTAAACAATTTGGGAAATGGGAAACTAAAGCGGAGAAACTTTGCAGAAATGGCCAAAGCAAAGATGCACGAAGATCCCATAAACGCACTAACAACACCAAATCCCATGACTACTGTACGAAAACCTACCTGGAGGCAGGATATATTTCCAGAAGTGGTAGAAAATATACCAGGTTTTGGAAACAAAAACTTCCAGACTGAAAAAGAAAGGAGAGATACTACCCTAAGCTTCATATCGAAAAGCTACCCAAGCATGGACTGGAGCCATGCATACACCGACGGTTCTGTAACAAACACTACACAGAACGGAGGGGCAGGAGCATTCCTGAACCTACCAAATGGCAAACAAATAACACTGTCATTCGCTACTGGTAAGTACACACGCATTTTCAGAGCGGAGGCAGAGGCACTGAGGGCGGCAGTGGAAGAAATGGTGAAACACAATGAAAATGAAAGCCATATAGTCCTGCTTACAGATGCTCTGGCCGTAGTCACAGCGCTAAAAAGCCAGAAAAACACTGAGCTTAATGACGTAAGAGCAACACTCTGCAAACTGTGCCAGCAGTCCGCACCAAAAAGGGTAGTGGTACAGTGGGTCCCATCACACTGCAACATCCAAGGCAACGAGGAGGCAAACAGACTGGCAAAAGAAGGTGCAAGACTACCACAAACAGATACTAGTATGACGTACGAAGAGTCAAAACGGCTTATCAAAGCCAGATACATGACCAAATGGGAAACCGAACATACTGGTTACACCAAAAACGATGCCTATTACCAGTTGAACCGAAGAGAGCAGGTCGTTGTCTTCAGACTTCGCACTGGCCACAATAGACTGAGGTACCACCTATTCAACAAATTGAAGATAGGTGGTACCGACGAATGCCCGTGCGGTACTGGTAAAATGACCGCTGAACATCTGCTGCAGAACTGCCCGACATACGAGGATCAGAGAGAGAGCAGATGTGGCCATCACCAGTGGAACTGCAAGACAAGCTCTATGGCAGTGGCGACAGCCTCAGGATGACCCCTGCTTTTTTCGAAAAAAATAATGGTTACTGTCTGACTGCGTACGAAGAAGAAGAAGTATTATCAATTGTGTACTTTAGGAAAGCTTTTGATAACGTTTGGAAAGAAGGACTTTCAAAGAAACTGAGAAACAATGGAGTCATGGGTTGAATGTACAAATGGATAACAGTATACTTACATCATAGAAGAGCTAGAGTACAACTAGATGGCCTCAAGAGTTAACATGGTGTGCTTCACGGAGGGGGTCGTTTCCCTACACTTTTCATAGTCTTCATCAATGATCTTATTGCTGAACTACCACAAGGAACAAAAGTTGCAATGTACGCAGACGACTTGGTAATATGGTGTACAAATGAGCATGCAACAGTGGCCACCAGAATGCTGCAAAGAGCTAGTCCTTGACCTCATGGACAAATGTGAGTGTTACCATTAATACAGAAGAATGCAGAATTATCCTTTTCACTCTCTCCCGAAAACAAAAAGCTGGAGATAAATGATAAGTGGAGAACACCTGAGAGAATATAAACAACCCACCTATCTTGGAGTTACGTTCGATGATTGGTTGACATGGAAGGAACGCGTCAACAAAGCCAAGAGGAAGTTTTCCATCCTGAGAAAATTAAGTGGAACCAAATGTGAAGCTAGCGGGAAAATACTTAACAACGTTTACCAACAAGGTCTTCGACCACATCTGGAATATGGGTCATAAGCGTGGTGCACTGCAGCAAACACTACACTAAAAGAGGTGAATAACGTGCAAAACTATACACTTAGGGTCATTACGGGAGTAATGAAATCAAGCAACACCTATAGTAGAGATGGAGAAAATGGGGAAGATACAAACACTAAGAGAATGCAGAGACACAAATGTATTAACATAGGCAGAAAAGTTCCTCTTCATGCCGAGAGATCCAATAAAGAACAGGTTTCAAAATTTAGCAATGGGGAGACTTGAAAAGAAGTAGTTCAATGTACAAGGCCAAGCGACAGATTATAGATCTACCTGAAGTTGATATCCCCCTAAAGTATGTGCCAGAACAAACCTCTAGGAGAGAAGAGCATGGACTATCAGTGAAAAAAAAGTGAAAGGAATACTAGACAAGAATGAACAGAACAGTGTGCAAAGTAGGATAATGAATTAGTTTCCTGGATGAAGAATACTCACAAGACCTCTTGGTTAGAGTCTGCATATATAAGTCAGTGCAGAATGCAGTAAAGATTAGCGGGGCGGAAGTGTACATAGAATACCCAAACAACATTAGGGATACAGTTATAGTACTAACAGGGAAATTATGTCATAAATATGATGAAGAAATCCAGGCAATCAATGTGGCAACTGAGAAACTGTTGAACACCAATGTCGATCAACACACAACCTGTATATTTCTGACAGATGCACAATCAGCATCCCAAGCACTGAAGTCCGGGAAACTGCCAGGTCTACACGCTCTACTGTCTGAACTAAGAAACCAGCGCAAGATTGTCATACAGTGGATACCTTCTCATGTGGAGTACCAGGTAACGAGAGAGCAGACCAACTGGCGAAGGAGGGTACTGCAGACGAGCAACCAAATGCGCCAGTTGCATACCAACAGAAGATAAGGATGATCAAATAAATCAGAAAGTCCCCAACGGTAACACCAGACGATTACCATAAGATGAACAGATAAGAGCAAACTGTTGTGTTGCCACTTATAACAGGACACAACCGACTCCGCAGCCACATGAACACAACATTCAAGATTGGCAACTCAGCCATGTGTACATGCGGACAGGCACCACAGACTGCAGAGCACATACTACAGAACTGCCCCAAATATGATATACAGAGAAAAACTCACTGGCTCATAGAAACAACACTGGAAAAGAAACTTTATGGACCTGTATGTGAACTACAAAAGACAGTGGTTTATACAAGATTGCAGATATAGGCAATATATTCAAGCTAACGAAAGAAGACGAAGAGAGAGAGAGAGAGAGAGAGAGAGAGAGAGAGAGAGAGAGAAAGAGTGATATAAAGTAAGAGAGACTTAAGAAAGACAGATACTTGTGAATACAAATTTGGTGAGAGAAATAGAAAGAGCCAGAGAAAAATAGAGAGAAAGGTGAGAGAACGGAGTGAAAGGGTAGATAGAAAGAGAAGAGAAACAAAGAAGGATTGAGAGACAGAAAGAAAGAATGTAAAATAATGAAACGTAAGATAGAAACAAGTGAGATAAAGAAAACGAGAGTAAAACGTGTGATAGTGAGAGAAAGAAATAGAAAGATACAGAGTGAGAGAGAGGGAGAGAGAGAGGAGAGAGAGGGAGAGAGAGGGAGGGAGATAGGGAGAGAGAGGGAGGGAGATACGTAGAGAGAGTGAGAAAGAGAGAGAGAGGGATAGGGAGTAAGTGAGAGGGAGCGAGAGGGAGAGAAGGAGAAGGAGAGAGAGTGGGAGAGTGATAGAGAGAGGGTGGGAGAGAGAAAAAGGGAGAGGGAGAGAGAGTAAGAGGGAGAGTGATGGAGAGAGATGGGGAGAGAGTGTCAGATAGAGTGGAAGTGAGAGAGAGAAAGGGGGGTAAAACAGATGAGATGAAGAAAACGAGAGTAAAACGTGTGAGAGAAAGAGAGAGAGTGAGAGTGTGGGGTAAAACAGAAGAGTAAAAAAAAAGATAGCAAAACGTGAAAGAGAGTGGTAAAACAAGTGAGATAAAGAAAACGATAGTAAAAGGTGAGAGAGAAAGAGAGAAAGAGGAAGAGAGAGATGAGAGTAAAAAAAGGATACATGTGAAATAGAAAAGTGAAATAGAGAGAAAGAAGGAGGGAGTGGGGGGAATAAAGAAATGGATTCAGAAGAGAGAGAGCGGAAGGAGTGAGAGAAAAAAAGAGAAAGAAAGGAGATAGAAACGAATGAAACAGATATATATATATATATATATATATAGAGAGAGAGAGAGAGAGAGAGAAAACACTTGTATTGGAAAAAGCCAACAAAATAAGAAAGCGTTGACCAAAAAAGTCAGTGTAGGCCGTCATTGCACAGTCACAGCCGCCATGGTAAGTTCAGATACATCAGACTTCCTGACCACTTTTTACTGCGGTCTTTGACAGGCCAAAATTGAACAGCAGGGTTGTAAATTGGCCCCATCCACCGTACCGTACCCGTCCTTCGAGTTACGAATGCCTGCTTATATTTGTCTATAGATTAACAGAAAAGAGAATAATTCTGTCAGCAGACCAAGGCAATGATACATGGCAAACAGGTCGTGACGATGGAACATTAAAATATAGAATAGAAGTTCTGATTTGTCTAGTTTTATCTGCAGCAATACACAAGCGAACATTCAGTGTTTTAATGAGAATGGAGAAAGTCAAAGAATAAGCATCGTTGGAGACCTAGTCCGTTAATTAATTGTAATTATAAAGAAACATTATAAATAATAATTTTTAAAAACATATTTAAAATCATCGCAGGGAAACAGGGGGAAATCTGATCGTCTGAAGTGGTAATCCAGGAGAGCAAGTGATTAGGCTTTGCAGATGCTTAATACACACACACACACAGAGAGAGAGAGAGAGAGAGAGAGAGAGAGAGAGAGAGAGAGGGTAGCACCGTTTGGGTGATGGTTTCAAAGTGGCATTCTTCTGTTTTGCGTATTTGTTATTGCTCCATATCTAGCCAGGAGATTGCACCTTTATCCTACTGGTAGCCACATTCATGTCTTATCTATCCACTCGATCAATATGAGGCGTGGGCTGAACTAAAACATCAGAAGTATGTTGTTGTTGTTGAATGCTCGAGTATGCTGATGAAGGTGAACCGGGGTCCTTCAGGCAAATGTGCTATACTTGACTTCATCTATGTGTCGCTCCCTGCTACAGTGTTCACGTCGATATCTTCCAACGTTAGCCAGACCCCTATGAAACAGCTTGCTTTGAGGAAGTGAGGTGGCAGGGTCTTGGTCAGTATATTTTACCTGACCCTGGCTAACATTGTCTTTTCATTATGTTTAACCTGACCAGACGTTAGTCACCTCTCCATCAGTTGTTTGTTACTTAATATCATTCATGCCAAAATCCCGTAACTGTTGTTCCACAACCAGCGTAATGCCTTTTCAGCTATTTCCCAAAAGGTTGAACATTGCCCATGTTCCTGACAGCCCAGATCCGACCATATTGCTCCAACAGGCCGTGTCGCATGTCGCCCCAATAAGGTTGAACATTGCCCATGTTCCTGACAGCCCAGATCAGACCATATTGCTCCAACAGGCCGTGTCACATGTCGCCCCAATAAGGTTGAACATTGCCCATGTTCCTAACAGCCCAGATCAGACCATATTACTCCAACAGGCCGTGTCGCCCCAATAAGGTAGAACATTGCCCATGTTCCTGACAGCCCACCTAGATCAGACCATATTACTCCAACAGGCCGTGTCACATGTCGTCACCATAAAGTTAAACATTGCCCATGTTCCTGACAGCCCAGATCAGACCATATTACTCCAACAGGCCGTGTCGCCCCAATAAAGTTGAACATTGCCCATGTTCCTGACAGCCCAGATCAGACCATATTGCTCCAACAGGCCGTGTCGCATGTCGCTACAATACGTCTTGCACTTACTTCTACAGCACGGACTTCGGCTACGAACCCCGTTTTTCTCATCTCTGTAATCACGTCACTGTTGTTGATCAATTTGAAATAGTCCTGCCCATTTAATTTGGATTCAGTTGGCTTAGTTAACTCGATCATGATTGACTGGAAGCGCTGATTGTAAGTGCAAACATATATTAGATACAGCGCTAAGACAAAAGCACAGACGATTCATACGTTACGACAAAAATGCCTTCATCACCGACAACGAACAACAACAAAAAAACGAACAACTCCACTTTCTAACGATATTCTGCTTCTTCTTCGTTCGTTCTCGCACTCTAGCTACCAAGTCCTGAAAAGGGCTTTGCAAGTAGCTGTATGTTGTTCAAAGAACGATATGCGTTGTGTCGTGGTTTACAGCTTGACTGCGATACTTGCACCTTTCGGTCCGACACATCTGGCCTCAGTATGTCATTTTTGAGTACCGGGTTGCCTTCCTTCTTCTCTTCTTTTTACTTAGCCATTCTGCTCTGTTGCAGCCCGTTATCCAGAATAACCACGGGGAGGCGTAGAAGGGTCTTGACAGCTCTGGTTTGTAGGCCCTGACGCTAGCAGTCAGCTATCGGTCCTTGACCGCTGCAGCTAAGAGCTGGTGTTATTACTGCAACGTTTTGATCCTTACGTATAATAAAAACTAGAGAAAAAAAAGAGTTTTTATTACACGTAAGGATCCAAACGTTGCAGTAATAACTCTTTTTGTCTCTAGAGATTTCAGCTTAAAGTATAGCATACTATTTCTTAAATTTTTCTTTTTCTTACTCATTTTTACTTTTACACTTCAGCTGAGATCAAATAGAAGAGAGAAATACCTGGCAGATTTTACAGATAAAAAAGACAAATGAACTCACACTATGCCGTTTGTTTGAAAGTTCTGATAGAAGTTTTCAAAACATGAAAAGCTCATACGCTGTTCAGCATCTTGATCCCAGACAGACAATATAATTTAGGAAGTGAAATATTTATGTCATTTAAAAAAACACGACACTTTATTGAAAACAACACTGAGAGAAATGTTGAAGGATCAAATGACAAGAGGCGGACAGCGATTTAAAAGATGGACTAATGTCAGTCTGGCAGGGTGTACTGTAAAGACATAATAGACAGAGGCTATTGGAGGTCTATTTGAAGTCTATTGGAGCCAACCTTCTCTGCGAAGGCGGCACTTGAAATAAATTGACTTGAAACTGTCGAAACTCTTAAAAAATGTGCATTCACATCTGTCTTCCAAACTGTAGAAACACTGAGAATTTGGAAAGTGCTATCAAAAGACTGATTGAAAAGCAACTTGAGAGATACATTTGATCAACTTAAATTAACGTTTTTGTACTGGTTTAGAAGACTCGCGGGATGGAGACCCAGTGGTCTCGAAGTAAAATGTTCGCCTCGTGTGCTGGAGGTCACGGGCTCAAATCACGTTGGAAACCAAGATTTGTTCTCGTGGATCATCCGGTAAAAATGTCCCCTGATCTCTGAGTAGTGAGGAGGTCAGATACCCGTGTGCAGGGACGCGTCCCTTGGCAGTTGGAAATTTTTAAAAAGTATACCTAAAGGTCGTTACTCCCGCAAAAATCAAGTTAAAAACCTAATCAAATTATTCTAGGAATTCTTGCTCTACATAATATGTCGTAAAAAGGGTACTGTGGGGCTATAACATCAGGTCTTGGCTATGTGGTTAGCGGAGTGGCATAGATAGTGCCTGACAGGCTGCGGGTCTTCCTTGCTTTATTTATGTTTCCGCCACCACCAATTCCCAAAATAGACGATCGCACGACGTATAACAACACAAGTGAACCATGGTCCACTTTAAACAGGCCCTCGGATTCATTGGGGAAAATACCCATGAAACCCCACATGCAAAGGCCAACTGAATTACAGAACTCATCAGTACTCATATTCTGCCAAGGTTTATAATCAATCCATACATCATCGACACAGAGAAATAAAACAAATAACTGTACAAAACACAACAAATAACTGTTGAGAGTGATCCTTTCACAGAATCCCGCCCTAAAATTAAATGAATACCCATATTTTTATTTAGTTACGGTTTACATCATTCAGCGCTCCTAATTAAATCAGTCTTTTGAAATCATTACCCCTTTCATGACAGTGTGTATTTTTGTAAATAGGGTTCCCCGTGTTTTACGAAATATGTTCAGCCTCAACCCAAAACACACGTGTTTTGAGCAGTTATGCCAGCCATCTGTGCGTTCCATATGTAGTTCAAAATTATGTGAATAAGTACATAGGTGTAACAAATCAAGAAAACGAGATTAGAGCCGGGGACATATTCTATGGGGCCAAAATAAAGTTGAGAAGATATTGGCGATGGTGGATAAATTAAGGATCAACAAAACGCCATCTTTAGATGTATATGTATATATATATATATATATATATATATATATATATATATATATATATATATATATATATATATGTATATATATCATCATCATCATCAGTCCCGTATCCTAGAAAGTCGTCTAGGCACCGTTATTAGAGTTTGTCGAACCAGTTCCCGCTATACGTCTAGATTTTTGCCAGATAATTAGTTTCAGCAAAAGATCTTTCCGCCAACTCTTTCATATTGTTTTCCTATCTCATTTTTGGTCTCCCTCTCCCACGTTTCACTGGCACGGTGCCTTGCAGGATGGTCTTGGTCAGCCCCACCGATCGCGACATATGTCTATACCATGTCAATTTTTGTGTTTTTACTAAAGTCAATAGGTTTTTATATTGACCTAACGCCTTCCTAACAATTTCAAGAACTCTCGTTTGTGACGCGATCAAAATATGAAATGCGAAGAATTCTTCGCAAGCATCTCATTTCCATTGCGCACATTTTATATTTTAGGGCAGCCATATATTTCATATAGACAAATTTATCCAAGAGCATGATCATATGTGTTTGAAACTGCCACCTTATCATCCACACTTAAACCCAATTGAGCTCGTTTGGAAAAAAGTTAAGGGGGGAGTGCCACCTAGAATTTTATTGGGCTGTTGTGAAAGTATAATCAATCTTCTTTCAAATACAACATGAATTTAATGTCTAACATCAGCAGTTTTGAAGATATAGACTGTCGCACAAGCCTGGGGTAAGTCCCAAAAAAATGAAGAAGGAAATACAAAAAGGCTGCCAGTTACTAGTTTCAAATTATTACTCCCCTAGAATGTAGTTATCACAACAAAAAATGAGGGATTTTCAAGCTCTCTCAAAAAAATATAATATAATGAGTACTCCCCACTTAATGCATATCGCAAGATATGTTAGTCACAATTATAGCTTATAAAAATCGTAATTTAGAAAAAAAAAGGTTTGTGAGAATTTTGAGTAAAAAAATCATGTCGTGTGGCAAAGATAAGAAAGAAAGTTAATAGGAAAGCGTAAGTTGTATGGTGATAGGTCTACCAAAGGAGCAGATATCAAATTATGTGATAATTTAATTAGTCGACTGTTGGTTAGGCCTGTGATTAAGTTCTGGTAAACTTAACATCAACATTACATCTTTTAAAAGTTCACTGACCACGCCCACTCGATCAGAAATAAAGAGATTGACATTGTATGACCTTTGAATCAGAATGAATTTTTAAGAGAAGATGACAGTGTTCACGAAGAGTTGGATGGAAGACAGTAGAACAATTGGCATTTGAATACTAACTTAAATTGTATAATATACACCAATTACTTAATGTAATCAAATATTAATTGACAATTTGTGTGGGAAGTTAATCAACAAGTGGACTGTATTAGCATTGAGATTTGTTGGCAAAGAGCTTGCAGGCCTGCAGATGTTCTCTGGTGTTATGAACTTGTCAGTACTAAATTAGAAAAATAGCCACACCAAATGGTGTCCATATAAGAAGCCTGTAGCAAGATGAAACTGTTCATATAAACACACCAGTAACCTACCTGCTGTTGTTACGGCTAATATAAAACCAGTATATTAGGAACGCGACACGAATGAACTACTAAAAAAGTGTCTTGAAGGAAATACACAAAATGTCAATGATTGACTAAACAGTGCTATCTTGAAATTATGTCCCAAAGAATAAAAATCTTGGTCCAAATTTTGTGAAAGCTGTTGTCGCTGTTACAGTTTATGTTTATAATTAAGGGACAAAAACTATATTCGTAATGGCAAAAATGGGGTGACATACTTGCAGGTATCTGAGAGAGTCCCGTGAACACAAGAACATTTTGTCGCAAAAAAAAAGAACAGAGAAAAGCTATTAATATATTCTATGATGCCAGGACGGCAGAAAGGAGAAGGCGATTTGTACTGGATGATTGGCACGCAGTGACTGAAGCGTTCATATATCAGATTGGCGGTCATTGATAAGAATAAAGGTATTCAATCATCAGAAAATTATAAAAAATAGTGTTATAAAATTGTTTGCCGATAACCGCAATGTACAGACGATTTGTGTGATAACGTTTTTGTTTTTAAAACAAATTTACACATATATTCTAGACAATCATGGCTTAGTTGTGAACTGTGGACATCAAGCTATCTTACAACGTGTAAGAGTTATTATAATTTGGAGTATCACATTTTAAAATAAAATTGAGTAAATATTTTAATTTTCATAAAAACACAATCGTAAAAGATGTAGCTTTGGCTGTAGTCTGCAATGAAGCGATAATTTTGAAAAGCATTATTAGAAAACAAATAGTGTATTATCAAAGTCACAGCAGAAATCACATGCAGAGTTTTGCCATTTTATCTAATATACATTTTTTTTTAAATTACGTCTTAAATTAATATTTTAAATGCTCCATTAGAATAAATGATATTGTAATGTAAAGTGATCATCGTTATTGTATGTGCCTAACATTTATGTGAACATATCAAGTTTTAGGAAAGTTACAAGAATTATAAAAATAATAACCCTCACTGGGTGGTTCTCAATAAAGGACAGGAAGCAGCTGGAAATACAAGTTTCAAACTATGCGATATGAAAGAACTAAAGTATGCAGACTTCTCAAACTATGCGATATGAAAGAACTAAAGTATACAGCATTCTCAAACTATGCGATATGAAAGAACTAACGTATGCAGCCTTCTCGAACTTTGCGATATGAAAGAACTAAAGTATGCAGCCTTCTCAAACTATGCGATATGAAAGAACTAAAGTATGCAGCCTTATCAAACTATGCGATATGAAAGAACTAAAGTATACAGCATTCTCAAACTATGCGATATGAAAGAACTAACGTATGCAGCCTTCTCGAACTTTGCGATATGAAAGAACTAAAGTATACAGCCTTCTCAAACTATGCGATATGAAAGAACTAAAGTATGCAGCCTTATCAAACTATGCGATATGAAACAACTAAAGTATGCAGCCCTCTCAAACTATGCGATATGAAAGAACTAAAGTATTCAGCCTTCTCAAACTATGCGATATGAAACAACTAAAGTATGCAGCCTTCTCAAACTATGCGATTTGAAAGAACTAAAGTATGCAGCCTTCTCAAACTATGCGATTTGAAAGAACTAAAGTATGCAGCCTTCTCAAACTATGCGATATGAAAGAACTAAAGTATGCAGCCTTCTCAAATATAGACAAATATTATTGCGCTAAATGGGAGGACCCTGTTTTGAAAGAGGAAGAGGACTATTGAAAAAATTGCAGACTGTCGTTCTTTCTACCGAGAGCAGTCATCAATGTGTTGGAATAATCCGACTTTATTTAAGTGAAAAATTAACTTACATGTTTGCTTTCCCAGAAATAGAAGTTTATATCCCCTTAGCAAAACGCTCCTATTCAGGGCCACCCCTATCAGCTAGAAGATGGATCTGAGAACTGGCCACCCCAATCAGCTAGAAGATGGATCTGAGAACTGGCCACCCCAATCAGCTAGAAGATGGATCTGAGAACTGGCCACCCCAATCAGCTAGAAGATGGATCTGAGAACTGGCCACCCCAATCAGCTAGAAGATGGATCTCAGAACTGGCCACCTCAATCAGCTAGAAGATGGATCTCAGAACTGGCCACCCCAATCAGCTAGAAGATGGATCTGAGAACTGGCCACCCCAATCAGCTAGAAGATGGATCTCAGAACTGGCCACCCCAATCAGCTAGAAGATGGATCTCAGAACTGGCCACCTCAATCAGTTAGAAGATGGATCTGAGAACTGAATTATAACCATTTAATGTTTCTCCAGCATCTATTAAAACAACTCAATCAACCCATCTGAGGTATGTACTTTATATGTTCTATATATCGTGTGCTTTTACATTTTCACACTTTTTTTCTATGAAACGCCCATTTACTTCTTACAGCTCCTAAAACACGAGGACTACATTCGAAAAGGGCATTATTTGAAACCTAATGTAGAAAATCTCATTCTGAATTGGAGAGACGACTGTGCTTAAAGAAAAACATTAAAAAAAAAAATTACAGTAAATTATTTTCTCAAGTGACAAAATAATTTCTTTGCTAACAAATGTCAAAAGAACTAGCCACTAGAAGAAAATGGCGCTAGCGGGCACAATTATTAAGTCATTGGGAGATTGAAAAAAAAGATGTTCATGGGCATAACATCAAGCATATCGGTATAAGGGTTATTCAGATATCAGACGGCAATTGACAGCAACCATTCTGAAACAGACAGTAGTTGATACATGAAAGTTTCGTCATTTACTCGTCGTCTTTCAAGAGAGTTTACCGTGAGCCCGAAGGCCTATCTAAAATGTGCCACGAGTGGACTGAAGATAGATAGAAGATAGAAGACTCTGCAGAGTCTGTATAAACCAGTTTCTTACGTATGCTCATCCAATCTTTACTTGAATGCATTAATTGACCCTGTCTCCATTATTTTCATGGTCAATGCATTCCAAACATTCACAACTCTCTGAATAAAAAAAAGGATTTCATGGTATATAATCTGGAAAGATCTAATCTGGTATCTAATCTGGACAGATCTAATCTGGTATCTAATCTGGACAGATCTAATCTGGTATCTAATCTGGACAGATCTAATCTGGTATCTAATCTGGACAGATGTAATCTGGTATCTAATCTGGACAGATCTAATCTGGTATCTAATCTGGACAGATCTAATCTGGTATCTAATCTAGGCCGATCTAATCTGGTATCTAATCTGGACCGATCTAATCTGGACGGATCTAATCTGGTATCTAATCTGGCCAGATCTAATCTGATATCTAATCTGGCCAGATCTAATCTGGTATCTAATCTGGACAGATCTAATCTGGACAGATCTAATATGGTATCTAATCTGGACAGATCTAATCTGGTATCCAATCTGGACCGATCTAATCTGGTATCTAATCTGGCCAGATCTAATCTGGTATCTAATCTGGACAGATCTAATCTGGTATCTAATCTGGACCGATCTAATCTGGTATCTAATCTGGACAGATCTAATCTGGTATCTAATATGGACCAATCTAATCTGGTATCTAATCTGGACAGATGTAATCTGGTATCTAATCTGGACAGATCTAATATGGTATCTAATCTGGACCGATCTAATCTGGTATCTCATCTGGGCAGATGTAATCTGGTATCTAATCTGGACCGATCTAATTTGGTATCTAATCTGGACAGATGTAATCTGGTATCTAATCTGGACAGATCTAATCTGGTATCTAATCTGGACCGATCTAATCTGGTATCTAATCTGGCCAGATCTAATATGGTATCTAATCTGGACCGATCTAATCTGGTATCTCATCTGGGCAGATGTAATCTGGTATCTAATCTGGACCGATCTAATTTGGTATCTAATCTGGACAGATGTAATCTGGTATCTAATCTGGACAGATCTAATCTGGTATCTAATCTGGACCGATCTAATCTGGTATCTAATCTGGCCAGATCTAATCTGGTATCTAATCTGGACCGATCTAATCTGGTATCTAATCTGGACCGATCTAATCTGGACAGATCTAATCTGGTATCTAAACTGGCCAGATCTAATCTGGTATCTAATCAATGTCGAGCACCAAGGTCTAGCTTCGAACTGGCTTCACTGATTGCCCGAAACAAAAAGCCACAATACAGTTGGTGACGAACTGATCAAAGATGCAGTTGTGAAAATGGCATAAATAATGTGTTGCTAGGAAGAAGAAATGCGACTGAATTAATTTCTTTGTAGGTGACAGTTGGGAAAACGAGAATTTACATCTTAGCATGAAATGTGAGGGAACAAGAGATTTCTTTTGTAAAAAAGAACAAACATGTTGCTAATCAATTTAATGAAAGTAACAACTTGCTGCTGATGATGTAAGCTCGATACGGGGGTTCTGATGCAATTATAGTGGACAAGTTTTTATGTTCTCCTCCTGAGTTAATAACTAGTGGAACTGATACCTCCAGCAAGATTGATGTATGCATCGAAATGCACAATTTAAAGTGAGAAGACTTTTTCTTCCTGATCTTCTTCTTCTTTGTTCGTTCTCACTCCTGCTACCAAGCCCCGCAAATGGCGTATTACTTTGCAGGATGTAGTGTAACAGTTCCCGCCGGAGCAGAGAGTTTAGAACAGGGGTGATGTGGTTGCTGATAACAAATGTACCTGAATGCGTGTCAAGGTCACTCACCGTCTCAACAAAGGAGAACAGAGTTGGGGCAAAGAATGTGGACAGGTATGAGCTGACCACTGGTCTTCCGATTTGGGTAGGGAGAGAATGATTGACAGACGGATTGGCAGCGCAGCTTGCTGCGAGAGAATGAGCGACAGTTGTGCAAAGTGTTTATTCCAATAAGACTGAATATAGCCATTCCCTGAGATCCATTGGTCAAGATCTGACTTTGCTTGAGTGTATATAACTCGAGACAAAGTTTAGCTCAGGAGGCTGGATGAAGAGGAGGGATAGAGAGATGAGAGCGAGAGAGAGAGAGAGAGAGAGAGAGAAAGAGAGAGAGAGAGACTGAATTTAGATAGTATGTTTAACTCACCGACTTAGATAGAGGAGCGATTGATAGACTGTTGCACGAATAGTAGTGATAGAACAAGATCGCTCAAGTAGGTGTGTGAATTTTGTATTAAGTGATAATCGGAACGTTGTGTTGTAAGCAGGACACAATGTGAACGAGATATGTCCAGATCGCCCTCCTGAGGGGATTTGAGTGAGGAAGAGTATTTGATAAGGTGTGTTGAGGACGCAAGTAAGGCGAGGTGTGTGTGATGTAATTGCAATGCAATATAACTTTGTTTTAGATAGTTGGGAATTCCATCAAGAGCTAATGCTTAAAATTTCCGCTTTAGTTAATATGTATATTAACATATATATAATAATAGAATACTTAGTTAAGATGATTTGTATTGTATTGTGTTTGTAATTTCACTATTCATTGTTCTGGTATGAGTATTATATAATAAATATGCCACCTGCTGTGTGCTATGTCATTTACTGAGTATGGTCATGAATGATGTGGATGAGTGTGATAATGTTCTAAGTTAGAATAACGGCCAGAGCAAACAGAGAGGTCTGTTACAGTAGTTTGGAGAACTGAATGCATTGTGTCGTAGTTTACGGCTTGATTGCTGTATTTGTACATTTCAGTCCGACACATTCCACTTCAGCAGACATTTTTGATTAACGTTTTAGTCTTCCCTCTTCGATCTGTTCTTCATTGTTTGTTCTGTTGCATGCCTTTATCCAGGATCATCACGTGGCTGTGGAGAAGAGTCTTGCTAGATTTTGGTCGCTGGCCCTGATGATATGAGTCAGTCAGATTTGGGTAGCTGGCCCGGATGCTAGGAGTCAGTCAGATTTTGGTTGCTGGTCCTGATGGTAGGAGTCAGTCAGATTTGGGTTGCTGGTCCTGATGGTAGGAGTCAGTCAGATTTGGGTTGCTGGTCCTGATGCTAGGAGTCAGTCAGATTTGGGTCGCTGGCCCTGATGCTAGGAGTCAGTCAGTCAGATTTGGGTCGCTGGCCCTGATGCTAGGAGTCAGTCAGCCGATTTGGGTCGCTGGCCCTGATGCTAGGAGTCAGTTAGTCAGATTTGGGTCGCTGGCCCTGATGCTAGGAGTCAGTCAGATTTGGGTCGCTGGCCCTGATGCTAGGAGTCAGTCAGTCAGATTTGGGTCGCTGGCCCTGATGCTACGAGTCAGTCAGTCAGATTTGGGTCGCTGGCCCTGATGCTAGGAGTCGGTCAGTCAGATTTGGGTTGATGGTCCTGATGCTAGGAGTCAGTCAGATTTGGGTTGCTGGTCCTGATGCTAGGAGTCAGTCAGATTTGGGTTGCTGGTCGCTACAATTCATGTAGTGCTCGCCATCTTGAGAAGACCAGAAACGTGTGGCTGTTAATGGAGATCCAGCCATGACTGGTCATGGAAGTTATCAACTTTATGACCCATGACCAGGCAGGGCTAGTGAAGTCGTCGGAACATGAACTAGCAGCTGTTATGAATAATGTAATCAACATTATCAAAAAGCGTACACTAAACTCACGGCTATTTTATGATATATGTGATGATAGGGAGGCCGAAAACTCAGGCACTTTCTTCATACTAAAAATAGATGGCTTTCACATGGAAATGTTCCGAATCGAGTGTGGGCTCTCAAAACTGAACTAGAAATCTTTTAGTTGGATAAAAAATTTTGCCCTTGCAGATAATTTGAGAACCTCCACTTGGCTTGCACATCTCGCATATTTAGCTGACGTTGCTGGGCATGTGAATTCAAAGAGCAAAAACTTACAAGGGAAAAAAATCTATGTAATTTTATCAAAATAAAAATTTCAGAAATTGTATACAAGCTTCCGCACTGGAAACAGATAGTAAAAAACACAAGATAATCGTCTTTAAAAAACTAGCACTTTTTGTGAAGACTGTGAAGATTTGAAGATTGTGATAATTTGAAGATTGTGAAGATTTGAAGAAGTCAGTTTCAAAGAATTTGGGCACACTAAAAAAAACAGCGGTTCTCTGGTTACTTTCCAGAGTGTGATTCCTATACCGTCAGTTGCGTTGTAAACCTCTTATCTCTTCAATAATCAACTTGCTGAAGAGCTTGACCGATTGGTAGATGCACCTCCAGGAATTCGCTCCAAAAATGAAGCACGTATTGAAATACAGAACAAGACATCTTTCGGGATACCGTCAACTCCTGTGAAGTAGGGGGATACCTGGACATATTTAAGTAGCACTATTGATACTTCAGATGGCAACAGACACAGATGTCAAGGCTAGAATTTAAAAGGAAAGGACAGCATTACTGTTAATAAATTATATATGGAAATCCAAGGAAATAGACTTTTGCCGAAATAAGATTGTTTAATTACAATGTTAAGTCAGTACTATACGGGGCAGAAACTTTAAGAACGGCAAATGCAATACAGAGGAAACTACAGTCGTTGGTCAATAAATATCTACTGATGATAATGGTTAATGAAATAAGACCTATGGAGGAGGAGTCAACAACAACCAGTGGAGAAACAAATCAAACGGAGGCAATTGGGTTGGATAGAACACACGCTAGGGACTGTACCATCAAACTTGGTCAGACAGGCCCTGACATGGAATCTACAGGAAAAGAGAAAGAGAGGTAGAACAAAAAACACCAGGAGAAGAGACTGTAAATGAACTTGCTTCATGTGCCTCCTCTGGACAGAGGGCAGCTCAAGATTGTCAGTGACCTATGTACCGAAAGGAGTAGCGGACATTGAAACTGCAGTTTTTTTAAATTGCACAGGCACAAGTAGATACAGGTTCAAGCGGCAAAAACGATGCTGGCATTTGCAAAAATCTACCTTTGTGACCAAAGATTTCGCTAAAGTGTTAATGGGCAAAATACTCGGGAAAACGTGACAAGGAAGCATGTATGAAGATACAAATAAAAGAGCAACTACTGGAACAGGTACAGAGCTTCTCCTATCTAGGTCATATACATAACATAAGCAGGCAGCTGTGAAAAATAAATTAGATAGATAATAGGTAGAACCAAAATAGTATTCAGTAAAATGCGACACATACTGTCATCCAAACAGATAACCATACATTGAGAGTGAGAATTGTCAGCTGTTATGTATACAAGTCATACTTTTATGGCGCAGAAACAGTGACACTGAATATCAATTTAGAAAAGCGTATGAAAGCCTTCGAAATGTGGGTATATAGAAGATTGTGTCGCATTTCTTGGAAAGAGAAGAAAACAATTGTGGAGGGTATTCACAAAGTTAGGGGTGAACAGATACTTAATGACCGAAAATCAGGGTTAGACAGTAAAGATATTTTGACCTGATAACAAGACATACCCCATTGTTGAAAACTGTACTAGAGGGTAGGGTAGAAGGCAGTCGTTCAAGAGGCAGACAACTTTATAAATGGGTGGATAATATCAAGAGATGGACTATACAAAATCTATCAGATTACACCATTACGACAGGAGATGCAATAAACTGGATGTCTATTGCAGCGAACTTTCGATGAGGAGATGACACTTGAACTTAACTGAACTGTTAACGGGGAAGCAAATAGTAGTAACAGTGTAATCTGTCGGGCATGTTGTAAGAAACAACTATGGAGGGTTGTTTATGAGACTGCCTATTCTATACTTTAAGCCACGTGAACTTCAATTAGTGTGGGATGATCAACATTTGATGATTTGGCGTGTATTTGTTGAAGGCGTATGCCCTGTAGGGAACTGAAAAGGTTTACGTTGATTGATTGAAGCTTCCAAGGTTTTGGTATTGTAAATGAAGACGGGTCAAAGAGGATGCCCTCTGTTTCTTCTTCTTCTTTGCGTTCGGTTTAGTGAGCTCGTTTTATGCCACCAGATGGGCCACCTCCATGAAGTGACACGTCAGTCGCAGGTCCTCAATGGTTCCCCACAGTTTGTCTTGTATGTTTCTTTACTCGGGCCAGGTCTTCTCACGTGAATCTTGGTGCAGTGGACATGTTTACAGCATGTGTTCTGGAGATTGAAGTCCTCTAAAACCAGTACCCGTACATATACCGGTTGAACTGAAACCAGTATCTGTGTATATAAACCGGTTGAACTGAAACCAGTATCCGTATACATAAACCGGTTGAACTTCAAACACATCATTCAATTTAATCTGGCATTTCAAGAAAGCCGTAATACGGATGTTCTTTTTATCAAGAAAGCCGTAATACAGATGTTTTTTTATCAAGAAAGTCGTAATACGGATGTTTTTTTCTATCAAGAAAGTCGTAATATGGATGTATTTTTCTATCAAACTATGTCACGCACTCGGCTACACACTCAGCTACATAATGTCATACGCTCGGCTACACACTCAACTACACACTCTGCCACTCGTTCGGCTACACACTCAGATACAAAGCTGTCCCACGCTCAGCATCACACTCGACCATACCTTCAACTCAGCATACCAACTCTCTATCCACGAATTCGGCCACCACACGACCACCCTTGCAACTATACACTCGACCCCCCAGTCGACCACTCATTTGGCTACACACTCACAAACCAACGTGGCTACACAGTCGGCCATCCACTTGGCTACACACTCTGCCACTCACTTGGTCAGCTCTACTTCTCTAGCCCTGATGGAAGCAGTCAGCTATGAGTCGCTGATTGCCGTCATCTCATCCACTGGCTTGCTGAAATCGGATGTGTTGGACCGAAAGATGCAAATACCGCAGTCAAGTTGTAAACCCCGACACAACGCATTCCGTTCTCTGGACTACATTCTGCTACTTAAGCCCTTTCGGGGTTTGGTAAAGGGAGATTGATAACGAACGAAGCCAAGTCATCTCATTCCCTGTGCTGCACTAGCCTGTCAAATTATCGTACAACTCCCATTTATTGCTGGTCCCAGGGTTTTATAGAATCAGGCCAGCAGGCAACTTCCGTCACTGTTGTCGCCGTGTCGTGTGCTGGATATGTTTGTTTATTTCAGCCCAACTGAAAAGCAAAATAGTGACCACGACGTCGCGTCAGGGTGAGGCAAAATGTACTGATCAAGACCACTTTCTCTCTTCCATGTAGCGTTCCCTGGAAACAAGGTGTCTTCAAGGCAGTCTGGCTGACGTGATGTGGATCGACGTAGTTGTGAGCATCATGCAGATGACGCCGAGCATTGCACAACCGCCTGGATGTACGCTAGGATTGTGAGGAAAGCTACTACAATCTGCCATTTAACGCCCTTCCCAGGGCGCACAAAAGAGTAAACTTACTCATTGTGGGCATTAAAGCATCGACACTATTCGGCCATCGAATCCAAATGAGAGTCTGAAAGACAGACAAATCAAGACAAGGGGTTGCACATTCAACAACGGTCGACCAAGTGGACTGCAGAATAAACGGATAGTTTTGGTTCTCTACACATCACAAGGTACACGTTATCTGCCCGATTGAATGTCATATTCTCTGTGCTCCTGCATTTCTATCTGATCTTGTGTGATAAAGAAATGGCTGGTCGATAGAATGTCAGCCTTTGACCACTAGGACAAGTGTTTAAATTCTCGGTAAGGTGTACCTTGTTTTAATTTTAAGAAAAGGTAAGATACAAACTTAGTCTTGACAGTGCGTGGCTACTGCATGGATAAGTAATATTCATTTCTCAGCACTAAAGATCCTTTTGGCTAACCACAGCAATGGGAATTCTCTAAATGGTAATAGATTAGTTATGAGAAAGAGGGTGCGGCTCAACAGCAAGACTGTCAATGGGTATTAGAAACAGGAATAAGAGATATATCGTGGAGTCAAGCAAGAAAATCACTCGAGTGATACCCAATTTGAAAACCGTAGAACAACTGAAATCACCCATCATCATCAAGTTCCCTTTCCATTTATCACATGTGTTATAAGTTCCGCCGCTGATCGTCTCTAATGTCCATCCTTCCAGATGTCCAAAACGTTCTCTTCCATTCCTTCTGTTCCTCTTCAGTGTTGTTTCGTCTTTTGTCACCGTGTGTCTTAACCCGCGTCTTCTTATGGCATGACCAAGAAGGACGATTGTCCTGTCCTGATTTGTGTGTTCAAACCCGCCTCTTCTAGTGACATGACCAAGAAGGACGACTGTCCTGTCCTGATTTGTGTGTTCAAACCCGCCTCTTCTAGTGACATGAACAAGAAGGACGACTGTCCTGTCCTGATTTGTGTGTTCAAACCCGCCTCTTCTAGTGACATGACCAAGAAGGACGACTGTCCTGTCCTGATTTGTGTGTTCAAACCCGCCTCTTCTAGTGACATGACCAAGAAGGACGACTGTCCTGTCCTGATTTGTGTGTTCAAACCCGCCTCTTCTAGTGACATGACCAAGAAGGACGACTGTCCTGTCCTGATTTGTGTGTTCAAACCCGCCTCTTCTAGTGACATGACCAAGAAGGATGACTGCAGTGTCCTGAGTTTTGTCATAATCTGTTTTTGTGTCGGTGTATCTTCAAGAACTACGGTGCTAGCTTTCTTTACAGCCGATAGAATTCTCAATATTCTTTTGTAGAATCCAATGTTTGTTGCCTTCAGGGATTACTGTACTTACCTGATGATTGTTTATCACTCGCTGTCGTACTTCGATGCTACGTGAAACCAGTACTGACATTTGGCAGCAGTACTGAGACCTCCCACCCATGGCTAGTAATCTCATTATGTAAATAACCTGATTTTGAAACCACAACGACAAAGCTTAGATTCGTGCCTTTCTGTAAATGAACCAGCTGTCATATCTTGGAGCGAAAAGAAGAAACATCAAGGGGGAAAAAGCAGCAACCAGAAGAAAAAAGAAAAATAAATATTAAATATAATGTAATTCAGATAATGTGACATGAAATATTGGATACGGACAGCAGTGAGGGATATTATGTGCGATATATGATAAGGGGATGAGAGAGAGAGAGAGAGAGAGAGAGAGAGAGAGACAGAGAGAAACAGAGAGATAGAGAATAGCACCTTAATAGTTTCCAGGACAAACAGAACAGAACCACTATTTCATTGTTGCATGTCGTAAGAGCAGAATGAAGAGTGGTGTGCCTGAGGCCACGTAGAAACCATTGATTTGAAACAGCACTGAAAATGACGGGAATCAGACTTATCTAACTGAAGTTAAGGAAAGCCAAATGTATTGTTGAATCTATGCTCCAACACAAGACTGGAATCTTCTTCTTCTTCATCGTACGCAGTCAGACAGTAACATTTATTTTTTCGAAAAAAGCAGCGATCATCCTGGGGCTATCGACACTGCCATAGAGCTTGTCTAGTGTTGCCACTGGTGATGGCCACATCTGCTCTCTCTGATCCTCGTATGTCGGGCAGTTTTGCAGCAAATGCTCAGCAGTCATTTTCTCGGTACCACACGGGCATTCGTCGGTGCCACCTATCTTCGATTTGTTGAATAGGTGGTACCTCAGTCTATTGTGGCCAGTGCGAAGTCTGAAGACCACGACCTGCTCTCTTCTGTTCAACTGGTAATAGGCATCGTTTTTGGTGTAGCCAGTATGTTCGGTTTCCCATTTGGTCATGTATCTAGCTCTAATAAGCCGTTTTGACTCTTCGTATGTCATACTAGTATCTGGTTGTGGTAGTTTTGCACCTTTTTTTGCCAGTCTGTCTGCCTCCTCGTTGCCTTGGATGTTGCAGTGAGATGGAACCCACTGCACCCCTACCCTTTTTTGGTGCGGCCTGCTGGCATAGTTGACAAAGTACTGCTCTTAAATCATTAAGTTCAGTATTTTTCTGGCATTTTAGTGCTGTGACTACGGCTAAGGCATCTGTAAGCAGGACTATGTGGCTTTCATTCCTTTTACCTGTCACCATTTCTTCCACTGCCGCCCTCAGTGCCTCTGCCTCCGCTCTGAAATTGCTTGTATATTTTCCAGTAGCGAATGAAAGTGTTATTTTTCTGCCATTTGGTAGGCTCAGGAAAGCTCCTGCCCCTCTGTTGTGTGTTGTATTTGTTACTGAACCGTCGGTGTATGCATGGGTCCAGTCCAGGCTTCGGTAGTTTTCCGTTATGTAACTAAGGGTAGTATCTCTTCTTTCTTTTTTCAGACTGGCAGTTTTTGTTTCCAATACCTGGTATATATTCTACCACCTCTGGAAATATATGCTGCCTCCAGGTAGGTTTTCGTACAGTTGGGATGGGCTTTGGTGTTAGTGCGTTCATGGGGTTTTCGTGCATCTTTGCTTTGGCTATTTCTGCAAAGTTTCTTCGCTTTAGTTTCCCATTTCCGAAATTGTTTAGTCTCTGGTGTATTGGATGGTCAGTCAGTCTTCTAAGTTTCTCTGATTGCAGCTGGGCTCTGCAGTCCCTTCTGTTGGTCATGGATTGCAGTTTTGTAATCTTTTAAAGTTCTACAATTGGCGTTGACTTCATGCCTCCTGTTATAACTCTCATGGCTTGGTTTTGGAGTTTGCTAATTTTATCGAAGTTCGCCGTTGCTGCTGTTGTCCATACCGCAATGCCATACTCGAGAACTGGTCTCACTCTTCCAGTGTACAGTTTCTTTAGTATACTTTCGTCTGCTCCCCAGAGTGTGCCAGCAAGTTTCCTCATGATTGCCATTCTTTCTCTGGCTCTCATTTGGTTTCTCTCGATCTGACTTTTCCATGTCATGCGCCGATCAAATGTGACTTCCAGGTAGTTTGGGTTGTCGTTTGGCTGCAGGTATTTGCCGTTTAGACTTAATTTTGTGTTTTTGGGTTTGATTTATAGCGAGAACATTGTACATTTTGTTTTCTTTGTTTATTTTGACCAGCCATTAGTTCGCCCACTCTTCCAGCGATGTTAGGGCCTGCTGCATCAGATTTCTCGCTATGGTGAGATTCTTTTCAGAGGTCCACATAGCCAGATCGTCTGCAAACATTGAGCTATAGACTCTTCTTTGTATATTCTCTGTAATGTTGTTTATATACACCAGGAAGAGTGTGGATGACAGTAATCCCCCTTGGGGTACTTCCTGCTCAAGTGTCACCTTTTTGCTCATCTGCCCTTGTACTTGAACTCTGTCCGTTCTGTTTTTGAGATTGTGGTTGATCCACTTGTACATTTTCCCACAAACTTCACTTCTTCTGAGCTTTACTCTAAGTCCATCTTTCCAGACTTTGTCAAATGCCTTTTCCAGGTCCACCCAAACCGCTACTGTGTGTTTCTGTTCCTGGTAGGCATCTTCTATTTCCTGGGCTATGAGGATCCTGCTTGCTGTGGAATTATATGCGTTTTTCTTCCAGATGCCACATCAGTCTCATTTTATCATATGTTCCATCAGTTTGCCGACACAGCTCTGTAGGCTGATAGGCCTGTATCCATTTGGATCTGTTTTGTCTTTTCCTTTCTTTGGTACTGGTACAAGTACTGGGTCTTTCCATGCCTGGGGTACAATACCCCTTTTCCAGCTTTGGTTCAGGACTGGTAGCAGTTTCCTCTTTGCTGTTTGGCCCAGACCCATCAGCATTTCGTTTGTTATCCCGTCTTTTCCGGGAGATTTCCTTTTCTTTAATGTTCTCATGTCCTCTTCCATTTCGTTCATTGTTAATTTTAAGACTCAAATCAATGTTTAGTAATAGTTGGTTAAGGAAAGCGAAATGTAGTGTTGGATCTATGCTTCAACACATGACTGGCATCAGTTTAGTAATAGTTGGTTAAGGAAAGCTAAATGTATCGTTTGATCTTTGCTTCAACAACTGACTGGAATCAGGTTAGTAATAGCTGGTTAAGGAAAGCCAAATGTATTGTTGGATCTTTGCTTCAACAACTGACTGGAATCAGTTTAGTAATACCTGGTTAAGGAAAGCCAAACCTAGTGTTGGATCTTTGCTTCAACAACTGACTGGAATCAGTATAGTAATAGCTGGTTAAGGAAAGCCAAACCTAGTGTTGGATGTATCCATCAACAAATTGGACGACGGGAACAGAAACAGAAGAACATGTGTTGTTCTGAGTTCTTCCCTGTCGGCCATATTTTCTATGGCAACAGGTGACTGGTGTTCACCTTATATCCTGAGACGTAATGAAGAAGGTGAGCATGTGCCTTCATCGGTGTTGTTTAATGCTAGACTTTTCAGAACTATCATCACAATAGGGGTGTCCTTTCCCACTTCCATGGTCTGGCAGCCGCAAAACATCCTGTCTCCAAGCGCACGGCTTAGACGTAAGGTCATTATGCTTTGACTGCCCCTGAGGTAAGCGACTTGGTGCACTCTGTGTGTGTGTGAGAGAGAGAGAGAGAGAGATAGAGAGAGAGAGAGAGGGAGAGAGAAGGAGAGAGAGCAGTTGTAGGGTAACTCAGACACGAGACTAACCATGTGGAAGATTAAGAGTTTTCCAGTTCAAACCAGTGCTTCTCATTCAAGTGGAAGAAACGAAGCCAGATAAGTAGGACACTATGATTATACCTGAGATCGAGAGAGAATAATACAGATCTGCAATAATGTGAGGCTTGAGGCCACTTCAGATGGCATGTCAACCACGGTACGGTCTTACCAGACCAGTGTAATTAAGGTCGTTTTACTCCAAGCTGACATTCGGAGGGAATGGTGGAAGATGGAGGAGGAACAACTATCGCCGACTCTCTCTCTCTCTCTCTCTCTCTCTCTCTGTCTCTCTCTTTCTATTTCTGTGTGTGTCTAACATGACGTTGTAGAATTCTTCTGTGAAAGGTATTTATACGTACGGAATTAGAGGCATGAGAGAATATGTTGGGAATGATTTAGATAGGAGAAGGAGAGAGAGAGAGAGAGAGAGAGAGAGAGAGTAAGAACGACAGAGATGGAGGTTTGAGACAATATATGAGAGATATAACTAGAGAGAGGGAGAGAGAGAGAGAGAGAGAGAGAGAAAGAGAGAGGGGAGGGGATTTGTTACAATATGTGAGAGAGATGGTTAGAAAGGGGTATTTGTAACAATATCTGAGAGAGATGGTTAAAGAGAGAGTAAGAGAGAGAACGGGGGGGGGGGGGGGGAATTTGTGACAATATGTGAGATAGATGGTCAGAGAAGGAGAGAGGGGGAGGGAATTTGTGACAATACTTAAGAGAGATGGCTAGAGGCAGAGACAAGGGGAGGATTTGCGAGAGATGGCTAGTTCTAGAAGCGGGTGACTGAACCTAGTCATCTGATCAATGGGACACGGGTTCAAAACCTTGGTAAGTTTAAAGCTTTTTCAGCCTGGTTACAACAGAAATCTAACCTTCACACTTCGTGGCGACAGCAAAGGCAAGCTGCCTTATTTCTCAGCCCTAACATTCTTCATAATGGAACTCAGCAATGGGAACAAAGGAGGAAATAATAATTTTAAAATTATTAGAGAGATGAATTGATGAAGAGAGGAAGAGAGGTATTGAGAGGAAGAAAAGAAAGGTTTGAGAGGAAGAAAGGAAAGGTTTGAGAGGAAAAGATTGAGAGGAATAAATAAAAGGTTTCAGAAGAAAGGATTGAGAGGAAGAAAGTCATGCAATAAAGAAGGGACGAATTGATTGAGAGAGGACGACAGGAATGAACTGAGAGTAGAAAAGGTTGATAGAAGGAGGAATGATTGAGAGAGAGAGGGAATAGAACGGAGTGAGAGAGGAAATGAGGAATGGATTGAGAGAAGAAGATATGAATTGAATGAGACAAGAGAAAGGAATGGATTGAAAGAGTGAGAGGGAATGAATTTAGAAAATGAGAGGGAGTGGATTGAAAATCGGAGAGAAATATGGCTTGAGAGAGAGAGAGAAATGTTTAGAGAGAGAGAGAGAAATGTTTAGAGAGAGATAGAGAGAGAGAGAGAGAGAGAGAAATGTTTAAAGAGAGAGAGAGAGAGAGAGAGAGAAAGAAGGAATGTTTCAGCGAAGAAGGAATATCTTTGAGAGACAGATAGAGGGATTTTTTGTTATGTTTTGCGTTCGCCTTATTTCTCTAATCCCCGTTACACTGTGATTTTTATTTTGCGCGTTTCGGCCCAGTGCATCCGACTTCAGCATGCATTTTATGTAAGGGTCTGATTCCTCCTGCATTATCTAATGGTTTGCTTCCACGGGGTAATGGCCGGTGCTGTGATGGGATCGAACCCAGCACCTTCTGGTTGTGAGCCGTGTCACTTAACCACTAGCCAAAGCCGTCCCCCGATAGAGAAATGACATTGACGAAGGGATAGCGGAATAACATTGAGAGAGGCATAGAGGAATAGCTTTGAGAGATGGATAGATGAAAAGCTCTGAGAGAGGGATAGAGGAATGGCATTGAGAATGGGATAGAGGAATACAATTAAGAGACGGATAAAGGAATGGCATTGAAAAATGGATAGAGGAATGATATTGATAGAAGGATAGAGAAATGGAATTGATAGAGGGATAGAGGATCGTTTGAGAGAGGGATTTTGGAAATGCTTGAGAAGAATAGAGGAATAGCATGAAAGAAAGGAAAGCAATGGATTGAGAGAAGGAAAGGCAGCTTGAGAGACGGATGGCTTGAGAGAGGGATTGTGAGACAGAGAGAGATGGATTGTAGGAACGAGAGAGGGTTTGTAGGAAAGAGAGAGGGATTGTAGAAAAGAGAAAGGGATTGTGAGAGAGAGTGATTGCTTGAGTGAAAGAGAGAGATTGTGAGAGATAGAGGGATTGTGAGAAAAAGATCGGTTGTTAGAGAGAGAGAAACTGTTTGAGAGAGAGGGATTGTAAGAGAGAGAATTGTTTGAGGGAAAGGGAGTGTTTGATAGAGAGGGATTGAGAGAGAGAGAGAGAGAGGATTGTGGGAGATAGACGGACTGTTTGAGAGAGAGAGAGAGAGAGAGAGAGATGGCTGAGACAATATTTGAGAGATAGTATAAAGCAGGTTGATATGCATAAGGTAATTTCAAATTGTGTTTCTGTCGCGGGCGTAAAAGTACAAAACGTGCGTGTCTGTTGTTCTAAACAGTACGAAAGAAAATGTGTGTTGTCGCGAGAAAGCAATACAAAAAATGTGTGTTGTCGCGAGTGTTTCGAGTTCACAATCTGAACTGTTCAAATAGTCATCTCCACAAACAATGAGACATAAGAACATGCATTCACAGCTAAAAAGAAACATTGGTTTAAGTGATGAGCATGATGGTTGGATGGATAAAGCGTCACGTGCTATGGCTGTATCATGTCTTGACGTTAAACAGATCAGGTAGTTAGAACAACAAACATTACAATCAAAGGACTACATTCTATTTTACAATATTCCGTGGTGTCTCTTTTTGCTTCTTCCGTGTGATTCTAGTTGGCTCTTTCGTCGTTCAAATCCAGATATTCTTGTCTTTCTCCTTCTTCACTTCTCCAGTGGGTGTTCAGTTAATGCACGTCTGATTATATATTTAGTTTTATTTTGGAGAGTCTGTTCTGTCCATCTTCAATTTGTCTTCCAAATCTCTCCAGGTGTAATGTTCGTTACCGAGTCATTGATCCTAGGACTGTTTTTGTTGCTTCAACTTGACTTGTAAAAGGGAGTTTGCAACTAAGAGTTTTGTTAGTGAAAATCTGTAGTCTGAATATCCTCTTTTTCTTTGTTGGTGTGCTTCTTGATAAGAATGCTGTCACGTTATTTCGTAGTTTACAGCGAGGCTATGATATTTTAGCATCTTGGCACGGCACATCTGGATATAGCTGGCTATTTTGGGGTATACCCGGTTTGCCTTCCCACTGCATGTCCTATTTAGTTAATCAGGATGCACTAGTGCAGCCTGTTTCCATGGGCCGCCATTTGGAGGTGGATTAAGGCCTTGGCCAGCTCTGGTTCGCTGACCCTGATGCAATTAACAGCCATGGATCGCTGACAGCTATCATCTCCTTCGATGTGTTGCATCTTTGAGCCAGGGTCTGAATGTGATGCAGTTAATTACATGTGATGGGGCAATCTGTCGGTGAAGGTTTGCAATCTAGACGTGATGCTCTTAGTTACATGTGATGGAGCAATCTGTTGGTGAAGGTTTGCAATCTAGATGTGATACTCTTAGTTACATGTCCATATTTCCCAACTGGACCAATTTTAAATTTTCGATGATTATTATAATTTGTTTACTCCTGCAAAACTTCTGTCGGGCTTACTATTTAGGGACGAGAGCAAAAGACAAAATATATAGGAATGAAAGCATGTGTTGGTATGACTTATTGGTCGTCTAGTTTTGAACGTTCACCCTATGTTGAGCATAGTGCCCCAACTACAGCTGGCCCCTTACAGGAAATATAGTATCGGTACACTTACAGACCGGGATTTAAAAACAATGGTTTAACATGATGAAGTTGCTGGCCTCATGTGCAAGCTATTCTGGTTACAATTACGACATACTTTGAACATTAAGAGTTGTCCTATTATCTTCGCTTCTTAAACACTCTTGCTGCAGTCGAGAAACTTTACTGAAGCTACATAGAAAACGCTGAGCACAGTTTTGAAGTCATTCTTACAGCTAAAATAACATTCATAACCACGCATTCGAACCACACAACTTAACCACACGTTCGAACTGCACATCCGAACCGCGCATCCTAACAACACATTCGAAACCCAGATCTTAACCGCAGATCCGAACCCAAAGACCCAAACCGCAGATCCGTACCGCAGACCCAAACCGCAAATCCGACCCCCAGACCAAAACCGCATATCCGAACCGCAGATCTGAACCGCAGATCAGAAACCCAGATTCAAACAGCAGATCCGAACCGCACTCGGTAATTGATTAATCCTGCTTTTTAGAATGTAACAGTTTACCTGATAATCCGAAAACAGATTCTGAATTAATTTAGATCAGTTAAAAATACACGTGATGGTTTCGTTTTTCCCTTGTCTGTTCCGACCTAAACACTTTCTTCACTGTATAATTCCGTTGTCATTTATGTTTGGTGTAACTGGAAGAACTTTCATTCAAACTCTGAAAACTATTCCACACTCTCAATCTCATGTGAATGACGGAGTTCGCACACGTGATTGCGAGGCACAAGTGATTGCGAGTAACACGTGATTGCGAGGCACAAGTGATTGTGAGGCACTAGACATATTAATCTTTAATAAAAACAATTTTGGGCAGTGAGCTGGCGAAAATATCACTGTGGAAATAATTCAGTACACAAATACACAACGCCGTTAAGAGCGCTTGATATCAGCCGTTGGCTATAACCATGAAGAGACTCCACATTTTTCTGCACGTGATGTTTCTGACACGTGACCCAGGCTGAACGTCAAAGCGCGTGCGGTCAATAGAGCGAAGCCCTATCCGGCTGATGGGTTCGGGTAATACTGGAATGCACGTCCTAATATAGCCAGTCTGGAGGCGGACAACCGAGTCCTTGAGTTTGCGTTTCTTGATATATCATGTACGACAGAGTGGTTTACGGACGAGCTATGTGTGTGATAGAGGCGAGAAGAGCGTCACTGCCACACTGTTTGGCGTAGGAAGTGATGAACAGTTGTTTTGTTGTTTTTCGAAGCTATAATCAAGTTGAGTTGGCGACGTTTCTATGCGAACCGGTTACAGTGGCTCTTCTTGCATTCCAAGGTGAATATCAGACGGTGACTCGCGGTTCTTCTGGCTGTAGTGCAATGCGAGGCTCAGTAAGCTGAACACTGCGGATTACAGTGTTTATCCCCATTTTGATGAAATAGGAGAAGAAGGATAAGAAGAAGAAAAAGAACAGTACGCAGCAGAATAAGACAAATAAGAAGAAGAAAAGGAAGAAGAAAAAGAAGCAGACAACGAAGACAAAAAAGAAAGGGATGAATAAGAACAAAAAAAAGAAGAAAAAGAAGACGATGAAGGGGAAGAAGAAGAAGGCGAAGAAAAAAATAAAAACCAGTTAAGGAAGAAGAAGAATAAGAAAAACAAGAGGGAGACGTGTAAAAAAAAAAAACAAGAAGAAGAAAAACGAAAAAGAAGAAGAAAAAGAAGAAGAAAAAAATAAAAAAAAATAAGAAGAAGAAAAAGAGGAAGAATAACAAAAAAGGCAAAATCAAGAATGAGGCGAATAAAAAAAAGTAGAATAAGGTGGGGAAGACAAGAAGAAGTAGAGACAGAAGAATAAAAAAAGGAAGAGAAAAAGAAGAAGAAGGTAAAGAAAAGGAAGAAGAAGAAGAAGAAAAAAGAAGAAGGAGAAGGAGGAGGAGGAGAAGTAGAAATAGAAGAAGAAGAAACTGAGAAAGAAAAAAAAAGAAAGTGATAACGAAGAAGGATAAGAAGAGGAAGAAGTAGAAGAAAAAGAAAAAGAAGAAGATAAAGTACAAAAAGAAGAAGAAAAAGAAGAAGAAAACAGAAGAAGAAGAAGAAGAGGAGAAGAAGAAGAGGAAGAAGAAGAAGAAGAAGAAGAAGAAGAAGAAGAAGAAGAGGAAGAAGAAGGAACAAATAATACACACATACTTGTATCTACAATAACAACACAACAACCGATAAACTTATAACTGATAAACAACTGATAAACTTATAACTGATAAACAACTGATAAACTTATAACTGATAAACAACTGATAAACTCACCTACAATGTTTTCACTATTCTGCTCGTTTCCCAATTGCAGTCACGTGCTTCTTGCATTTCCCGTGTCATCTCAATCAAACTTGTTCTGTCTATCAAATTAATTCTTTCCCAACAATTTCCCCAGCTAACTTCATCAGAAAGCTACATTTCTTTTTAAAAAAAAAAGCTCCCAAATCCTTTTTCCCCAGTTTAAATAACTATTATTATTCCATTATAAATAGCGTAGGACATCCGAAAATAGAAATCGGTCTAGGAGGAGCTGAAGCAGTCACAGAGAGCCAGTGGAACAGATTACTATTCTTATTTCCTATTGTTTTCGTCATGGCCAAAATGGCCATGAGCAGTGGCGGAACTAATATATCAAGAGTTCTTAAGTGTGCATAAATCGCATCACCTGTTATCTATATTTGCTGGAATTTCGGAACCTTCAGGGCGCAGGTTTTTTAGCGAAGCGCTTGTTAGCAAGCTTTGATGCATCGTTTTGTTGATTGATCCCCCGCTCTGATGTAACCGAGAAAGGATGTGTTTGTGGTTGAAAGTAGCTCGCTTTCGACAAGTGAATCACTTTTAATTCTTTGTCCTCTTTAATTTCCCAAATTCGCAGGATTGTCCAGTACTAGCTTATGACTTTGCAGGATGCCTGACTCAGTAGGATTGTCCAGTACTAGCTTAGGACTTTGTAGGATGCCTGGCTCAGTAGGATTGTCCAGTACTAGCTTAGGACTTTGCAGGATGCCTGGCTCAGTAGGATTGTCCAGTACTAGCTTAGGACTTTGCAGGATGTCTGGCTCAGTAGGATTGTCCAGTACTAGCTTAGGACTTTGCAGGATGCCTAGCTCAGTAGGATTGTCCAGTACCAGCATAGGACTTTGCAGGATGCCTGGCTCAGTAGGATTGTCCAGTACCAGCTTAGGACTTTTCAGGATGCCTGATGAAATTCAGTGGTACATAGATTCGAACCACTCAAAGTGGGTTTAGTACACCCTGAAGGCGGTCTATGGTCGCAGGTCTTATTATTTTTCTCCTGTTCGTAATGCTGATGGTATGACACTGATGATCGACAAAGTCGATATTCTGCAGCGATGTTTTCCACAGTCAGTGAACTAGCCATGACACGATGCCTCAAGTTGCAGCCAATGGCAGACTTGGTATCCAGCCCAGTACAGATAAGGTCGAGAAAGCAATCAGCCAAATGTCTAATAGCAACGCCCCTGGGCCAGATGCTATTCTTGCTGAACTTTACAAAGCAGGAGGCTCTCTACTGCAACACAAGCTGACACACCTCTATCGCTCAAGTTGGAATTCGAGTCACATGCCACAGGAACTGAAAGATAGAACCATTGTCCATATGTACAAGCACAAGGGCAATCGTAAATCTTGCGATAACCACAGTGGAATCCTGACAGATCTCCTCCTTGCTGATGACTGTGACATTAACTCAGAATATGACATGCAGACAACCATGGACGAGTTTACCACTGCGTGCACTAACTTTGGTTTAACAGTCAACACCAATAACGCGAAAGTAATATTTCTACTAGCGCTAGGGGGAAGACATACCACTAACCATACATACAACCAGTTGATAGCTTTACATACCTTGGTAGTTACTTCACCAAAAAAACGAATTTTGACTCTGAGGTCCAAAACATGATTTCCAATGCGAGTGCGTGCTACTATTATAAGAAAATGAGCAAACGTTTGGGATCGGCATGGAATCAGTGTCGGCACCATGATCAATGTGTTTCGTTCTGTTGTGGTAACCACCCTTCTGTACGCACGCGAAACACGGACAATCTACAGGATGTTTGTCAGAAAACTTAATCATTTCAATGTTAACTGTCTCCGCAGCCTGCTAACGATTGGTTGACAGGATAGAGTGCCCGACTCTGTGGTCCTCCGCAGGACGAGACTTTCTGGCATCCATACTCTACTGCAGCGCCTAGATCGGATGACAGTGGATGTTGCTGGCATGTGAGACTGGCATGCAAGCAACTTGTATGGTGAACTCATGACAGGACAGAGCTCGCCGGGGGTACAACAGAAACGATACAAAGAAACTATTACAGTTTCTTTAAATAGTTTTTCCGTTGATGTCGCTCGCCTGGGATCAGCTTGCTCTGAACCGTTCAGCCTGCGCACTGACTTCACGAATAGTGCTTGCATTGCAGAGCAGAGAACTATTATTTCTGGGCAGGAAAAGCAAACTGCGCAATATGACAGATTGTTCTTAGTCTACCTTTACTTATACAGCATCAGAAGCCTCTGTGCAGGTCTCAACTATGGTGTCTGGTATGACCTGGATGTAGCCGGGAGGAGGATTTCTTGCTTAGCAGGCTGGGCTCGAGCAGCTTATTACTCCAATGCGTTGGGACAAGTGCCGTGGAGAGTGGTTTACCTATCTGGGAACCCATTTTTATAGACTGGAACACTAGAGAAAAGTAGACCGCTGCATGTAATGCGCCATCTATGCTGCTCTAAACAAACCATGGCCCATGTTACACAGTTAGTCGCCTCTTACGACATGCTCTCCGTGGAGCAGTGGAGCTTTTCTTGTCCTTTTAATACACATAGACTCCGGCGGACCACTCGAAGCATGACAGAATGTACGACCGTCCTATTACTAACGCTGTTCATATGTGCCCTACGTGCGGTAGAGATTGTCATGCCTAGAACGGGCTGTAGTCATATGCGGTTACATCAAAATTAACATGTCTGACGCTGTCACCAGTTTCGCTTGCAATGGGCATCTAACTAACTAACTAACTAATCAATCGATGGCAGGAAGGGCCTAAACCTAAGCTGACAACTTTAATCGCTGGAAGCACAAAAATGACATCATTTCAAACAAATACGACAGATCAAATGATAGAGCAAGTTTTTATAAGGCTGCCGTAGTTTTGTATTTCGGATGTGAATCACGGGTTTTGGCCACAACCTAGAACAGGCAGCACATAGCCTCTGAAATGAGATATCTAAGAAAAGTGGTCAAGTAACAAGAAGAGACAAGGTCCGCAATCAGACATTAGAACACGATCTCCAAACATCTATAGCAGATTCGAATGGAGTGATCTCAACTTGCGTAGTTTGGTCATGCATATAGAAAACAAGAAGATTAGGTGGCACGATGTCATAAGAAGCAAAGAGCAAAGAATCCAAACCCACAGGGTCACTCACCCAAAGTCCGCAGTTATGACAGTATTAGTTAGTCTATAACTATTCCCACATCTAACAACACCTACCTGATCTAACAACACTTACCTGATCTACCAACACTTACCAAATCTAACAACACTTACCTGATCTAACAACACTTACCTGATCTAACAACACTTACCTGATCTAACAACACTTACCTGATCTAACAACACTTACCTGATCTAACAACACTTACCTGATCTACCAACACTTACCAAATCTAACAACACTTACCTGATCTAACAACACTTACCTGATCTAACAACACTTACCTGATCTAACAACACTTACCAAATCTAACAACACTTACCTGATCTAACAACACTTACCTGATCTAACAACACTTACCTGATCTAACAACACTTACCTGATCTAACAACACTTACCAAATCTAACAACACTTACCTGATCTAACAACACTTACCTGATCTAACAACACTTACCTGATCTAACAACACTTACCTGATCTACCAACACTTACCAAATCTAACAACACTTACCTGATCTAACAACACTTACCTGATCTAACAACACTTACCTGATCTAACAACACTTACCAAATCTAACAACACTTACCTGATCTAACAACACTTACCTGATCTAACAACACTTACCTGATCTAACAACACTTACCTGATCTAACAACACTTACCTGATCTAACAACACTTACCTGATCTAACAACACTTACCTGATCTAACAACACTTACCTGATCTAACAACACTTACCAAATCTAACAACACTTACCTGATCTAACAACACTTACCTGATCTAACAACACTTACCTGATCTAACAACACTTACCTGATCTAACAACACTTACCTGATCTAACAACAGCTACCTGATCTAACAACACCTTCCTGATCTAACAACACTTACCTGATCTAACAACAATTATCAAGTCTAACACAACCATACAAGCAATTTCAAGAAAATCCGACAAAATCAATCCACCCAACCCAACAACACACTGTTACAAGTAACGTGGTCCAAACACAAGAATAGGAAATCACACCCTAATAACTCGTCATCAGCTGATAAAACATTTCATACAGCAACAACAACAACAACAACAACAAAGAGAAATAATTTGGAAAACTTGAAAATCAATCGATTTGACATTGAACACAAAACTAAATATCGTCAAGTTCAATGTAGAGGAAGTCTTATTGCATAAAAATGAAACAGAAAACAGTAACACGGATAACCAAGAAGATACATGCCTTTATAAATGGGTGATATTGCAGAAACAGGGAATGAAAAGATATGTTGCGATGTGGAAGTGTTGGAAAGTATTGGACAAGCTATTGGAGGTGAGTAGAAGACGCTTACATTTGATTGGATACATAGTGAGGCAACTACATGATTGCTTACCAAGACAGTCTTTTTTTGTAGAAGACCCAGGGGACGAAAAATAAAAGGACATATACAAACACATCACTAAGGGAGTTCGAGACTAACATAAAAGAAAGAAAAAATAAAGGCACGAAGAGATGGAACAAGACAGGAGGATTAGACGAGCAATTGTTGAAGACATGTGCTCAATTGGAAGCTGAATGCCTTTTATTAGAGACTTAAATAAAGCGATTCTTCACAAAACACCTAGACCTAGTGCAATTACATCTCTGACACGTCATACGTGATGGCATTATCTGAAAGAAGTCATAGCCTTTATTTTCTACTTCATCTATCAATCAACTTAATTATGTTTAACCCTGTATTTAAATAATGGCGAAATTAACGACAACTAGGGGCCCTGGGCATGTGGTCCTCCCACCAGACTGATAGTTACGCCGCTGGTGTTCCCGTGACAATGATTATTGGTTATGTAAATATCAGTCAGTGATAGAACATCTTTATGAAACCCAATTCAGCGCTAAATGCTCCCTAGCCCCGCTCTGGAAGTTAAATGTAGATGAAGATGGAAATTGTTTTCCACATATAAATTTAATGGATGTATTTATCTATCTACAAATCGTGGTGTTGATTTGGTTTTTTAAAAAATTTTTCCAGACCGAACACACTTTCTCTCCTCTTCCCTAGTCACTCTCAAATCCATCATCCTCTGCACACATGCATTTTTGCGACCTTCTGTCTCTTTATTATTCTGTAGAGAGTCCTTGACTGCCCTTATCAACTCAAACCTGTCTCTCGTCACCACCACGTCGTTCACAGCTCGTCCCGCCACTGCATCATCGCTTTCATTGTCCCAGACAGTAGATCCATGTGATACCTTGCACACCAGATTTGCTCAGAAGAGAAGCCTACTCCCTTCTAAGCATGCACCTTTCTGTCTTACGGACCATGCCTTGCGAGTCTGACAGTATCACAGCGTGTGTCATCGGTTCTGTCACCAACCAAGTTAGAGCCTATGCTTCGGCATCAACCTCCATCCTCATACCTTATGTAATAATGGAGTGGGCAGCTGATTTCTGAACAATCTCCCAGCCCTTTTTGTAGCAGATGAATCCCCAACCGCATTTGTTTGCTTCTCATTTGGCGGAGCCACCTGCATCCAGAATTGGGTCTTGTGGTCCTGAGTGTTGCTGGATAAGCTCCTGTATTGAAACTTCTGTCCTAGCGCGACCCCACTCGCAACACCCCTGCTGAGTTTTATAACCACCCTTCTGTCCTAGTACGGCCCCACTCGAGACACTTCTGCTGAGTTGTATCACCACCCTTCTGTCCTAGTGCGACCCCACTCGCAACACCTCTGCTGAGTTGTATCACCACCCTTCTGTCCTAGTGCGACCCCACTCGCAACACCTCTGCTGAGTTGTATCACCACCCTTCTGTCCTAGTGCTGCCCCACTCGAGACACTTCTACTGAGTTGTATCACCACCCTTCTGTCCTAGTGAGACCCCACTCGCAACACCTCTGGTGAGTTGTATCACCACCCTTCTGTCCTAGTGCTGCCCCACTCGAGACACTTCTGCTGAGTTGTATCACCACCCTTCTGTCCTAGTGCGACCCCACTCGCAACACCTCTGCTGAGTTGTATCACCACCCTTCTGTCCTAGTACGGCCCCACTCGCAACATCTCTGCTGAGTTGTATCACCACCCTTCTGTCCTAGTGCGACCCCACTCGCAACACCTCTGCTGAGTTGTATCACCACCCTTCTGTCCTAGTGCGACCCCACTCGCAACACCTCTGCTGAGTTGTTACACCACCCTTCTGTCCTAGTGCGACCCCACTAGCAACACCTCTGCTGAGTTGTATCACCACCCTTGCCATGAAGCTCTCGTAGCCCACTTCTACCCATTCACCTCCTCTTCCCACTTCTTCCAATGCACATACCCTCATCAAGAAGCATTCTGCCTCTGCCGTACAAGACCTTCCTCGCTTGATTCGTCTGCCCCCTGAGTGTATCCAAGTCTTTGTGCAATGGGTAGTGTTCGTTGTTGGCAACGTTGGCGTATGACTTTACCTGCGCTACTTGATGTCGCACCTTGATTTTCGACAAATCAAGCATGAATCTCATGACAGCCATGGAAGTATCTAGTTCATTCCAGAACTGCCTTTAAGACCTTGTTCTGGATTCTCTCCAATTTATGGACCTGTGTCTTTAATAGAGGGAGCAACCAAAGACTGTAGTACAGGACAGACAAAGCCAGTGCTTGCATCAACAGGAAGAGAGTCCATTGTTGCATGTCTGTGGCCGCCATGACTTTAACTACATTGATACCCTTGTTTGCTTTCAGAATCACATTGTCAACATGTTTATTGAAAGAGAGACTTCTGTCGAATGTGATACCCAGGTATTTCATGGCATGTCCATTCTCAATGTTGGTGCCCCTACAAGTGGCCCCTGGTAGCGAATCTGAGACCAACCTATTATTTAGGGAGAACCAGACAACATTGGCCTTATATGGATTGATTTCGGCGTTGTAGTCGGTGCACCATTCAGATAGTTTCCTCAGCTTGCTCCGCACACGCGACAAATTCAGTCCTGACTTTGTCCTGGTTGTATAGCAGAATGTCGTCCATATATGTTAGGATCCTACCAGGCCTGTCACTTCCATCTGTGAGGATCCTACCAGGCCCAGTTGTCCATATGTGAGGAGCCTACCAGGCCTGTCACCTCCATATGTGAGGATCCTACCAGGCCCAGTCGTCCATATGTGTACACATTAAAAAGTACAGGAGGCAGGGGAGAGCCTTGAGGTAGTCCCGGCGCTATAGTTCTGATCTCTGACGTCCAGGACATCGGACATCCTTAGTCTATTTATGGATACCCGTTCCATCTACGGATCTTTGATATTTATATATGTATCTTCTTCTTCTTTTTTGCATTCGGTTTCGTATGCTCGTTTTATGCCACTAGATGGGCTGCCTCCATGAAGTGACACGTCAGTCGCAGGTCCTCAATGGTTCCCCACAGTTTGTCTTGTATGTTTCTCTCCTCGGGCCAGGTCTTCTCACGGGAGTCCTGGTGCAGTGGACATGTTTGCAGGATGTGTTCTGGAGTCTGGGGTCCTCTCTGACATGTGCATTGTGCAGTCTGTGCTGCTTTCATTTTATGCATGTGTGCATTTAGTCTGCAATGACCTGTTCTGAGGCGAAACATTGTGGTATACTGTTTCCTATTCTGTCTATTGATTGGGTCCTGTGTGTATTTACTGTTTGTTCTCTCTAACCACTGATGTTTATATTTTTTGGGGATGACTGCCTTGACTTCTGGCAGTGACACTGGGTGGGTGAATTGTTCTCTTTGTCTTCCCTCCATGGCTAGCCTGTACGCCCATTCATTCCTAGGTATGCCGCAGTGAGCTGGAATCCACTGGAGGGTGATTTTATTGTTGTCTCAGAGTTTGTTTAGCTGGGATATCAGTTCCCTTTCCATATTATTTCGTGGTTCACTTTGTGTGGTCTGCAAAATGTCCATGCGGTCACACAAAAACACTATTTTGTTATCCTTTAACCCCTTTTCATCCAATAGTTTGACTGCTTCAATTATTGCCTGTTGCTCTGTTCTTAGATTTGTCTAGGGCTCCCTGGCAGCACTTGCTTTTTCTATAACGGTTCCATCTTATAAAAATATGACGAGTCCCGCCCCTCCTTTCCTCAATGCTTCCTCTGATGATCCATCTGTGTAGACGTGCGTCCACAGGGGTTGAGGATAGGCGTCTCCAATATGCTTTAGGTTTTTTTTCTCCCAATGCATAGTCTGATTCTTCCACCTTTCTATCGATACCTGGTATTTTCGCTTCCACCGTGAAGTTGGGCTGTTGGTCCGTATTTTCATATACTTGTATCATTTCCCATGTCGTTGGACATCTTGATATGATGTCACTGTTCCTGGCTGTAAGGGCTTTTGATAGATGATTGAAGCTTGTTCTTTTTATGCGGTTTTTTGTTAAATTCATTGACTTTTCCCTGCATTGGATGTTTATTTATACGCTTGTATTTTTCTGTCAAGTTCAGTATTTTTCCTTCTCTGCGCTCACCGAGGCTCTAGAGGTCTGCTACCGCTTCGAGTTCTCTAATTGGGGTGCTTCGTAGACCTCCGGTAATAATTCTGAGTCCGGTATTCTGTGCCTTTTCTAGTTTCTGTAGTTTGGTCTTTGCCGCTGTTGCATAGGCACCCATGCCATATTCCAGTGTTGGCCGTACGTATCCAGTGTAGACCTGTCTGACTGTGTTTGCATCTGCGCCCCAGTTTGTCCCTGCCAGTTTTTTTTAACCAACCTTAATCTGAGTGTGGCCTTCTTTTGAGTATCCTCTATGTGTGGGCCCCATGTTAATCTTTTGTCATATCTCATTCCTAGGTATGTAGGATTGTTTTCTCTAGGAAGTAGGCTATTTTCTAAATATAGGTCGACCTGCTCTGGCTTTGTCTAGAGCGAGAAGAGTAGTTGAGAGGGTCTTGCTTTTGTTTATTGTGATACCCCATGAGTCTGCCCATTTCTTTACTGCATTCTTGCTTTTGCGGTTCCAATGTTTTCTGCCTAGGTCCATAATGGCCAGGTCATCCACATGGAGTGCCTTGTGGATGTGTGGTCTGAACTGTTTTGGCAGATCATAAATGAAGAGGATAAACAAGGTAGGGGATAGTGATCCTCCCTGGGAAACCCCCTCATGCAGTTTGACCATTTTGCTCCTGTGTTCTTCGCACATCGTGAGTGGAGGTAATCTTTGATACAGCCTGACTCTCGCAAATCGTGAGTGGAGGTAGTCTTTGATCCAGTCTGACTCTCGCACATCGAGAGTGGAGGTAGTCTTTGATCCAGCCTGACTCTCGCACATCGTGAGTGGAGGTAGTCTTTGATCCAGCCTGATTCTCGCACATCGTGACTGGAGGTAGTCTTTGATCCAGCCTGATTCTCGCACATCGTGAGTGGAGGTAGTCTTTGATCCAGTCAAGCATTTTCCCCCTTATTTCACAGCCCGTTAATTTTAGCGTTAGGTCCTTTCTTCCATACTTTGTCAAAAGCTTTAGTCAGGTCAAAGAAGGTGGCCAATAGTTTGCATTTCTCTGAAAGGCATCTTCGATTTCCTGGGTCAGATAAGCGGCCTGGTCGTCGATACTCCTGTATTTTCTATAGCCAGACTGGCACTCGTCCAGGATTTTGTTTTTCTCAAGTATATATGTATGTATTGATATATCTACTGATCTTCAATCTTTATGTGGACGTGTATATGATACATTTACGGAACCTTGATCTGTCTACTGGCGCACGGATCTATCTACTGATCTTTGCTCTATCTACGCACGCATTAATCTATTTACGTTTCCTTGTTTTATCAACGGATTGATGGAATTGTCTACAGTTCCTAATCTATCTACGGATCCTCTATTTTATCTTCGGAAGCATGGATTTATATTTGGATATTCGCTCTATCTACTTACTTCACGTATCTATCATCTACGCACACCTCCACACACACACACACACACACACACAAATATATATATATATATATATAAACACGAGGCGTGTTCAGCTGAAACCGGACCCAGTAGCTTTATAATAAACATATGAAAGTAACATCCTCTGGTGTGACAGAATTAAATATAGCAATTGTTTTGAAGCAAATATGCCACAGGGTTAGTTAGAAAAGTCGCCATAGGCATTCAGACACGCATCCCACTGCTTGGGTAGACGGCGGATCCCGTCCGAAAAAATGACTTTGGTTGCTCTTTGAACCGCTTGGTCACCGAGGCCATGACGTCTGCATCGGAGTTGAATCTGTGCGCCTTCAGAAATGACATTTTTTAACGGATCTGAACAAGTGGAAGTCACAAGGAGACATATCGGGGCTATACGATGGATGTTACAGTACTTCCCACCTTTTCTGTGCTAGTGCTTTCTGAACAATGTTCGCGTCATTGTCGTGCAACAGAATCACACCGCGCGATGCATGCCGGGTCGTTTATTCTTGATTGCTGTATGCAGCTTGTCTAGTGTGTCATTGTAGCGGATGGCATTGATGTTCACGACAGACTCTTTAAAGTCTACTAACAAATGTCCCTCATGGTAAAATAAACTCTGCCAGTATAACCTTATCAGCGGAATTGTGTGACTTGAATGTTTTTTGGTGTCGGTGATCCAGGATGTTCCCATTGCATGCTAGCAGTTTTGCTGCTCGGCTAAAAGTGGTGGCACCACGATTCATCATCTGACGCTATGAGCAAAAGAAACGAATCACCCTCCTCTTCGTATCGCAGCAAGTTGTTCAAACTCCATCCCATGCGTTCTTCCTTATGGTAGTTGGTCAGCAACCGAGGTGCCCATTGTGAACACACCTTCCAATAATTCAGTTTCTTGCTAACCACTATTTGAACTGTCCCTAGCGGTGCAGCTAATTCCTCTGCTAACGAACGTAAGCTACGGCGACGGTCCACCCGAATCGATGCATCAAATTTGGCGATGGCATCTTCTGACTCAATAAAATGCGCCTGACCTGATCTCGGAAGACCTTTCTTTAACTCACGTCATTCTTTAAACATCGTTGCCCAGTTCTTCACTGTTGTCATCGACGCACTTTTCCTCCCATACGCCCCGCCATATTCAAAGATGAATGTCAACTGGTCGACATCCTTCAGCTGTTAGAAACCGAATCACCGCTCGCTGATCGACTCTGAACGGTGTCCGTATCATATCCGCCATATTTTCAATTCAATGGTCTGTTGAGGAAACTATGTGTCGGAGGCTAATGAAATTTTGCAAACGTGACGGATGGTTTGTGCTGTTTACACCAAAAGGGGCGTCTTCATGCACATCGTACTTGTTCACCTGGTGCAGTTTGGTCCGGTTTCATTTAAACATATATATATATATATATATATATATATATATATATATATATATATATATCCTTGATCTATCGACAGACATCACGTATCTATCTACACAACCAGGATTTATCTAAGAGCCTATTGTATCTATCTACGAATCCTCGAACTATCTACGGAGTCTTCCCTGACATCTCTTATCTGATCCCTGATATGTTTCTGATCCTTGATATCTCTTATCGTATCTCTGACATCTCGTATAGGATCACTGATATCACTTATAGGGTCACTAACATCTCTTATCTGATCCCAGAAATCGCTTATTTGATCCCTTACATCTCTTATCTGATCCATGCTATGTTTCTGATCTTTGATATTTGTTATCGTATCTCTGACATCTCGTATCGGATATCTGACATCTCTTATATGATCCCTGACATCTCTTGTCGGTCCCTGACATCTCTTGTCGAATCTCTGATATCTCTTATCTGATCTATGACATCTATGCTGTCTTAATTTCCGTGTCCAATCACCACGTCATACTTCCTGCATCCAATATTAATCAACATGGATTGCCTCGTCATTTGACTCCAGCATGTCGCACCTAATCCAAATTTATTTCCTTGTCATTGGATGCCATCTCGATATTAATTGAAATCAACAGGAGGACTGATTTATCATTCATTGTACGTTGGTAGTGAAAGAATTAGCCGACAAAAGACGTTTACAGCCCGATTTCAATTCTGACATCTCTTAAAGTACGCATGAATTGAAGGCAAGCGTGACGCAGCCAGTTGAAACGTCAAACGTGAAGACACGACAAAGAACCAGAAAACGGGATGAAAAGTGGTCGAAAAGTGTAGTTGTTAACTCGTCAAGCAAAACCTATTTAAAGTTTGGGGTCGATACACTTAAGTGAATAACAAATCAAGGAAGTTAGTTGGCATGTAGATCAATACGTCCTTGAGTGTATGATACAATTTTCTACATTTGAGAAGATTTCACAGAGGCTGACTAATCTAAATGACGATTCTTCTACTTCTTCTGCTCTGTAACCTACGAGGTTATTGGGACACCACGTCTTACACAATTATGAATTGTCTGTTTCAATTTGTGTCACAGCCAGTTTATCAAGGGTTTTCTTATCGCTTTTGGAATATTATCTGTCCAGCCCATCATAAGCTTTCTTGTTGTTCTAGATTCTGAGGCCGTCCACTTAATATGTGTTAGGCAGTCCAATTAATCATGACTCATGGACATTTTACAATTGTCAGAAGGCTTTTCTACGGATGTGTACATGTGTTAGGCATATTGGCCGTGTGTTGGATCTACGTACTGGGTAGCACGCGCACCCACGCACGCATAAACATCCCTACACACATATTCACATACTTACATACATACACACACACACACATACAAACGAACATACACACATATATGTATGTATGTATGTATGTATGTACGTATGTATTTATGTATGTAAGTTTATATATATATATATATATATATATATATATATATATATATATATATATATATATATTTGCGATTCATACATTCATATATCTTGATACATCCGAGTATCCGTCTACTTTTCATTTCGACCTGCATAATCTATCCCATCTTTTTTGTTGTTCCAAGCGCTCCATCTTGGCGCCAATAAAAATAACAACAACGCCATTCCATTTCGCCCAACAAAGTGAACACAGCATGCAACAATTTCATCCACATTTCAAAAACCGTAAATCTCTAATGTGGCACGTTCAAGAAGCCAGGGCTAAAAATGTTCTCAATCTAACTAGAAAGTGTCCTGTTTTAGAGGTTTCACTGCCTGGCTGTCGTGTGTAAGGATATCAGACTAAAACAGAAAACTGATACCAAACGTGGAAAAAAATGCCCCAAAAATCGCTGCTTCAAATTTTTCAACAATATATATATATATTTATATATATGAAATAAGCCGGCTTTCGGCGCTCGTACGATACAATGAGCCCCATTTTAACTAGATCTCGCCATTACTGAAGCAGCCCGAATGTTCTAGACACCCTTGACATTTACCTTCATCGATTACAAAAAATCTTACGATTCGGTAGACCAGATTGTGTTTGGCGTTCATTGCTGGAACAAGGCGTCGACCCTGGTTACATTATAATTCTTTCAAACAGTTATTTGAATTGCGCTATCATATTTCGTCCCTTCCAACGTCCAATTGTGGCTGTAGTTTAGAAGGGGGTCCGCCAGAGTGATATTTTTTCATCAAACCTCTTCTCAGCATGTTTGGAAACAGTCATCAGCCAATATAACTGGGGCGTATTTGGTATCCATATTGACGGCAGATGCCTCAATCACCTCCGACGACATAGTCCTCATCACAGAGTCAGCAGCAGAAACCAACCAAATGATGCAGCTACTCGATGACGGACTGGTCTAGAAGATCAAAGTGTTGCGGAATTGTTTCGCCAAATGTGATCCCGTCCTCCTTGCCGTGGTAAACTTAGATAACGTCAACGAGTATATCTTATGCGTCTACACAATATGCAGAACAATTAGGAACCTGAACTAACAAGACGTCGCCTCGTGGACTGGCATCATTCTCGTCCAGTAACATGGCCCTGAACAGTTAGCAAGACCAGAACCTACGCATCTTTTTTCAACCCCACTGTGCTTCTTGTGATGTTCTATGGTGCTGACACATTGGCAATCCCAAAATCACTGGAGGACAAATTGAGAGTGAACCAGGTCTCTCTTGAGAGACGCTTGATCGGAATCTCCACAACCAACCTATACAAAATAGCCACATTTCTGACATGCGGTGATTGTCCCGGGTGATTGATGGGGTGATCTATGCAGTTAAACTAAAAACATAGATGAACAGGTCACATGTTGCTGCGAAACAATGATCGATGTATTACGGCGACAATAATTTGGTACCTCTGCTCGGAGGTAAAAATAGGCCACGAGGAAGATCTCCAATGAGTAGGTTAGACTAATTTCCTGTCCACAACAACATCCGAGACGTCTTTGGAGAAGCCCTTAACACCCACTGGACTTCGTGGCCCAAGACAGGGTTCGTTGGAGACCAAGTTTAGACCCGCAACTACGCTGAGTAGTGGGCCACCAAGAGCAAGATATATAAATATATCAAATGATTTTTAAAATTAAATTCAGGAATGAAATAGCGCCACTTGACAAAGATTTTAAATACGAAATGCATTATTTAATTTAGTTAAGACCCCATTTAAAAAAAAATTATTTCTGTGCAAGGAGTATTTGCATGTTACAAAGAAAATGAAAAATTTAAATAAAAAACGCTAAACGTATTTCCAAACGCAAACCAATTCCATAAAAAAAGAAAAACAAATTTGAGAAAAGCTCAGAACGACAAATGAATTTCCTGACGCCAATGAAGGTTTACAAAATCCAGAATAAACGCAAAATGTAACACTACAACTCTGACGTCTGAAAGTTCTTAATAAAAGTAAAACAATGTCCAAAAAGAATTTTATGAACCCAACAGTTTCTGAATCCGTCTGACGACAACGAATTGTCTGACTTCAAACAATTTTGTATTTCCAAACAATTTTCTGACTCCAAACAATTTTCTGACTTCAAACAATTTTGTGACAACTCATTTTCTAACTTCAACCGCATTTTTTATCACAACACATGTTCTTTACCCTAACCAATTTTCAGACCCCAAACAATTTTCTGACCCTAACCAATTTTCTGACCCCAATCAATTTTCAGACCCCAACCAATTTTCTGACCGCAACCAATTTTCAGACCCCAAACAATTTTCTGACTACAACCAATTTTCTTACCCCAAACCAATTTTCAGACCCCAAACAATTTTCTGACCCCAACCAATTTTCTGACACCAACCAATTTTTTTTACCCCAACCAATTTTCTGACCCCAACCAATTTTTTTTACCCCAACCTATTTTCTGACCCCAAACAATTTTTTTTACTCCAACTAATTTTCAGATCCCAAACAATTTTCTGACCCCAACCAATTTTTTTTTTACCTCAACCAATTTTCTGACCCCAACCAATTTTCTGATAACCGATTTTCTTACCACCACCAATAATCCTGACCCCAACCAATTTCCTGACCCCAACCGATTTTCTTACCACCACCAATAATCCTGACGCTAATCAATTTCCTTTCAACTAAAAATATTCCTGACGCCAATAAAGTAACTAAAGCCAACAACTTTTTTTAGTCTAAGCAATTCGATGAGGAGCTAGAGGCAGAGTGGTTAAATTACCGGCGGTCTGACCAAAGGGACGCGGTTTCTAAAACCTTTGGAAACGCAAGGCTTTATTTATTTTGGGGACGAAATAAAAACTTAAGACTGTACACAGCGTGACGACGGCAGAGGCAAAACAGCTTTCATGCTTCAGGCACATAAATTCTCCAAACGAAATCCAGCAATGAGAGCAAACAACTTATTGATCGTTTCTTTTTCATTTTCTTAACAAATTCTGTTAGAAACTAGCAAAGAGCTCAAAAGAATAAAAACATAATTTTCCATGGCCAGCCGATAAAGACTTATTTTTAGAATTTAGCTTTAAATATCCAAGTAGGCAACCCTTGTTGGATGACGCCAAGTAAGATTGCATGGATGGGGGTGGCGTGGGGCGGTGTGGCGTGAGCGACAAGATGAAAGCTTCAACGCAATATCAAATGAGCAGATACGTGAAAGAGCCATTTCCGTGTGAATGTTCTTCCCAACGAAATATCCGGAGGCTAAAATATGTGAAGGGAAATTGTGAAATAATGCGATATTATGATTGTGAATGGAAAGTTATTACGGAAACACTCGCAAGTAATATTTCATGTCCTTAAGTTTTAACTCATGCGGCATTGACGACGCCCCCCGAGCGGATTCTGGGGACCCCATACTGCCTTTATGCATGTCGTAACAAGTGACTACAGTGAGTTGTGCATGGGCCTAGCAAACTCATTTTGTAAGACATTGCGATATAAACAACCATTGCACAAGCACGCAAAGTGTGTTGGTGTAGGCTCCCGAAAGGAAGGAAACTAAAATACGGATCCTATATTGCGGGTGTAGGGAAAAAAGGGATACTATGAAGGGTAGAAGACTCCTTAACTCATGGAATTGTATATCTCTTCATTCGTACAGGCTAGGAGCCTAATGAGAGTGGAGTAGTTTTCTTGGTTTGAAGAAATTCAATAAACAATATTCCCTCTCTCTCTCTCTCTCTCTCTCTCTCTCTCTCTCTCTCTCTCACTTTATCTCTGTATCTCTCTCTCTCTGTCTCTTTATATATATATATATATATACACACAAATACAAAGTCAGTAAGTAGGTTACAATTTGATATGCGATAGCTAAAACATAAAGTTGGTAGTTTCTAATCCTCTGTTGTGTTTACTGCAGGTAGCAGGCGTTAGGTGTCACATTCACTTGCGCAGTTGAGATTTTAAATGCGTTCGTGCTCCAAGAATAAACAATCAAAGAATAGCGTACGGTTCTTTTTTCTTTGTTTTTTTCTTTGAGAAAAAGGGGTGGGGGTGGGGAAGAGATATTAGTATTAAAATTTTTTGATATGAAGCTCTGTTTAGGCTTTGGAATGCGATTAAAAGAAAACGTCCAGTCCAGAGATGGACTGACCAAAGACCTAGGTCCACATTTGTACAGTGCAGCAAAATACCGGGATACGAAACATAATATTGTTACCTTCTTCGGACACGGCATAATTGCTGGACTGACAATGTGAGAGTAATGCGATCAGTAATAATGTGATAATGTTGTTGTTGTTGTTGTTGCTGAGCGTCGACAATGAGTACGTCCTGGAAATCACGTTACGCGTCGGTTTGCAGTAGTTTTCCTAACACCCTGACCGTGCTGATGAAGGTAAACGGGAGTCGCCAAGGAATTTGTGTTATGCTTGTCTTTATCTGCACATCGCTCAGTACTACGGGAATAACGTTGATTTCCCCACCTCGTTGGCCAGGCTGTCACGAAGACAGTTTCTAGAGAAACCTGCGTGGGAAGGAGTGGAGTCTTGACTAGTATACTTTTTCTGACTCTGACTAACACGTCCGATCAGTGTGTTTTCCTGACCAGAAGTTAGTCTCCTCTCCCTATCTGATAATGTGTACTGTGATAATGTGTACTGTGATAATGTGTACTGTGATAATGTGTACTGTGATAATGTGTACTGTGATAATGTGTACTGTGATAATGTGTACTGTTATAATGTGTACTGTGATAATGTGTACTGTGATAATGTGTACAGTGACTAACTTCGCCGAATAGATAAAAGGATAGAACATACGATCGTTCCTGATCATGCCCACTTGCAAGCCACATCATCAAATGCTGACCTTGCCTTTCAATCAAAGCCTGTCGATCGTTTCGGTGCATATGACATTGCCAACCCCTCCTCCAGCAAGTTCGTTCTTGAGCTGCCCTTCCTGTTTCTCTCTATTTGAGGTCCAGACACCGACGCTCATTTTCACAGTGTTGTCTCCCCAGCTGTTTCTTGGCCTACCTCACTTCCTACTTCCCTGTGGATTCCATGTCAGGGACAATCTGGCCAGATTTGATTGTGCTCTACTTAACGTGTGTCCTATCCAACTCCATTTCCTGCGTATGATCTGTTGCACCAGAAGTTAGCTTTTTTTCCATACGTCTTAATTCCTCACTATGTCTTCCCAGCCTACACTGATTATCCTCTACAAACATTTATTAGCGAACGACTGGGGTTTCCCCTGTGCTGTCTGTGTCGTTCTCTGCTCCCCAGTACACGGATACTGACTTCATTGGAATTAAACAATCTTAACTTGGTATTAGTCTTTATTTCCCTGGATTTCCATTTATTATTCAGTAGCAGCAACGCTAGCTTTGACTTTCCAATTCTAGCCCTTACATCTGCCTCTGTGCGCACTGAAGTATTAATGGAGCTGCCCAAATATACGTCTCTATCTGTAATAAAGTTTAATGGCGTGAGGTGAATACATGGTGTAGTAGCCAACCCCTAGCCCTACCATCGTTAAATGCTGCCAACGACGAGCAAGGCAGGCTGCAGTACAGTTATTCTTTGCTACGATTTCGGACCACAGTTAAATAACAGTTCAACATTCAAAGGCGTATAACCCCTAAAATGTAAAGGTTTGTCTCTACTTACACTACCGTCGGGAAATGAAGTTGTTAGAGACTTCAGCAAAGGTTTGTTCCATAGTAGTTGCACTGGTATTGGGAAATGAAGTTGTTAGAGATTTCAGTAAATGATTGTCCAGTAGTAGTTACACTGCTGTTATGAAATTAAGTTGTTAGAGACTTCAGTATTCTAATCCACATATTATATGAGATAGGATGGCTATTTTCTTTCTTCTTTGACTTTTACTTCCCATGTCGTATGCTAGGTACTCACACTACAGCTGGGTCGACTGGAGAGTACCGATAGCGTGATTTGTACTCCCCCTCCCCCCCCCCCCTTGTCATGAAAACGAGTTCTCTACCAATACGCTAACCGTACTTCCATAACCACAAACACCCCAATGCCACAACAATTGGAAATTCTCATCAACTGACGCAAAAGTCTCAAAATAACTACCAGAATTCAAAAAGCCTGCTTGTTGACTCATCGGCCATCATTGTGCGTACAGTCTAAAGAAGACACAAATCAATACGGAGACAAACGATGTATCTTTTCTTGCTAATTTCTTTCCTTACACTCGTGCGCCCGCACAGATCGATCCTAAATGCGCACAATTTTCCGAGTTCCTAACCAGCGATGTAAACATGGGTTATCTGTCCCTACAGAGAAATGTCCAAAGCTTCCTTCTTTGTGGGATTTTCAAGACAATTAGGAGATTCCTTCATGTAAATAAAAGGGGATGTTTGGTAGTTGAGCGAAATGCTGATTTATATTTGGAGATGTGTCTCTCAGAGACAATCAGTCAAGTGTTCAATCAAAAATGGAAGATCCCAGATCCCCCAATCTCCTGCCTTCTTCCTCCCCCCCCCCCCCCAATCATAGGCCCCCCCCCCCACCTCCTTATAGTGCGGACCTCGAGCTCGTCCGATCCCCTCAAGATTCTGGAATCTCTAAGATCGTATATTCAAAATACATTATATTATGCTGCTGTTTCTTAACCCTCTGCTCCGTCCACCTCATTTACTCGCCCCCACCCTTCCCCCTTTCCTGCTTCAACCTGTGTATATTATCATTCGCTCAAAACGAATATACGCCGGCCAAACTTATTTTTCCTGAGTCTATCTGAAATATTCGTCATAATGAAATGGAACGTATTGATCAACGTGTAAATAACATTCTAGCTAGAACAACAATATTAGGGTTAGTCCAGGATTTGAACCTCTGACCTCCCGCACACTAGATTGCAAACAAATTCATCAGAAACGTATACAGAGGTTGCTTCTCGTATATATTTAACGACATACACAACCCATCGATGATGAATGTCATACACAAATGACTCAATTAACCAATTAAATCTTCCATGCAAACGTCGGACAAACAGAAACAAATTACTGAATTAATATCGGTACACCTGTCTTAGTCTTTACGGAAGGAAGTTTAGAAGACTGCGCAGAAGGCAAATAGGGAACAGTTAGCATTTTGACATGGAAGAGAGTCAATAACAGATTTGATAAACATCAGTAGTGATAGAGGATTACAAAGACAGAACTTACTGGACAGTATTCAGTTTGAAATTGCTAGACTCTTATAGACACTTATATTGCTGAAAAATAGAACTTCTGGTTGGAAGTACAGGTCCATTTGTAAATTCAGGAAAAAGTTTTTAATGAAAAACTCTGAAATATAAGTATGGTAATAGTTCAATCAGATGAAATAGAATAAAGCATATTTGCATTGAACGGGCAGGGTTTAGTAAAGGAGGAGGAACTAGTGAGCACATATTCAACCTTTGCAACATCCTAGAACAATGTAATGAATGGCAGAGAGACATACACATCAGCTTCGTAGATTTTGAAAAGACATTCGACAGTGTGCACATAGACAGCTTGCGGAAGATACTAAGACATTATGGCATACACCAGGAAGATTGCTACTGCCTATTCTATAAAGATTTTTCCTGCTGCATGAAGAACTGCTACGCAACTTTTCCATTGAAGTCCGACATTGCGCACAGATCTATCATGTCATACTCGCTGTTAAACCTTGCAATTGGCTGAGGGCTAAAGGAAATTATTTAGAAACATCAGAGACGTATAAGATGGACACCATTTAAAATGTTAGAGCATTTTAATTTTGCAGTTGATATAGCCTCCGTGGCTCCCAAAGTTGAGCATATCCAGGAATAGAGCACCGAGTTAGAAAACAACTGTAAAACTAATAGGGTTCAATATCGACACCAAGAAAACTCGAATAATGACCAATAATGCAAACAAACAACTAGTGACGCTGGGAAACCAAATTGTGTAGCATTTAGAACAGTTTACTTATCTTAGAAGTGTGGTATATAACCCCCTTAAATTAGCAATGACTGATTTGATGATGAAAGTAGTTTGGAAATCTAGTATTTGAAGCAGGAAAACTAAACATAGACTATATTTAAGTAGTGTCATACCGGCTCTTCAGTATAGTTCGAAATACTAGAGGCAGACAAAGAGAGATTAAAAACCTTTTACATTACATGTCATCACATAATTATTATAGTGTCTTGGCCAGACAAAATGTCAAATGACAAACTCGTACAAGACATCAACCAACAAGATATGGAAAAAATTATAGAGCGAGAAGATGGAGATGGCTGGGACATGCCATGAGAATGGATCAGGGCATGCCCGCAAAAAAAACAGTACTCGTGTGGACACTGAAGGCGAAAAGAAAGAAAAGTAGTCCAAGAACTACGTAGAGATGCACGGTGGAGGATACGCTGGGCTGCACACCTCTGGCATGAGACACTGTGCGATAGGTTGCCTAAGACTTGAAAGGCATGACAAATCCTTGTGGGAGCAAGAATTAACAATGTTGGTCAATCTATCGGCTATGTAGCATTGTAAGAAAATTGCAAGCCAATATATTTACTCTATGGAGTGAGCAAGTTAGCATAGTATAGAAGGGAGCAAAAACATACATCTTAGACATTATTAAAGACAAGAGGACAAAGAAAACAAATAATGGACAATTTAGCGTACATTTTTTGATTAGAGGCAAGAACACAATTAATAGAACAGCACAAACTGACAAATAACGTAAATAGACGTTTTGAAGGTCTTAATTTCAAAGTCTTTCTGTTACCAAAATATGAAGAATAGATACAAACGTCAAACTCCGTCAAAGAATGAAGATAAATGAAATGTCTTGTCTGGTCTTGCCTTATCCCCTTGTGACGTTAGGCGACGTGGGGAGCAGTAGTCGACATCTTGGAATATTCGCAACATTGCTCACCCATCTCTGCTCGATCTGCCACGGCCGTGATCTGTCTCTCTAGAGATTTTATTACAAATCCACGTTTAGCACTGATAACAGAGCGTTGACGTGAATATACTGTGACAGTGTAAGGTATGGGGTTTCCACAGGGATCTCGACGTGATCCCCAACCAAACTTCCAATTTGGCCACAGAAAACTAAACAGGAACTTGGTAATTGAAAGCTAATTGTCATTTGGTAAGAACCCAGCAGATCGGAAGTAAGAAAGTATATTCAGGGTTCAGACAGAGGTTACGTGCATCGGTCAATTCCAACAAAAGCAAGTCTGATTTCTAAATGTAACCTTCCATTGTCTGGAAATCAGGTCAAGGGATCGTTAGTCAGAATTACTGTCGTTTATTATTAATGGTTACTATCTTTGTTTAGTGCGTATGTATGAACCCGAGAGGACGTGTATATGACATGTTCAATTTGGGGACCTGTTCCTGAGACGTTTAGCTAATATGCTGAGGAAACACGGGCTTTAATAGGGCAGTAAGAGAATTACCACATCCATCAATGGTGTAGTGACAAATTGTCACAGGAAAGGTGTAAAAGACATTTTTGCAGAGAGGAGTGGTCCAGAGATGTAGCACTGGCATATTGGTGATCGGGCCAGGAGGAATTGACACACGAAGTTGCCCACGTGGTAATGTTGCTCGAAGCAGCCATTGAGGTAGGCTGGGTTTCAGTGGAGAGCTAAATAATGTTGTAACAGACACTTAATATTAGATTTGACAGAAACGGCTACTATGAATTGAAAGTCTTGTATACCATCGTCTTTGAACGACACAGTAGTCTGACCCAAGTTAAGAGAGAGGTTTGGAGGCATGGCGACACGAGGCACTTACTCTTAGTTCGCCGCGTTAACTCGATAAGTGGGGGAAACCTCGGGTTTGGCCGACAATACGTAAGGACTCAGAATATTCGAAAATTCAAAGTCTTGCACTATTTGCTTTTGAACGACACTGGAGTCTGAGTCCAATAACTATCAGCGTCAGTAAGTCTCAAAAACTGTTTGAAAGCTGGTACGATCGTTAGAAGGGCATAAGGACCTCTATGACTCAAGCTCAGGTGTAACCATACACGTAACTGTTAGAAAGCTGGTACGATCGTTAGAAGGGCATAATGACCTCTATGACTCAAGCCCAGGTGTAACCCATACACAAAAACCTTTGGAAAGCTGGTACGATCGTTAGAAGGGCATAGGCACCTCTATGACTCAAGCTCAGGTGTAACCCATTCACCAAAACTGTTTGAAAGCTGGCATGATCGTCAGAAGGGTATACACGAACCTTTGTGACAGAGATCACAGGTGAAGCCCAGATATTAGGGATCACATTCCATCGCACGAGTCGTTATCTTTGTCCACAGCGCATACTAGAAAAACTGAAGCTGTAAGACTGTCACAGGACAGACACGCTGCAGGGGAAGTGAACCCCAAGACCCAAAATATGTAATTTAGAAATTAGTTGATATAGTTAGAGAGAGTAGGAACTAGATTAACTAGGAACTAGCAAATCTGGTTTATAACCAGATGAACTATAAAGATAAAGTACCGAAACCCTGTCATAAAATAATTTAGATAAAGATAGATTAGACTAAATTTGTTGCAACCATATCCAGTTAAGTAAATAAATGAATTACTTTGTATTTTTGTGGTATATAGAATAAGTTTTCGTGTTTCCCTTACGGTTTTCGCGTGAGAGGGGAAATAATCATAATACTAAGGGACAACCATTGACCACAGTGTCCAGGATAGCCCAGTTTGGTTCGGTGAGTCTGGGACAGAATATAATGTGTTGTCATGGCCAGAGATCTGATACAATTCTGGTGTTCGCCAGTCTATGATTAGATTTAATGGTATGCATAATTTTCAATATACCCCTTTTGATAAATAACATGCATGAAGATGTGTCAATTTGTGAAAGCTCGCGAATGCCAGTTTGACATGCACATAACAGCAGCGAATCAGGAAGTGGAATATAACGACATTTCATAGTTTTCGAATAATGATGATATTCCTGCACACGCCGCGACCTTACAGCGGGTCGCATACACTTAGGGGGGACATGAATTCCGTCTCACAAAACTGAACACGCTTTCTGGATTGTACTGTGTGATCTCTGGTACTCTCTCCACCGCGCCATCTCGGGTTCTAGTGGATTAAACTGATAACCGCATTGATCCCATGTTTCATGCACGAGCGTAGAGACCTGGTTTGTTTACGCCCCCCTTTGGGAGACATCACAGAAAATGAAAAAGCCAGGATTGCAGTTGAACTTCCGTCGATAAAATGGACGAGCTGAAGTCCATATGTCGTAAAGCAGCCACTGGAGTCTAAACGTTTCCTCATTCTTTAGCAGCTCTTAGCTCTGATGTAGGTGCGCCATGTTTTCGTGTCACTACATTATGTACACTGTCAACAGTGTTACATCGGGACGAAAGAATAGGATCAATGTAACTAACCTAGCATGTCGTAAAAGGCGACCTATTTGCTACACAGATTACTGCTTTTAGAGCACGTGCAATTGCTTGATACAGACTTCCTGTGAGGCAGTGAGCAGCAACCGGAGCCTTACGTTCCGTATGTAATGAACCACAGACTACTAGCGGATGATGTATTGTGTATGATGTAATCTGTATGATGTATTGTATATGATGTAATGTGTATGATGTATTGTGTATGATGTAATGTGTATGATGTATTGGATAGATGTATTTGATAGATGTATTGCGTATGATGTATTGTGTATGATGTATTGTGTATGATGTATTGGACAGATGTAATGTGTATGATGTATTGTGTATGATATATTGTGTATGATGTATTAGACAGATGTAATGTGTATGATGTATTGTGTATGATGTATTGGACAGATGTATTGTGTATGATGTATTGTGTATGATGTAATGTGTATTATGTATTGTGTATGATGTAATGTGTATGATGTATTGTGTATGATATAATGTGTATGATGTATTGGACAGATGTATTGTGTATGATGTATTGTGTATGATGTATTGTGTGTTATGTAATGTGTATGATGTATTGTGTATGATGTATTGTGCATTGTGTATGATGTATTGTGTATGATGTATTGTGTATGATGTATTGTGTATGATGTATTGTGAATGATGTATTTTGTATGATGTATTGCATATGATGTAATGTATATGATGTAATGTGTATGATGTAATGTGTATGATGTGTTGTGTATGATGTATTGTATATGATGTAATGTGTATGATGTAATGTGTATGATGTATTGTGTATGATGTAATGTGTATGCTGTATTGTGTGTGATGTAATGTGTATGATGTAATGTGTATGATGTAATGTGTATGATGTATTGTGTATGATGTATTGTATATGATGTAATGTGTATGCTGTAATGTGTATGATGTATTCGGAAATGACCTGCGTTCGGCCGAGCCCAATTGGCCTTCGTTCAGCAAATTTTTTTTATTTGTCTGTGTTAATACTCACAAACTTGTGGCTGTCCACAGACTTCCTGTAAAGCAGTATATGGCTTAAAATACATAGTTCCTTCTCCTTAATAAATAACCCCACATGACTTGCAGGCTTTATCTATTTAGAGAAATGTGATTTTAGGGAGCGAGCCTGACACCCATGGAGCGTGTAGCTTAGACAGTGAGTTGGCTTATTAACCTGGGATTTCAGCATGCCTTGGGTTCGAGTTCACGGACGGACAGAAACAATTCGGGCCGTAGTTCGTGACTGGTACGACCGCTCCTCCAGTCTATTCAGCTGTAAATGGGGACCTGACGTATGAGTTGGGGAAGGTAAAAACAGTAAGGAATGGAACTGGTCACTCCACCTCACATAGACTGCGGCATCAAGATGCATCTTCATCCCCGACGGCAAGTGCTGCCATCACCTGCTTCTATGTGTAGGCCGGCCACGAAAATGCCAGAATGCCAGCTTTTTGTGTTACAGCGTGTGTCATTCCTCAATTGGGGGAAGTAACCTACATCTTCGACACTTCCCCCGATGTCGGAATTTTAAAATTTCAAGAGGTTTGACATACTTCTGTCTAGTCTGTTGGATAATTGTCCATAACGATACAAAAACTGAACAGTATGCAAAATGTGTGGCACAATAATGCGTATTCCCGGTGGCAATGTACGGAAGCGAGATATGGACAATCACACAAATATTAAGAAAGAGAATCAAGACTTTCGAGACAAAATGATACAGAAGAATCCGCAAAATACCTTTGGTAGAGAAAAAAAACAAATAAGGCCATACTGCAAGAATGAAACTGAAGTTTTTCGGCTACATCAAGCGCTATTACGGACTGGAGAAAGCAGTTCTGGAGTGCAAAGTTCCAGGAAGATCAGGCAGAAGTCGAGCAAAGCGTAGAGGGACACACGTCATCAATGACACGCTAAACGTGGCTATGAAGCAGGCAGGCAGTCTACGACAGATCATTGAGATTACTATCGAATGGATGTCATGAGAGTTACTTGATGCCAAAGACATGTTACATGATGATGATGATGATGAATCTGTCAGGTAAGCTACAATATGCAAATACATTTAAAAAAAACAGTTTTATTCAAATTTTAAAATCTGTCAGCATTTCAATATTGGCAATTCGTAAAATACTACGACAGAAAATCAAAGGTATGTTGGGCTCGCTACTGCTGAAAGGTAAAGGCGCTTGTCTCTTGGGATACGAAGCTGCGAAACGGTGACGTTTCGAACCCCACAAGTCCCAATCGTCTCCTCATTTCAATGGAGGTGAGACCAGCGTTTAGTCTCACTGTAGATTGACGAAAAACATGGAGATCCCGTGTACACGTTGAGCAGATAAAAGAACTCTTGGCAGTTATCCGCTGTCCATGTAAAATTATGAAAGTAAGTACATTTTTTCCCATCATGCAATTTACCTTCCTCAGGTGTAGTAAATCACAGGAAGTAAACATTGCTAAATAAAGAACGTGTTACTGAAAGCTTTCAGCTACCTGACATCAGGTATAAATTGCCTGTTTGAATACCATCCTTTCAAGCATTCCAAGCAAGTAAATGTTTATGAGCTAACATAGAAAATATACGATTTTCTACATTATAATAGTTGTTGTCCACCACAAGTGACGAAGACCACTCTCTTTGTTCAGCCGTGAGGACAGTCGTATCTCTTGCTGTGTCCGCTGAAATGGGTGACTTGTGCGGTGATTTGGATTAAAGTGAGGAAGAAACTGCGCCTTTTGTCAACCTCACTCACAGAGCCTAAGCTACTTTTTGCCAGTGGCAAGACATTCATCGAGACGACTGGAGATATCATAGGATGCAGATTTTGCCTCAGGGTTACCACCGAAGCCTTTCTGTAAACATGTAACCCGCAGAGTAGAAAGGTGGGATGGCATCTAACGCAGTTTGTCGTGCCTTTTCGATAACCACAAGAGGTCGTATGGACAACACTCAGCGTGTGAGTGAGTCTGGCATCTCTCCCCAGCTGTATTCAGCTCATCATTGTAGCATCTAAAATTCCCACACGCCAAATTCGTGAAGGTGAACCGGCAGAACTAACCTGTGAAATACGACACAGGTATAAGCGTAGTGCCATTCAGCCGGCGTCCAGCCCAGGATAAACGGATGGAAGAAATCACAAAAAAAGAACGAAATAACAAGTCCAGACGGAAAACAACACCACCTTTCCGTGAACACAAGTGTAGGTCGTCGACTAGTGTGAATTCCAGGCAAATCCGTGGTCTGTCGGCATCCATAATGATTCAAAACAGTAGAGAAATGTAGACTCGCAGCCAGTTATGGCGCCATCTTTGCCAGATTTATCTACATTATACGCATATTATTTGTAATGAACATTTTGAATCAATCTTGGGAATTGGAAATGACATTCTGACATATGGTGAAAAGTGTGATGGGTAAAAATGCCACTTCCTTTTTGTGAGCATAAACCCAGAAAAAAACCTACTGGTGACAATAGGAACAACATAACAGCAGCACATACAAAAGTTCAAGGCACATAAACGAGCTTACGAACAGCACACAGAGAGACTACATGCAAGTACTCACTGTCAGCAAGTCAACGAGTCGTGAATCATGGAAGATCTGTTCGTCAATGCTGGATGGATCTATGCTGAGCAGCTGTACCTCATCAAGCGACTCTATTATCTGGGACACAGCTGTGTGAAGGAGAACAAAACGGATTCCACTCGTTTTTTGTTTAAAGTAATGTAACAAGTTTAGTAGGGACGTATTTTACGCGAGGGCATGTTATAAGGACGACGCGAAAGGTAAGTCGCGTGTAGCCAGAATAACATTAAAAAACCTAATTTCTTCAATCAATCAATCAATCAAACCTTGTCAACTCCCTGGGGAGCATATGTCTTCAACAAATGCATACCAAATTATCAAAAATTGAAGTGTCTAAATCTGCAAAGATTGTGTGGCTTAAAGTTTCTACAGGATGGGGTAGACAGTCCCATGCTCAACCCTCCATAGCAGGTTGTTGTGACATGCCTGGCAGGCTACAGTGTTACTAGTCTTTGCTCCTCATTTGGTCTCCGTTAACACTCAGACGCTCCACTCACATGCTGACAATAACACTAGTGATCTTCTTTTTCAGCTTCATGAAAATGACGTTGTGTCGCGATTACAGCGAGACTGCGATAGTTGCGTCTTTCACTCCGACACATCCGATTACAGCTCATAGCACTAGTAACTACTTCACGCTCTGTTGTCTTCTTAAGAATCTTCTTCTTCTTCTTCTTCTGCGTACACAGTCAGACAGTAACCATTATTTTTTCGAAAAAAGCGGCGGTCATCCTGAGACTCTCGCCACTGCCATAGAGCTTGTCTTGCAGTTCCACTGGCAATGGCCACATCTGCTCTCTCTGATCCCCGTATGTCGGGCAGTTCTGCAGCAGATGTTCAGTGGTCATTTTACCAGTACCGCACGGGCATTCGTCGGTACACCCTATCTTCAATTTGTTGAATAGGTGGTACCTCAGTCTATTGTGGCCAGTGCGAAGTCTGAAGACAACGACCTGCTCTCTTCGGTTCAACTGGTAATAGGCATCGTTTTTGGTGTAACCAGTATGTTCGGTTTCCCATTTGGTAATGTACCTAGCTTTGATAAGCCGTTTTGACTCTTCGTACGTCATACTGGTATCTGTTTGTGGTAGCCTTGCACCTTCTTTTGCCAGTCTGTCTGCCTCCTCGTTGCCTTGGATGTTGCAGTGTGACGGAACCCACTGTACCACTACCCTTTTTGGTGCGGACAGCTGGCACAGTTTGCAGAGTGCTGCTCTTAAGTCATTAAGCTCAGTGTTTTTCTGGCTTTTTAGCGCTGTGACTACGGCGAGAGCATCTGTCAGCAAGACTATGTGGCTCTCATTTTCACTGTGTGTTGCCATTTCTTCCACTGCCGCCCTCAGTGCCTCTGCCTCCGCTCTGAAATTGCTTGTGTACTTACCAGTAGCGAATGACAGTGTTATTTTTCTGCCATTTGGTAGGTTCAGGAATGCTCCTGCCCCTCCGTTCTGTGTAGTGTTTGTTACAGAACCGTCGGTGTATGCATGGGTCCAGTCCATGCTTGGGTAGCTTTTCGTTATGAAGCTTAGGGTAGTGTCTCTCCTTTCTTTTTCGGTCTGGCAGTTTTTGTTTGCAATACCTGGTATATTTTCTACCACCTCTGGAAATATATCCTGCCTCCAAGTAGGTTTTCGTACAGTAGTGATGGGTTTTGGTGTTGTTAGTGCGTTTATGGGATCTTCGTGCATCTTTGCTTTGGCTATTTCTGCAAAGTTTCTCCGCTTTAGTTTCCCAGTTCCCAAATTGTTTAGCCTCTGGTACATTGGATGGTCCGTCAGTCTTCGGAGTTTCTCTGACTGCAGCTGGGCTCTGCAGTCTCTTCTGTCGGTCATGGATTGCAGTTTTGTAATCTTTTCAAGTTCTACAATTGGCGTTGACTTCATGCCACCTGTTATAATTCTCATGGCTTGATTTTGAAGTTTGTTAACTTTATCGAAGTTCGCCTTCGCTGCTGTTGTCCATGCCGCGATGCCATACTCGAGAACTGGTCTCACTCTTCCAGTGTACAGTTTCTTTAGTATGCCTTCGTCTGCTCCCCAGCTTGTGCCAGCAAGTTTCCTCATGATCGCCATTCTTTCTCTGGCTTTCATTCGGTTTCTCTCAATCTGACTTTTCCATGTCATGCGCCGATCAAATGTGACTCCCAGATAGGTTGGGTTGTCGTTTGGCTGCAGGATTTTGCCATTTAGGCTTAATTTGGTACTTTTGGGGTTTTAATGAGAGCGAGAATATTGTGCACGTGGTTTTCTCCTCGTTTATTTTGACCAGCCATGAGTTCGCCCACTCTTCCAGCGATGTTAGGGCCGTTTGCATCCGATTTCTTGCTATGGTGAGATTCTTTTCAGAGGTCCACATAGCCAGATCGTCTGCAAACATTGAGCTATGGACTCTTCTTGGTATATTCTCTGTAATATCGTTTATATATACCAGGAAGAGTGTGGGTGACAGTACTCCCCCTTGGGGTACTCCCTGCTCGAGTGTCACCTTTTTGCTCATCTGCCCTTGTACTTGGACTCTGGCCGTTCTTTGTTTGAGGTAGTGGTTGATCCACTTGTACATCTTCCCACAAACATCACTTCTTCTTAGCTTGACTCTAAGTCCATCCTTCCAGACTTTGTCAAATGCCTTTTCCAGATCCACCCAAACAGCTACTGTGTGTTTCTGTGCCTGGTAGGCATCTTCTATCTCCTGGGCTATGAGGATGACCTGGTCCTCAGTGGATCTGTGCTGTCTAAAGCCGGCTTGCTGTGGAATAAGTATTCGTTTTTCTTCCAGATGCCACATCAGTCTGGTGTTTATCATCCGTTCCATCAGCTTGCCGACACAGCTCAGTAGGCTTATGGGCCTGTATCCATTCGGATCTGTTTTGTCCTTTCCTGTTTTTGGTACTGGTACCAGTATTGCATCTTTCCATGCCTGGGGTACAATACCCCTTTTCCAGCTTTGGTTCAGGACTGATAGTAGTTTTTTCTTCGCTGTTTGGCCCAGCCCCATCAGCATTTCGTTTGTTATCCCGTCTTTTCCGGGAGATTTCCTTTTCTTTAGTGTTCTCATAGCCTCTTCCATTTCGCGCATTGTTAGTTTGGCCATCATGTGCTCTTCAGGAGCCGTATTTATGTTTTCGTGCCCCTTTAGCTCTTTTCTTAAGAATCGACTTCACTGCATTCTGGGTGCACTCGAAGGTGCTCGGTCTCTTAAAGTAAATGGTGAATAGTCGGGACACTGAAGGCTTTCTGAGCTCACTAGTTGAAAACACCCCTGCTCTGTTCTCACACACACGAAATTCCTCTTGACCATTGATTTCTCACTGAAAATCTTTAAGTGTTGACTTTTAAAGTAAATCTTTAAAGCTTCCAGCTGTCATTTAAGTGGCTGTTCGGAGCAGCGCATGAGCTGCAGTGGTCAGGGACCCATAGCTGATTGCTAGCGTCAGGGCCAGCGAACCAGAGCTGAGCAGCGCATGAGCTGCAGTGGTCAGCGACCCATAGCTGACTGCTAGCGTCAGGGCCAGCGAAACAGAGCTGCCAAGACCCTTCTACACCTCCACGCGATGATCCTGGATAACAGGCTGCAGCAGGGCAGACTGGCTAAGGAGAAGGGATTGAAGAGGGAATGCTAACCCGGTACTCAAAAAATGCTTGCTGAAGTCGGATGTGTTAGACCGAAAGGGAGATTGAGAACGAACGAAGCCAAACCAAGCCAAGTGGCTGTGCGATAATGAAAGGGCTTCTACATAGCAGAAACTAAAATACATTCAGTTATGCTTCAACTTCATACTATTCTCAAGAGGTGTTATTTTGTTGTTTATGACCGTTATTAATTAAGTTCATGTGTCATCTATCCATCGAAGGAGTGGATCTTCTCCTTCCTCTGTCTTCTACCTTGATGATACAATATGTCAGGCTTTTTCCTGTCCATCTTGTCATGTTATTCTCCCACTTTTAACGTTGTTGACCTCTGACCCGTTTGCACTCCATCTTGCTTTTCAGTATTGTTTACAACAACGTGGTATTTGTTCATTGACCACATTTCTACAGTGTCAATTATCGTTGTTCATTGTCCACATTTCTACAGTATCAATTATCTTTGTTCATTGACCACATTTCTACAGTATCAATTATCTTTGTTCATTGTCCACATTTCTACAGTATCAATTATCTTTGTTCATTGTCCCCATTTCTACAGTATCAATTATCTTTGTTCATTGACTACATTTCTACAGTATCAATTATCTTTGTTCATTGTCCACATTTCTACAGTATCAGTTATCTTTGTTGATTGTCCACATTTCTACAGTATCAATTATCTTTGTTGATTGTCCACATTTCTACAGTATCAATTATCTTTGTTTATTGTCCACATTTCTACAGTATCAATTGTCTTTGTTTATTGTCCACATTTCTACAGTATCAATTATCTTTGTTGATTGTCCACATTTCTACAGCTCATATTAAAGACGAAAATACATGACACCTGATCATTATCTTTTTAAATCGGTTTTTATTTGGATGTAAATATTTGATTATTGTTGATGAAAACAGATTTGGCTATCATTAATCTTGTTCTGTGACAACTATGTATCTCATTAGGACCAAAACATATTAAAACTACATAGACGATAATAAATGTAAATTAATTATATTTGTCCAATAATATTAAAATACATTTTAATTACAACGCTAATATCCATTGTTAGTCCACTAGAAGATTCTTAGGATGAGGAATAAAGGTCACTTATCCTTGTAGATGACACGACTATAAACTGTTTCAATCATCAATTAATCAATCAATCAAAACTATTTAGCTCCCCAAAAATATGTCTTCAACAAATACACAATCAAGTCATCATGTGTCTGGCTATCCCTCCAAGTTCTGTCCCCTTTGTACGTCTTTTCTTTATGATTCTCTTGAGCACTCTTTGTCAGTTGTGTTTTAGCCAGCCTCTACTTCTATTGTCTTGTGGATTCCAAAAACAGAGACTGTCTAGTAATGCTCATAGGTGGTCTCTTTAATGTGTGTCCTACTTAAAGCCAGCGCCTCCTTCTCACGTAAAGTTCCATCTAATATCTGTTTGGTCTTATCAACACATCCATATTAGTATTCTGATCAGACCATTTCAAATTTATATTCTACGCAAGCACTCAGTTATGAAAGTATCTTTTTCGCTGTTTTTGTTGCTGGTCTTCATGTCTGAGAGTAACAACAACAACAAAATCTAACTTCATATTGGAGTTACATATTTTTATTTTGTTGTTGGACTTAATTTCTGTTGATTTCCACCAGTTTCTTATTGCAATGAAAGCTTCCCTAGTTTCTTGTATTCTTATGTTGATATGTTTATAAGTATCTCTGACTTTGTCTATTACGTTACAAAGACGTATGAATGATTTCACATCTTGTAGACGTGTGTCTCCCAACACAATCTGATTGTCATCAGTTGTATTTAATCTCGCAATTGTATTTTTTTCCTGTGCATTTCCAGTCTCCATTTATGAAACCTCTCATCAAGAATATTTTATTTTCCATCTGATTACGGGCATGGGCCATTCCATCGACAAAGTTCAGATCATCAAGTTTGTATGATAGACCCTTGGCCAAATGCTCGTCTTCCAATAATATCGACTGTATAAAACATGGTAACGGTTGTTCCCTAACAAACGATGCCGTTAGAGTGAAAGTGTTAGACACATCTATTTATACTGCGTCTTGCCTTATTCTGATGTAGATGATCAGTTCCCCTATTGGCCCTTTCACTTTCTATAACTGTAGGTCATGTACCAATTTACAACTTGGTAAACACGAACGGGAGTCTATTGAGGCGTGAACATTAAACTGCGGAATTCCACCCCAGCTTTCTCATTGCACTACTACATGCATTCCCTGCCGAGGATTATGATAGCGTCTGCCATTTTATCACCAGAGTGGATCCATTCGTCCCCTTTGATTATCGTTTCAGTTGTGGTCAGCCATCCAATCGTTTTATCTGTCTGTGCCATCCATAACATTCCTCAATGGATTCACGTTCCCTCGTTGACTTCATTACCTTTTTACAACAGTTGCATCTTGACTAGAATACCTCGCATCCAGTCTTTACCCATTTCAAGTTCTATGTACATTATTATGTTTCAAATGCTTCTATGTAAATTGACATGGTCGTTGTCTGTGTAGACTTCTATTTCTCCTATTTTAATCAACTTCCCCATAACCTACATGGCTAACATTTTATACACAGCCCCTATTAGTGCAACTTTTTATTCTACCGAATTTTGACGGATCCTGGACAGGCAATTCAAAAGTTTTTACCGAAAAATGCGGTTTAAAAAAAAAATAAGTTACTTGTTTCAAACCAACTCTGAAATGTGTGAGCTGCTTTTTATTTGACCACAAATATTGAAATCTATGACATAAATAAGAGAATAATAATTAATGTCACGACCAAACAGATCTTTATCAAGCACGTCAGAAAGTTTGACTGAGGAATACGATGGCGTGTGTTGAAACCGTCTTAAACAATTGTTTTTTTCTCTTTTAACCGGCGGTAAATTAAAAACATAGGTTTTACAGCCCTATAAATCCTCTCGGTGAACCACAGCAATGGGAGAAAACGTGATGCTGCGCATGTTTTGTTGCATAAAAATGTGTTAATCTTGTTAATTAGTATTGTTCTTTGCTCCTGGTGAAAGTGTTTTGGTCCTAACCTTGGTTTAGTACTTGTTTTTGTTCTAACGTTGTATTTGATCCACACGTGTCAGTGTTATTGTACATTTTGTTTTGCCTCCAGTACCAAGACTTGCTGCAGCCACCGCGCCCCTAAAGTCAGCAGCAAGCACCCAATGTGTGGGTACGACCTGTGTCCAGTGTTCATTTTTTTGCTAGGCCCCATGCTAACACATTTTATTTCAGAGAAACGTATTGACATATTTTTTAAAGGGCATCCATGTCATCCATCTGTGCAAAGACTAGATACAGGGTCGGGTGCAACATTCTGACCCAGAATCCACCTTACGTTAAGGTCTGGCACAACATACTGACCAAAGTCGATTTTAGGACAGGGTCTGGCACAACATACTGACCAAAGTCGATTTTAGGACAGGGTCTGGTACAACATACTGACCAAAGTCGATTTTAGGACAGGGTCTGGCACAACATACTGACAAAAGTCGATTTTAGGACAGGGTCTGGCACAACATACTGACCAAAGTCGATTTTAGGACAGGGTCTGGCACAACATACTGACCAAAGTCGATTTTAGGACAGGGTCTGGCATAACATACTGACCAAAGTCGATTTTAGGACAGGGTCTGGTACAACATACTGACCAAAGTCGATTTTAGGACAGGGTCTGGCACAACATACTGACCAAAGTCGATTTTAACACAGGGTCTGGTGCAACAAATTTACCAGCACCACACCCCATTCGGGGTCTGGTACAACATACTTACCAAGACACCACCTCTTTGGGGGTCTGGTACAATATACTGATTAAGACATCACCTCTTTGGGGGTCTGGTACAATATACTTACCAAGACACCACCTCTTTGGTGGTCTGGTACAACATACTGATCAAGACATCACCTCTCTGGGGGTCTGGTACAACATACTTACCAAGACACAACTTCTTTGGGGGTCTGGTACAACATACTGATCAAGACATCACCTCTTTAGGGGTCTGGTACAACATACTTACCAAGACACCACCTCTTTGGGGGTCTGGTACAACAAACTGATCAAGACACCACCTCTTTGGGGGTCTGGTACAACATACTTACCAAGACACCACCTCTTTGGGGGTCTGGTACAACATACTGATCAAGACATCACCTCTTTGGGGTCTGGTACAATATACTGACAAAGCTCAAACCTCCCGTCCACGTCATGGATCTGGAAACAGGCTGTGTTACAGCATCCAGGCCAAAGAGCTGGGGATCGATATTGTGAACCCCCCTTGGCGGTGAGTATACCGAGAAGCCTTATATTAGGCTACAATAAGCAGGACCTATATCTCCCTTATTCAGCACTCCTAGTGATGTAAGAAGAGCCACTGCAACCTGCCATAAAGATAATTTGTAAAACATAAAAAACCTAGTTCAGACAGCTTGAAATAAAACACATTTGATACTCACCATTCTACAAACATAGAAAGGTCAACCTTGAATGACATCCCATGCATTTTATTGAAGATATGCACAGCAACAGTATCAACAGGTACAACCACATGGGTCTACACCAACAGTATCAACAGGTCCAACCACATGGGTCTACACCAACAGTATCAACAGGTCCAACCACATGGGTCTACACCAACAGTATCAACAGGTCCAACCACATGGGTCTGCCCCAACAGTATAAACAGGTCCAACCATATGGGTCTATAGCAACAGTATCAACAGGTTCAACCACATGGGTCTACACCAGCAGTATCAACAGGTCCAACCAAATGGGTCTACACCAACAGTATCAACAGGTCCAACCACATGGATCTGCCCCAACAGTATAAACAGGTCCAACCATATGGGTCTATAGCAACAGTATCAACAGGTTCAACCACATGGGTCTACAGCAACAGTATCAACAGCTCCAACCACATGGTTCTACACCAGCAGTATCAACAGGTTCAACCACATGGGTCTACAGCAACAGTATCAACAGCTCCAACCACATGGTTCTACACCAGCAGTATCAACAGGTCCAACCACATGGGTCTACAGCAACAGTATCAACAGGTCAAACCACATGGGTCTACACCAACAGTATCAACAGTACCAACCAAATGGGTCTACAGCAACAATATCAACAGGTCCAACCACATGGTTCTACAGCAACAATATCAACAGCTCCAACCACATGGTTCTACACCAGCAGTATCAACAGGTCCAACCACATGGGTCTACAGCAACAGTATCAACAGGTCAAACCAGATGGGTCTACACCAACAGTATCAACAGTACCAACCAAATGGGTCTACAGCAACAATATCAACAGGTCCAACCACATGGGTCTACAGCAACAGTATCAACAGACTGGACACACGGAGGGCGACTAAAGCTATCAAAGACCATAATGGCACACGTGGACGAAGAAGTAATTAAATATTGTTGTTGATGTTGCTGTTGATGTTGATGTTGTTTTTGTTGTTGTTGATGTTGTTTTTGTTGATGATCTTGTTTTTGTTGTTGTTGTTGATGATCTTGTTTTTGTTGTTGTTGTTGATGATGTTGTTTTTGTTGTTGTTGTTGATGATGTTGTTTTTGTTGTTGTTGTTGATGATCTTGTTTTTGTTGTTGTTGTTGATGATGTTGTTGTTGATGATGTTGTTTTTGTTGTTGTTGTTGATGATCTTGTTTTTGTTGTTGTTGTTGATGATCTTGTTTTTGTTGTTGTTGTTGATGATCTTGTTTTTGTTGTTGTTGTTGATGATGTTGTTGTTGATGATGTTGTTTTTGTTGTTGTTGTTGATGATCTTGTTTTTGTTGTTGTTGTTGATGATCTTGTTTTTGTTGTTGTTGTTGATGATCTTGTTTTTGTTGTTGTTGTTGATGATGTTGTTGTTGATGATGTTGTTGTTGATGATGTTGTTGTTGATGATGTTGTTTATGTTGTTGTTGTTGATGATGTTTTTGTTGTTGATGATGTTGTTGATGATGTTGTTTTTGTTGTTGTTGTTGATGATCTTGTTTTTGTTGTTGTTGTTGATGATCTTGTTTTTGTTGTTGTTGTTGATGATCTTGTTTTTGTTGTTGTTGTTGATGATCTTGTTTTTGTTGTTGTTGTTGATGATCTTGTTTTTGTTGTTGTTGTTGATGATCTTGTTTTTGTTGTTGTTGTTGTTGATGATGTTGTTGTTGATGATGTTGTTGTTGATGATGTTGTTGATGATGTTTTTGTTGTTGTTGTTGTTGTTCAATCACCACAGTGAGTATGTTTACTATTTTGTGCGCCATAAAAAATATGTTAAGTGGCGTGTTGCAATTTCTTTGCTCGTCTTCCAAGCGCGCTGATGAAGGTAGACCAGGGTCCTACAAGCGTTTGTGCTTTGCGAGCCTCATCTGCGTATAGCTTAATACTACGTCGATCACTTTGATCCCCCGCCTCTTTAGCCAGACTGCCACAAAGCGGCCTGTTTCCAGTGAGGACTACGCGTAAGTAAGGTGGGTGTCTTGGTCAGTATATTTCGCCCCACCCTGACTAATATGTCCGATCAGCATGTTTTGCTGGACCAGACGTTAGTCTCCTCTCACCAAATAAATAAATTCATGTTTAGTCAAAATATAATTTTATTGCATTTAACATTTTACTTTGAATATTATAAAGTGTATATCTCACCTGTCTGAGACATTTTGTGTTGATTCTGTTAAGACTTAAAATAAATCCAGCGACCGTTTGATATACCCTCCCTGTTTGTTATCACGAAGGGACATTAAAAGGGGAGACAAATTGCTGTAATTGTTAACAGAAAGTAAATGACATGTCCGAATTGTATATGACGACTGAGTTTATCTTACTAAGTGATTCTTGTTCGCGTATCGCTCTTTGATTTGTACATCGCCAGACGAGCTCTCGCGATGCCTCGACCGTTGTCTGGAGGTCTAATGCGGCTCCATTCAACTTTGAGTTTCTTTTTCTTCCTCTTCTCATTCTCCTTGTTCTTCTTCTCCTTCTGCGTGCACCCTGAAAAGGACGCTGTGACGATGCATCGTAGCTTACAGCGGGGCGGCGATACCTGCGTCTTTCTGTCTGACACATCAGTTTTCAACTATCATTTGTTAGTACATGGTTTGCCTTCCGACGGTGACAACTATGCCCTTACTTATAGACTACACTATTGCAATATGTTTCCTGGGAAACCGCTGGAAGACAGAATATGGTTTATGTTAGGTTTGATTCGCTAACTGACGCAAGCAGCCAGCTATGAGTTACACAGCCCTTCAGCCCCTCACGACGGATGTGTAGGACCGAAAGATGCAAATATCGCAGCAAAGCTGTAAACTAGCGACACAACCCATTCCGTTCTCCGGACTACATCCTGCTACTTGCAAAGCCCTGTTCAGGGTTTGGTAGGCGGAAATTGAGAAAAGCAGAAGAAGAAGAAAAAGAAGAAGAAGAAGCAGAAGAAGAGCCCCCCCCCCCCCCCCCCCAACTTTGAGCTTAGTATTGAGTTCTCTGTTCAGTGAGTTTTAAAAGCAAAGAATACTCAACAGCATTTGCCACTGGGAGACGCTGCAGCAACTTCAGTGCCGAAGCCAGTGCACAGATACAACAGGTGAAACACTTATAGACCATAAGGAGCAGGCAGAAAAGCAAGTGGTCATTTTCACAGACGCCATGGCAGTGTTAATGGCGCTCAAGAACCAGCACAAAAATTAACTCAGTGCTCTGGCAGACTCGCTCGAACGCCTGTCCCAGTGCTTCAAAAAAAAAGCACAGTCCAATGGATACCAGTCTACTACAACATTCCAGGCAACGAGGAGGCAGACAGACTCGTCAGAGAGGGAGGAATACTGCAGCAGAGGGATACAGAAATCACATACAAGGAGACAAAAGCATTCATCAGGGCAACGTACAGTGCAATACAGAAAAAAGACCACCCTGGCCACATAGAAAACGATGCCTACCATCAACTCTCCAGGCGAGATCAGGTGATAATTTTCCAGCTACGCACAGGTCACAACAGACTTAGATGTCATATGTACAACAAGTTCAAGATTGACACTACAGACCTTTGTGCCTGCGGCACAGCCCCCATGAAAGCAGAACATATTTTTCAGTCATGCCCACTGTATACCGACAAAAAAAGTAGCATTTGGTAACAGCCAGTGTCCTTCCACGAGAAGCTGTACGGAAGCGTACAGAGCCTTGAGTCGACCGCTACCTTCGTTAGAGTCATTTAAGTTGTGGTCTGAAGATGAACGAGGAAGAAGAAGAAGAAGAAAGAAGAAGAAGAAGAAGAAGAAGAAGAAGTTCAGTGAGTTTTCCTCAGCTGGCAGTCCTGCAAAACATTCCCTGAGTCTGTTTGCTCAGCTCACACGTACACATTGTTGCAGCAAATATACGAAACATAATCATGTGTTTATTTGGTATGTTATAATTTACCTGCTCCGGGCCGATAAGCGTCGTTGTAACCATTTGACTAAACCTATCATTTTCTTACAAGACCACCACATAAATGAATCTTGCACCACCTTATCGAGGGCCGCGTTAGCTCAGCTCATTGCGATCAATTCGCTACTTTCTGTGGTAACAGGTGTGCCTTCGTTCGAATCCCGTTAGGACACTACACAAAATAAAGGTCATGATTTTAATCGGAGACCGCTTCTCCAGTCAACCCACCTGTAAATGGGTACCTGATGCATGAGTTAATACTTGATAGTACTTGTCCATCACAAGTGATGAAGACCACTCTCTTTGTTCAGCCGTGTGGACAGTCGTATCTCTTGCTGTGTCCGCTGAAATGGGTGACTTGCGCGGTGATTTGGATTAAAGTAAGGAAGAAACTGCGTCTTTTGTCAACCTCACTGACAGAGCCTAAGCTACCTTTTGCCAGTGGCAAGACATTCATCGAGACGACTGGAGATAGCATAGGATGCAGATTTTGCCTCAGGGTTACCATCAAAGCCTTTCCGTAAACATGTAACCCGCAGGGTAGAAAGGTGGAATGGCATCTAACGCAGTTTGTCGTGCCTTTCCGATAACAACAAGAGGTCGTATGGACAACACTCAGCGTGTGAGTGAGTCTGGCATCTCTCCCCAGCTGTATTCAGCTCATCATAGTAGCATCTAAAATTCTCACACGCCAAATTCGTGAAGGTGAACCGGCAGAACTAACCCGTGAAATACGACACAGGTATAAGCGTAGTGCCATTCAGCCGGCGTCCAGACCAGGATAGACGAATGGAAGAAATCACCAAAAAAAGAACGAAATAACAAGCCCAGACGGAAAACAACACCCCGATTCCGTGAACACAAGTGAAAGTCGTCGACTAGTGTGAATTCCAGACAAATCCGTGGTCTGGCGGCATTCATAATGATCCAAAACAGTAGAGAAATGCAGACTCGCAGCCAGTTATGGCGCCATCTTTGCCAGATTTGTTAGGGAAAGTAAAAACAGCAAGGAAGGACTCCCCACCTCTTAAAGGATGCGGCTAAGTACAATGGAGTTTCCAACCAACGGTTAATTCTGCTGAATTTCCTTGACTTTACTTTTACCACATTACAATAACTTAGAAGGTTTACATCTTGTGACACCTCACCATAAAATTGGAGGTACATAAAGCGGCAAACATCACTTTATTATGACGTGCCTTTCCTAACTAGAGATTCTGTCACATAACTGATGTCTGTCCTTAGCTAGAGTTTCTGTCACATAACTGATGTCTGTCCTTAGCTAGAGTTTCTGTTACATAACTAATACCTGTCCTTAGCTAGAGTTTATGTCACATAACTGATGCCTGTCCTTAACTAGAGTTTATATCACATAACTGCTGTCTGTCCATATCTTGTTTCTGTCTCACAACGGCTGTCTGTCCAATGTCATTGGTGCTCTCGCCTTCGGCAGAGTATGTCTATTGTCGAACGTTAACTGACTGGACCATCTTGGGCCTTCCATTATTTCGTGTTCCCGGGACTTTACCGTTGATTATAATGTTGGGCAAATGAGGCTACATATGGGATTCGCATTTTTTGCGTAACTTAGGTAACATTTACGAATATTAAACATGAGAAGTATTAAACATGAGACGTATTAAACATGAGAAGTATTACACATGAGAAGTATTAAACATAAGAAGGATTACACATGAGAAGTATTAAACAGGAGAAGTATTAAACATGAGAAGTATTACACGTGAGAAGTATTACACATGAGAAGTATTAAACATGAGAAGTATTAAACATGAAAACTGTTAAACATGAGAAGTATTTAACATGAGGAGAACTTTACCAGCAGATGTTACGTCATCGTCGACTGCGGGTAAAACGTCATCAAAGTTGTCTGTCCACTTTGAGCTTGCTACGGCAGCCATGACTGTGCCCTAGAGATGAAGAGTGTTGTTGGAATGCTAGAAATTGGTAGTGTGTGTAATATATTGTTTTTATGTGGTTAAAATGGGATTTGATGACTGCAAATGGGCGATTTCGGAGAAAGAAAAGTTAAAGAAGAAATGAAGCAGAGCTGTTGATACGAATGAATCGTTCAAGACTTCATAGTTAAAGTCTGAGGACTGTTCCCTTCCTAGACATCTTGTATTAGTCAAATTTAAAGCTTGGTTCTTAGCAGACATGCCTATGGATGCTTTAGGGCAAGCTTAATTTATGGAAACTAATTACAATCATATGACCCTATGGCACTGGGCTTCTTATAAAGTGACGGTAGGACACGATGAAGAAGAGCAGAATTAATACAACAAATGTTAACAGGAAGTTAAGACACATTACACATAAACATGTCTGGGTTTGTTGTGGGCATTATATATTTTGTTGTTGCTGTTGTTGTTGTTGTTGTCGTTGTTCATCTACTTTTTCTTCTTCTTCTTTCTATTTATTCTTCGTCCTGAACAGGACGTTTTGTTACGTTGCACCATAGTTTACAGCTAAGCTGCCATAACTGTGCCTTTCAGCCCGACACATTCCATTTCAGTACGTTCTATTTTTGCGACCAGTTTTGTTTTCCATCTACGATCACTATTCCCTTAGCGGATGCAACACGTTTCTAAGACCGCCAATGAAAGCAGAATAAGGTCTTGAACAGCTTGCTTCGCTGAATCTGACGCGATGACCCAGCTGTGAGTCGCTGACTGCTGTTATCTTCAGCCAATAAGGATTCCTGAATCCAATCCTTTGCAGTACAGTTTCAGTAGAAATATCATGAATAGAAGCAAGAACAGTACTATTGTCCGACATAAACTCTTTGAAGAAATGTGGCAAGCATGAATAAATAACAAAGGAAACGAGGAAAGATCTCAAATAAATGTTGAAGGGAAAGACAGACAAGACAACAACAAAAAACTAGCATTTCAAGTCACGACATGACACAAGGTTAGCTCGACCTCTTTAACAAGGACAATCGTCGTGTCAGACTCCCAATATTTACTTTGGAAAGCATAGAAAACGTAACTACGGGATGAATGTGTAACAGCAGAAGAGGCCATATACGTTCAGGTCTGGCTTAACTATTCTGGTCATAATGGGGTTCCTGGAACAACGGAGCTGACATTCTGGCTTCAGAAGAATTCATTAGGGGAATATTAGGTATTGATAGACCTTACAAGTCTATGAATAACAGTTTGTTGGGTGATGACACGACAATAGATGGATCAGAAATTCACAGACTACAGAACTTTGACATCAAACGCGGGATGAGCTAAATGGGACGCATTGAAGAACCGGTCGGAAGTCTGTTCAATCAGCGAACTATGTGAACCATCAGTATCCACACTCTTCGCCGTTTTCTGAGAGAGATAGAGAGATTGAGCACCCATGGATATTCCCGAAGTGAAGGGGAATCGATTCTTTAATAACCGAACATAAAAAAAGCGTTAAAAAAAATCTGGAATGGCATATCAAAGGGCAGGGTAACAACAATGTGCGTTGCCCCGAATGGGCACTTAATTCAGATAGTTCGGGGGGGGGGGGGGTAAGATGCAGCAGTGAATGAGCTGACAGCAGATAGCGACTCACAGCTGACCGCTTGCATTAGGTTCAGCGAACCACAGCTGACCATCAACCTATTCCGCTTCATGCGGGCGGCCCTGGAAGCAGCTGCACTAGTGACTAGTGCAGTCTGACCAATTGATATAGATTGCAGTATGAATACAAACCAGTTACTAAAAAAATCGTGCTGAAGGCGGTCGTGTCGGGCCTAAAGCGCCGAAATCGAGCCTCGGTTTGAGCTACAACACAACGCCAGAACGTCCTTTTCAAGACGAACACTGAAGATGAAGAATACAGTTTGAGAGGACATATATCTCCAAGGTTATATAGCAGGAACAAAGTGAACGATCAAGGGTCTGGCACGCTATGTTACGTGACAACACGTGGGACCGCAGTGCTGAAAGGACACACGTTTTCCCAGAAAAGTGTTCATCAATGTCACTGGGAATTACAGCGCAAAAAACAAAGTACAAAAGCATTTGAAGTACAAAGAGGAGAAAATTGTTTGATTGTTTGACGAGACAGTTTGGAAAGGAGTCAACGTTAAGTCCACTTTATGAAACAATGTTTGTACTGGAAATGGATTGCAAACATTTGGAGACAATGCGGAAGAAGAGGTAATTTGACGGAACAAAATCTTTCAAGAGAGTTAGTCACGTCTGAACAATGAAAATACAATTTGAACACAGTAAGTAAAATCTGAACAATGTAAGTAAAATTTGAACAATGTAAGTAAAATCTGAACAAAGTAAGTAAAATCTGAACAATTTAAGTAAAATCTGAACAAAGTTAGTAAAATCTGAACAAAGTAATTAAAATCTTAACAATTTAAGTAAAATCTGAACAATGTAAGTAAAATCTGAACAAAGTAATTAAAATCTGAACAATGTAAGTAAAATCTGAACAAAGTAATTAAAATCTGAACAATGTAAGAAAAATCTGAACAATGTCAGTACAATCTGAATAATGTAAGTAGAATCTGAACAAAGTATGTAAAATCTGAACAATTTACGTCAAATCTGAAAAAAGTATGTAAAATCTAAACAAAGTAAGTAAAATCTGAACAATGTAAGTAGAATCTGAACAATGTAAGTAAAATCTGAACAAAGTAAGTAAAATCTGAACAAATAAGTTAAATCTGAAAAACGTAAGTAAAATCTGACAAAGTAAGTGAAATCTGAACAAGGTAAGTGAAATCGAACAAAGTCAGTAAAATCTGAACAAAGTAAGTCAATGCTGAACAAAGAAGTCGTGTGTGAAATAAGTAAGTCAAGGCTGAACAAAGAAGTCGTGTGTGAACAAAGTAAGTCAAGGCTGAACAAAGTAAGTCAAGGCTGAAGAAAGTAAGTCAAGAGTGAACAAAGAAGTCGTGTGTGAACAAAGTAAATCAAGTCTAAACAAAGAAGTCGAGTGTGAACAAAGTAAGTTAAAGTCAAAACAATTTAAATAAAGTCTGAACAAAGTAAATCTAGTGTGAACAATGTATGTAACGTCTTAAAAAAAGTCACTAAAATGTGAACAAAGTGCCCCTATTGTTTACATACCTTGAGTCTTCGTCTCAGATTGAAGTTCACAAGCTCTGCTATCGCCTCAGACAAATGAACATCTGGGAGTTCGTGTCTGTTCTGTGGGTGAACATTGTGAAATGACACAATGTCTGGCGGACTATAATGAAACACAATGTCTTATACATAAGCTGATGAGGAACCATTCATTACATAACTTAGACATTTATGTCGACTTTTCTGTACGGCTCATGAACTCTTATATAACCAGAAGAAGACCGTGTGTGGATGTAGTATGCGTTTCATTGCCCACAAGAAAAAAAAGAAAAAGAAGAGAAAGAAGAACCAACAAAATTAAAAGAGAAATAAGAGGAAGAAGAAGTAGAAAAGAAAGAAGAAGACGAAGAAAACGAAGAAGAATAAAATAAAGAAAAAGAAGAGTAAGACGAAGAAAAAAAACACGGAGAGGATAATGAAAAAGATGAAAAAAAGGAAGAAGAAGAAGACGAAACACATCGATAATATAAGATCCTTACTTTTATCCATGGATGCTCGAGGGCCTGATCCACCGTGATCCGAGTCTCTGAATGCTTATCCAACATTTGGGTCACCAGATCCTTCCCTGATGAGGATATCCGGTCCCACTGAGTGGCTCTCATCTATGGACCCCGAACAAAAAAACCCAACATCAAGATAGAGAAAACCCGCTGACAGATACAATTTATATTATTCATTAGAAAATAGTTTTTCTTCAAATCCGAAGAAGCAAAAAATCAATTATTAAAAAGTTGTTCCTGTATAATAGATGATGTATCTTTTATGAGTTTTCCATCAAAGCCTGCAGGTTTTTCCACACTCAACAGGAAATGCTATTCCACACTCGCCAGGACTGACTGTGTGAATAGCTGGGTTGTGAAATGCATGATTTAGGACATGGGGCTCTCAAACAAAGATGCGGCCTGCAGGAACTTAGCTGTAAACTACGACACAATGTATTCGGTTCTCCAGATTACATCCTGCCACTTGCAAAGCCCTTTTCAGTGCTTGGTAGCAGGAGTTTAAGAACGAACGACGACGACCAAGAAGAAGAAGGACATGAAAAAGAAGAAGAAGAAGGAGAAGAAGAAGAAGGAGATGAGGAAGAAGACTACAAAAAATAACAGCGACAAAGTTATTTTAACTAGAGATAGATAAAGATATTAGAGCCAAATGTAAAACGGCTAAAGAAAACTGGCTCAATAAACAGTCACAGAGCACCAGCATTTCAATTATCTACAAGATTACGAGAATAAATGGAGTAGCAACAATCATATCGTGTTGGAAAACACAATGCTACGAGATGTGCAATCATTCATATATCTTGATACCATGATTGATCAAGAAGAAGGTACTGATAAAGATATCAAGATATCAATTTGCATTGGAGGTGCATGGAAATCAAAAGAAGCTGAGCAGCGCATGAGCTGCGGTGGTCAGCGACACATAGCTGACTGCTAGCGTCAGGGCCAGCGAACCAAAGCTGCCAAGACCCTTCTACACCTCCACGCGGTGATCCTGGATAACAGGCTGCAGCAGGGCAGACTGGATAAGGAGAAGGGATCGAAGAGGGAATGCTAACCCGGTACTCAAAAAATGCTTGCTGAAGTCGAATGTGTTGGACCGAAAGGTGCAAATATCGCAGTCAAGCTGTAAACTACGACACAAAGCATTCCGTTCTCTGGACTACATTCTGCTACTTAAGCCCTTTCAGTGTTTGATAGTGGGAGATTGAGAATGAACGAAGCCAAGCCAAGCCAAATGAAATTAAGTCTATCACAAAAGTAAAAATCTCCAAATGCAAATTCCGTTTTATTGCAGGGCCCTAAAACATGGAGAAAACAAAAACAACAAAGAAAAAGGTACAGCATCTCATACATAGGCACTTTTAAAGAACACAAGAGAGATTGAAATGGAATGATACGATCACGAACGTGAAGCTGTTGAAAAGAAGGAGACATATATCAGCAGAACATGCTGTGAGGAGAAGGCGCTGGTGTTGGAGAAGACATAAATTAAGGAAACAAACTGTTAGCATCGCCTGACAGTTTTTTGTTCTGGAATCTCCAAGAGAAGAGATGTATAGGCAGACAAAACACACTTCAAGAAAAAAACTCAAGACAAATATTAAGAAAGCAAGAAAGATGTGGACAGATCTGGAATAGATGGTCTGTCTATGGGACTTTACATATATTTATTGAAGGCCTCTGCTTCGTGGGGAACAAAAAGCTTTTAATTGATTTGAATATCTCAATAGCTCCAATGGGATCTATACAAATACTAACCAATTATCAGGGAAGCATTCAAACACATTTAAAAACTGCATACACACGAATAGTGTGGACCCGGTAACAGAAAGGGATGCAATCGGAGACAAATGTTCAGAATTTATTACTGAACTTGACTGAGACAAAATAAACAGGTGATCACGGGAATTAGTCACAAGAAGGTTCGATAATGCTGATAGCTATGGTAGAAAGGTATGAAACAATGTAATGCTACAGAAAGCTCACGTAACGCTCCCTCAGAAAGATGTGCTATACAGATGCAATTGATACAAAGTCAAGGACCGCCAATGCAAAAAATGGATAGAAATAACAGAGATAGTGATTCTGTTCATGCACCAAGCACATGCTAGGACCATATAAAGAAACGTATTCATAACCTGACGCTGGGAGGCACAAGCAGGATAAAATAAAAGCGAAAAGAAAAAAAAGGAACACTCCAGATTCGCACACCATCTCATAGAAAATGCTACAAGCTCTGAAATGTTTGACCTTGCTGTGCAACAAATCTTATAAGTAGCAGGCATAACTCTTTGACAACCTCATCACATAGATTTAAATAAACCGTTATAGCTCTATCAAAGAAACACATAACAATAAAGTGTGGCGAATATAATCAGTAAACAGGACCATGCTAAAACAATTTTTTAAGAGAATCACATGATTAGAACACCTGATTTTTCAGAAGAACAATATGGAGATGAAAAAGATGGAAAAAGTATATCAACAAATCAATAATAAACATTGATAATGTAGAAATAGAAGATTTAAAGAATGTGAGTGTTTAAGAGCCACATTCAACAATTTTGGAAAAGGTTCAATATAAATGAATAGCCGGCTTGGCTTGCAATTGCTCACCTAGAGCAAATGAGAGATGTATGGCAAGAAGACAAAGATGAAACAGATCAAGTCGTGCATTGTCTCCAAGGCAACGTATGGCTGCTAGAATTGGACATTCAACACACAAATTGCAACAACAACAAAACTAAGATCTTTCAAACAAAATTCCTATACAAGAAAGCTAACATCTGTCCAAATGATTTTATATACAAGGAATTAAACATCTGTCCAAATGAATTGCTATACAAGAAGGCCAACATCTGTTCAGATGAATTGCTATACAAGAAGGCTAACACCTTTCCAAATGAATTGCTATAGAAGGAAGGGAAATTGTCGTGGACAAAGAAGAAGTCAAATAGAGAAATTCTGCCAAAACTGCGTAAAAAAAGAAAATTGGAATTTAACAACATGACAAGGCGAAAGCTAAGTTATTTCCGTAATTGAAGAAAGCATGAGGGAGGATGAGGGAGACATAGAATGAGCTGGTATCAAGATATTACCAACAGTTTGAAGATGTCCTTGTCTGACACGGACCGACTTACTGGAAACTGATCTGTATTCACCGCTGCCATAGAAGACACTAAGTTTGATAGAATACGCACATGTCTTCAACTGATGTAGTCATGTAAATAAGATAAAAAAGTCGCATGTAAAGGTCGCATTATCATACGAAATGTGTGCTGGCAAAAGAAGGCAGCAATTAGATTATATAATGCCATCAACAAACCCATTGATATGAAAATAGAGGCATAACAAGAATGTGTCATTACAAACGATAACAGTTTAAAAGGCAGGAAGTGCTCAAGACAAGATGAAAAGGTTAAAGACCTGCCAAGAATATTAATAGGACATGGAATTTACAATCTGTGATACGCAGATGCCATGCTGTGCTTATAGCTGGAAATGAGCACGATTGACAACAAAAATGATGACGCAATAAACAATAATAATTTTTTGGCCCAAAAAATCGAATGCAATAGAATGGGGCCAATTCCAAACGATAAGCTTAATACCACATGCATAAAGAATTGTGTTCAAGATAATTCTAGAGAGAATCGATGGCAAAATATAGGAAATGCTAAAAGATAACGGTTTGGATTTCGCAAGACCAGACGTACACGGGTTGTCTGCACATCATTGGCTGCTTCGCGCATGAGAAATCATCGATCAAGGACGAGAACTATTATCTGTTTTATTGACTACTAGAAAATCTTTGATCGTCCCCTGGAACAAACATATCAGATGTTGCAACAAATAGGTATATAAGGTCAATCATCGGGTTAATCCAGAACCTGTATACAAAAATAGAGGCGATTATTTAATGAAATGAAAGACTAACAGATCCAGTTCTAATATAACAAAGTACAACTCGTTTTCGGCTTTCACAAAGTCTGTAACGTATCTCCACACAATGTAATGGAAAAAGTTGTTTAGGGTTTTAATAGGAGTATCAGTCAATGAAATGAAAGATAATGCCATAAAATCTACCGACAATCAAGCCATATGGGTAGGATCAGAATTTTAAAAAATTTACAGCACAGTCAAAGAATTTGGAACGAAAATAAACACATTGATTACAAAGACTTTGGTAATAACAAAACACCCTAGGCAAACGAATCATCAAATAAACTATGAAGTATTAATATTTATGGCAAATCACAACAGCAGATGCCCACAATGAGACGATAATTAAGACAAGGACTGAAAAAGACAGCTTCGTTTCTGTCCAGATGCGGATCGCTTTGTTTTTGTCCAGGTGCAGCTCGCTTTGTTTTTGTCCAGGTGCAGTTCGCTTTGTTTTTGTCCAGTGCAGCTCGCTTTATTTTTGTCCAGGTGCGGATCGCTTTGTTTTTGTCCAGGTGCAGCTCGCTTTGTTTCTGTGGAGGTGCAGCTCGCTTTGTTTTTGTCCAGGTGCAGCTCGCTTTGTTTCTGTGGATGTGCGGATCGCGTTGTTTCTGTGGAGGTACAGATCGCTTTGTTTCTGTGGAGGTGCGGATCGCGTTGTTTCTGTGGAGGTACGGATCGCGTTGTTTCTATGAAGGTGCGGATCGCGTTGTTTCTGTGGAGGTGCGGATCGCGTTGTATCTGTGGAGGTGCGGATCGCGTTGTTTCTGTGGAGGTGCGGTTCGCTTTATTTCCGTGGAGGTGCGGATCGCGTTGTTTCTGTACAGGTGCAGCTCGCTTTGTTTCTGTACAGGTGTAGCCCGCTTTGTTTCTGTGGAGGTGCGGATCGCTTTGTTTCTGTACAAGTGCAGCTCGCTTTGGTTCTGTGGAGGTGCGGATCGCGTTGTTTCTGTGGAGGTGCGTAACGCTTTTGTTTCTGTACAGATGCAGCTGGCTTTGGTTTTGTGGAGGTGCGGATCGCGTTGTTTCCGTACTGGTGCGAATTGCTCTGTTTCTGACCTGTTGCAGATCGCGTTGTTTCCGTACTGGTGCGGATTGCTCTGTTTCTGACCTGTTGCAGATCGCGTTGTTTCCGTACTGGTGCGGATTGCTCTGTTTCTGACCTGTTGCAGATCGCGTTGTTTCCGTACTGGTGCGGATTGCTCTGTTTCTGACCTGTTGCAGATCGCGTTGTTTCCGTACTGGTGCGGATTGCTCTGTTTCTGACCTGTTGCAGATTGCTCTGTTTCCGTACTGGTGCGGATTGCTCTGTTTCTGACCTGTTGCAGATCGCGTTGTTTCCGTACTGGTGCGGATTGCTCTGTTTCTGACCTGTTGCAGATCGCGTTGTTTCCGTACTGGTGCGGATTGCTCTGTTTCTGACCTGTTGCAGATAGCGTTGTTTCCGTACTGGTGCGGATTGCTCTGTTTCTGACCTGTTGCAGATCGCGTTGTTTCCGTACTGGTGCGGATTGCTCTGTTTCTGACCTGTTGCAGATCGCGTTGTTTCCGTACTGGTGCGGATTGCTCTGTTTCTGACCTGTTGCAGATTGCTTTGTTTCCGCCCCGGTAATTGAGTCCTACCTATGTGTGATATAATCAACTCCTGATCTTCACAACCATCACAGCTTCCATTCATATATGACTAGTTGTATTTTTTTAAAATTAATGAACATACTTGAGAACTGATTAGTGTGATGACAGAACACTCGCTTTTCATGGCAAAGGTACCGGGATCACTTTGCTGAACATTAGAGTAGTTTACACAGCTGTTAGATAGTGACTTAACTTAGTAGAACAAAGGTGCTAGAATGGGAACTGTCTTAGCCTTAGTCTTAGTCTTAGTCTTATCTTTAGTCTTAGTCTTATCTTTAGTCTTAGTCTTAGTCTTATCCTTAGTCTTAGCCTTAGTCTTAGCCTTAGTCAGCCTTAGTCAGCCTTAGTCTTAGTTTTAGCCTTAGTCTTAGCCTTAGCCTTATTCTTAGTCTTAGCCTTAGTCTTAGTCTTAGCCTTAGTCTTAGTCTTAGCCTTAATCTTAGCCTTAGTCTTATCCTTAGTCTTAGACTTAGCCTTAGTCTTAACCTTAGTCTAGCCTTAATCTTAGCCTTAGTCTTATCCTTAGTCTTATCCTTAGTCTTAGTCTTAACCTTAGTCTTAGTCTTAGGCTTAGTCTTAGTCTTAGCCTTAGTCTTGGCCTTAGTCTTATTCTTATTCTTCGCCCTAGCCTTATTCTTAGTCTTAGTCTTAGCCTTAGTCTTAGCCGTAGTCTTATTCTTAGTCTTAGCTTTAGCCTGAGTCTTAGCCTTAGTCTTAGCCTTAGTCTTAGTCTTAGCCTTAATCTTAGTCTTAGGCTTAGTCTTAGTCGACCTGTACTTCTACAGGGCAGATTCTCCTGTGCAGGTCCCAGTTCTGGTGTGAGCTGGATGTAGCCGGGAGAAGGGTTTCCTGCTTAGCGGTCTTGGCTCGAGCAGCTTAATACTCCATTGCGTTGGTACAACGGAGGGTGGTAAACTGATATGCGAGTGCATCTTAATAGACTCAAACACTAGAGCATAGTAGACATGCAGCCTATTAGGCGCCATCTATACCGTTCTAAACAAACCACCAAACCATGGCCGGTGTTATGCCATGTCACACAGTTAGTCGCCTGTTACGACATGCTCTCTGTGTGGCAGTAGTGCTATTATTTTCCTTGTCATACACAAAGACCCCGACAGAGCGCTCTGGATGTCCACCGCACCTCACATAAATTATGGTTTAGTATACTGAGGTCTCTAACACTTCCCTCTCGGCCATTGCTCAAGGACACCCTTTTCTACCAACGAAGAGGCACCTGTCAGTGACAGTGAGGGAGAAAGAGAGAGAAAGGAGAGTTGGGGAGGTTATTCAATGTCATGTACAACTAATATTGATTAATAGATCCGAATTCTAGACGATGAATTAATAGACAATTCACTGACTACGACATCAAACGATCCATGAGAGACCACCACAGAGAATACGAGCCAGGAAATGACAGCATATGTAAGCCTGGCAGAGATGGGCAGACACAGATCTTCACTCAGAACGGGACATAACAGACTCAGGGCCCATCTTCGCAGAATGGGCAGACACAGATCTTCACTCAGAACGGGACATTACAAACTCAAAGCCCATCTTCGCAGAATGGGTAGACAAAGATCTTCACTCAGAACGGGACATTACAGACTCAAAGCCCATCTTCGCAGAATGGGCAGACACAGATCTTCACTCAGAACGGGACATTACAGACTCAGGCCCCCATCTTAGCAGAATGGGTCTTAGAGACGCTGTCACACGCGATAGCACAGCACCCAAGTAACTCTTACGACATATTCTGCAGGACTGCCCCACTTATGCAGACCAAAAGAGACTGGGGGAGCCACCAAACTCATAAATCTGAATGGGACCGGCGAAGACTTGAAGCGCACAGCCTCCTTCGTGAAACCTCCCCGGACTAGGAGTTTAGTATCAGTCGATCGAAGAAAAATAAATGACGACAATGCCAGGTATGGGGTTTATTAAGATGAATGGTTCGGATACATACGTCACAACTAACACATCCAACGGAGATATTCGCTCGTAAAAGAAGAAATATGATCACTGCTAACAGCAATAACAAAGAGGACAATTAGTTCTCAATGGACACATACTCAGGCAAGAAGGCTCAGGAAATATTGTGACAAAAGGAAAGTTCAAGGAAAACAAAAACAGAAACACAAAAAGTTGTACATTTTTTGGAAAAAGGAAAATTCAAGGGCAAGAAAAACAGAGAAATACAAAGAAAATGGGAAATCTGGCGGCAACAAAAAGGTTCAATTACATGTTCAAAATAAAAAATATGATATCAAATAGAAAATTGTCCCAATAAAAGATGTGAACTTTTTCAAAGTAATCAAGAACGGTCCTAAGCAGCAGCGGCAGTAAAAAGAGGATGAAGGGAAAAAACAACACACAAACCTTGAGCATTGACTGAACACGAAGTACATGGGAAAAGTCATAAACTCGAATGTTTCACTCACTTGTTCTACATTCACTTCGACAAGTGTTTGTTGACACTTCAGAACAGCTTATTTATCCTTGGCAGTTCCAACCAAAACACGTTTTTAACGAAGGGATAAAAATATGCAAAAAGGGAATTTTGCTGCAGAATTGTTTGTAAACAAATTCCCAAAGCGAAATAGTGTATTATTAATTGAAAATGAGGGTAATGAATTGTACCACTGGTAACCGGTCGATCTGCTATTATTCTGTTTTTAACGACTGATGAAGATATATAACTTAACCTTTATTTATATTGGTTTAGAAGACTCTACAAAGTGTATACAACTAATTACTTGGAGGGTGGTTTACCGGTGTGCGAGTCCATCTTAATAAACTCACACACTAGAGCTGAGTAGACCCGTAGCCAGCTAGGCGCCATCTATAACTACTATTAACAAACCACCTGTGGAATGGTACAAATAACTTTGGTAGATTTTTATTTTTTTTTGTTTTTTTTTTGCGTTCGCCTTATTTCTCTAATCCCCAAGGCGGTGTGCGTTGCACTGTGGTTTTTATTTTGCGCCTGTGCATCCGACTTCAGCATGCATTTTACGCAAGGGGATCGAACCCAGCACCTTCTGGTTGTGAGCCGTGCCACTTAACCACTAGGCACGCCGTTCCCTAATTTTTCATTTGAATTCTGTCTGGGCATCGGCCGTAAAGCCTATTCTTTTCGATTTCCAACTGCCAAGGTATTGTTAGCGTGCTCAAAACGGGACTCCGATCTCACTACCAAGAGATCAGGGGAAGTTTTACCAGAAGATATACATAAACAAAAAAATTCGGTCTCCACAGTGATTCGAACACACGAGCTTTGGCACCCGAGGCATACACCTCACCTACCTCGAGACCACTGAGTCTCCCATAAATCATATATGGTGCTGTCGCTGTAATATTGGTAGAGGAAGCAGTTCTGAAGCTAAAACAAGCATCAGTCAAACAACATAATATGTTATCAATAAAAACAGACAATTTATAATATAGTGAGATATGGTACCATAATGGCCTGCTAGGTTACGGTGAAGATAGCAAAAGACAGTATATATACTTTACTTTTTGTTAAACCTTTAGCCAGACATATACCCTTATACAGCTGTCGGGATTTCTGTTTGAAGTCCCTGTTATATCTTCCCAATACCATTACAATTTTAGAGAACTACAAATTTTATTGTAACCAATGATTTTTTTTTGGTTTTTTAAACAGTGCAAGGGAAACAACTGCATATTTGATTTTTTGTTGCATAATACCTTCACGGTCATTTCCCATTTACAAAATCCGATAACCCAAAGAAGATTCATTGACATGTGCCCGTCAGTCCGAACTGTGAAATATGAAAGAATCGACAGCAGATTTCAAGGATCTCTGTTCTCGTTCTCGTCCAGGTTGCACCTATCCCCACACCTCCCCTTCCTTTTTCTCAACCCGTGCTTCTACCTTTTCACACTCCCAACCTTCGTCTTCCATTTCCCCTCCCGCCCCCACACCCCCAAACCATCTTCCACCTAAAGAGTGGTTTATGAGTTAAATTTAATTTCATTTGAGTTTTATTTATTTATTCCTAAGGTTATCCTAATTAAAAGCAAACCAACAAAAGTGACAATTGTAAACCTGTGTTTGGCCCAACGCAACATGCGGATTTGAAACATGGACATTTACCCAAACCTCAAGGAAGATAGAGTTCCTCTAGTCGAAATGTTCTAGAAAGGTACTCAGAATACAATGATTCGAAAAAAAGAAGAATGCAGACATTCGGGAAAAGTTGCACATAGAGGAGAACTGGTTCATTAAGAGATAACGGTGATGGAAGGTATGGCGCCGGGCAAGACAGTCAGAGGTAGATTGACAAGGCGATGGTACAAAGATGTCTATGAATGCTTGGGCATGACTCTGAGGCAGGCTGTAGATTTGGCAAGAGATTGAGTTTCTTTCAGACGGGCTGTGAAAGGAACGACCTTTTGCATTGGACATGCCACATGATGATGATGTTATCCTAAAATAACGCCATAATGAATTGGAATGTGTAAGAAAACGTCAATCATTTCAAACATAAAATTAGAACAAACAATCGTATAGTGTTTCAATCATTTCAAACATAAAATTAGAACAAACATTCGCATGGCTTTTCAGTCAATTCAAACACAAAATTAGAACAAACATTCATTCGGCTATTCAATCATTTCAAACATAAAGTTAGAACAAACATTCAAACGGATTTCAATCATTTCAATTTAATTTAATTTAATTTAATTATTTCAAACACGGACATCTAAAATTATCCTCATTCTCACCATAACAAAATAAAGTTCTGCAAACAAAAATAGCGAGTGCTGGCTCGTTTTGACTCTTTAGGCAAACAGAAACACGTTTCGTTTCGTACAAAAATGACCTGGCTTTATTGGTTACTCAAAAATGAGCTCTCTCTACTATGTAAATCCGGTGGCGTTTACTACTGGAAAACAAACAAGCCGCAAATTCTCCTGAAATCAAATATTTATTTAGTTATTGTCCGTTGAGGTTCATCTGAAAATGACTTTATCGCTAAATAAAATATGCTGATCAGATTTTAAACCACAAAAAGGAAAATAAGATAAAGATATAGCGGGAAATAATTAGACATGCGCTGTTTCTCAATCCGAACTATCTTGTTTTGTGAAGATGGTTATCTGGAAATGACACTGTAATAGGATATAATGTATTGATGAGGTTATCTGGAAATGACACTGTAATGGGATATAATGTATTGATGAGGTTATCTGGAAATGACACCGTAATAGGATATAATGTATTGATGAGGTTATCTGGAAATGACACCGTCATAGGATGTAATCTATTGATGAGGTTATCTGGAAATGACACCGTCATAGGGTGTAATCTATTGATGAGGTTATCTGGAAATGACACCGTAATAGCATATAATGTATTGATGAGGTTATCTGGAAATGACACCGTAACAGGATATAATGTATTGATCAGACGTGCAGGAAAAATGAGAAAGAAAAAATGTTAGGGCTCGTCCGAGATTTGAACCCTGGATCCATAACTTGTCGTACTGAAAGTGAGAATCACGTGATTCAATCAGCCAAGCAATTTATTGTGGATAGACGAATACGCCAGTGTGATTTCTACCACAGATTGGTATCAGACAAGGGAGGTATTAGGTTACATACTTTGCTTTGGACTTCGCCCTTGTAAGACTAATGTCTCAGGCACACGCAAAGAAAGGGCTATAATTTCGATCATTGCTGGTGTCCTACGAGAATGTTTCTTCGTGATGAGGAATAAAGGTTAATTGCCGTCATAGTCGCTGTGGAGTGTGCAGACTAAGTTTTTATGTTACCCCTGATAGAGAAAACACGTATTCTTTGCCGTTTTCTATTGGGTGAACAGGCTGATGCCCCAACGGATCGGATACCAGACCGTGGGAGGCGGAGGCTAACGTCTGGTGAGGCAAAACATACTTATCCGACAATATCGTTGAATCTGGCAAAACATACTTATCCGACAATATTGGTGAATCTGGCAAAACATACTTTTCCGACAATATTGGTGAATCTGGCAAAACATACTTATCCGACAGTGTCAGTCAGACAAAGTATACTGGCCAAGACCCCCACGTCGATATCCACGTAGGTCTCCCCTGGAACGAGACGGTTTCACTACAGCTTGGCCAACGAGGGGGGGGGGGGGGGGGTTGTCGAGATCGTTGTGATCCACATAGTAGTGAGGTATACGCAGATGAAGCCGAGCATAGCACAACCGCATGGATGACTGCTGTCCACCTTCATCAGATCGTTCGGGATGTGAGGAAAGCTACTACAACTCGTCACTTGACACACTTTTCAGGGCGGTCAGACGAGTAAACTTACTCACTGTGAGCATTCACAACAACAATAACAAACACATTCACAACAACAATAACAAACACATTCACAACAATAATAACAAACACATGAACACACAACAATAACAAACACATCAACAACAATAACAAACACATTCACAACAACAATAACAATCACATGAACACACAACAATAACAAACACATCAACAACAATAACAAACACATTCACAACAACAATAAAAAGCACATGAACACACAACAATAACAAACACATCAACAACAATAAGAACAGCAGGCATACATCCAAGACGATTATTGCTATAATCTTTCTAAGAAGGGGCTAGTAGATACTCGCATACGTTCAGACGCTGTCCAATCCTGTGTCCCAACAGGGCTAGCTTATCGGCGTTCAATGATGTGATTGTGTAAACAACACATACCAACCGTTAAGTTTGCAAAATTTCATTGTCCTCCGACTCATAGTTTTCTCAGCAAACCATTGAAGCATGGCGGGTCTGATACGGAATCCGACCACAGTTGATCAACGAGCAGGGATTCGGTTTCTAACAGCTGAAGGATGTCGACCAGTTAACATTCATCACAGAATGTAGCCAGTGTATCGGGACAAAAATGTGTCGAAGACAACACGGAAGAACTGGCCAACGACGTTTAAAGAAGGAAGTGAGTTAACGCAACAATATGCGCATAACCTGGTCTCCTCGGAAGATCTTTCGTTAAATCACGTCATTCTTTAAACATCGTTTTCCAGTTCTTCGCTGGTGTCTTCGATGCACCTTTGTGAATTCTGCGATAAATGTCAACTGGTCGACATCCTTCAACTGGTCGACATCCTTCAGCTGGTCGACATCCTTCAGCTGGTCGACATTCTTCAGCTGGTCGACATTCTTCAGCTGGTCGACATCCTTCAGCTGGTCGACATTCTTCAGCTGGTCGACATCCTTCAGCTGGTCCACAATCTTCAGCTGGTCGACATTCTTCAGCTGGTCGACATCCTTCAGCTGGTTGACATTCTTCAGCTGGTCGACATTCTTCAGCTGGTCGACATTCTTCAGCTGGTCGACATTCTTCAACTGGTCGACATTCTTCAACTGATCGACATTCTTCAACTGGTCGACATTCTTCAACTGGTCGACATTCTTCAACTGGTCGACATTCTTTAGCTGGTTGACATTCTTCAGCTGGTCGACATCCTTCAGCTGGTCGACATTCTTCAGCTGGTCGACATTCTTCAACTGGTATAAATCGAATCAATACTCGCTGTTCTACTGTGGGCGGATTCTGTCAGAGGATGACATTTTGCAAACTTGATGGTTGGTATGTGCTGTTTACACCAGAAGCGACGTCGTGATGCGGATCGTACGTATGTTCAGTTGTTGCAGTTTGGTCCGGTTTCATTTGAACACGCCTCGTGTATGTTTCTCGAGTGCATAAAAATACTTGTTTTCTGATCATTGTCACTAGCAAACACCAATGTGGTGTAGAGTTACCACTGCAGTTGTCTTCGTATGAAAGACTGCGACAGAGCTATGCGTGTGCTCTTTGTGTATGTGGTTTCTGCTGCAGTTGTCTTCGTATGAAAGACTGCGACAGAGCTATGCGTGTGCTCTTTGTGTATGTGGTTTCTGCTGCAGTTGTTTTTACAATTTGAAGAATGGATGTACATTCATCTTAGTCACATATTAAGACATGCTTGGGAGGTTGAAGTGGTTCTTTGCCTTTTCTCCAGATCAGCATGGCTAATTAGGTTAGAATCTAAGCCCGGAATCAAAGCGACAATTCCTTGCTTACAGTGTGACGTACCCTAAGCCTCTGGATGACTGTGGTTCGGTTCGTGTCTCCTTTACGGTATTTTCCTTTCTGTGGTTTGATGTATGATTGTATTTATGTTCAGTTCTTGCGATTTTACGCGAATTTCAATCAAAACATTTTACGCTCCCTGTGGAGCATTTGTTTTCAAAAGATGCATCGGGCCGAAGATACAGCAGGGAATGCGCCGAGAGCTGCCAGTGAATCAGTGATCCATAACTGACCAAGACCCTATTCAGCCTCCAAGTGGCGGCCCTGGAAACAGACTGCAACCATGCAGCCTGCCCAAGAGACTGAGGATCACAGAGGGAAGACAAACCCGGTCCCAAAAAGCCGTGCTGAAATCGGATGTGTCGGGCTGAAAGGCGCAGATATCGCAGTTCAACTGCGAACTACGAAACAATGTCAGAAATCATTTTCAAGGCAAACGCCGAAGAAGAATAAGACAGATGTATGCCACGGCATTCTGTCCTAAACCAACAGACCCAGTTGTGTCCCAGTCCTCAATGTTTTCTTGATATTTGTCATGAGTCCTAGAAGAGGACATGTAGGTCAGCGATCCACATTTCTTAAGTTTTTTCAGTACCGTGTCATTATTTTTCATGACGAAGACCTTTCTTCTTTCTTGGATGGTTGAGTTGCTTTCTGTTCTTGGTAGTTGAATTTTCACATCGAAGGTCTGCTACGATTGATCGCCAATGTCTTCTTTCTCTTTTCTTGACGATACAATTTATTGGGCTTTTCCCTGTTCATCTATTAACGTTGTCCTTTAACCTATGCCATTTTCCCCGTTAACACATTTAGCTTATTCACTTCGGAATACTTCTTTTTGCCTTCAGCCACATTCATTTGTAATGAGAAAACGTAATATCAAGTACGGCCACATGTATACATTGAAACAAACTTGGTATTGAGAAACTATTATATATACATATACCTGACTATTGTATGATCCAATATATAACCATCATGGCATTGTAAGAAATTGTGCGAGCTCTGCAGAATCAGTCAGTCAGAATGCATCTTTTCATCCAGTATTTGTCTTAGCTACGTTTTATGCATTTTCATGTGATCTATATGACCGAACTGTATAACTCTTATTTCGTTTATCAAATCTTTTTGCAACAATAACTTGTTTTCAAAATTTTCTTTTTTGTTTTCATTCTGCTAGTTATCCATATTTCAAAGGCACTGATTCTCCTCGTTCATTCTTGTCCTTTCTGTTGAATTGTTCAGATTTGTTTACGTTTGTGACTAACCATTTCCACAGGATGTGATAGCTTTCTCCGTTCCAAACCATCCCTACTCGCTTTTCACAACATGCATGGCAGGTCACAGTGTTGCTCTTCTCTGATCTAATCTCAGACCATGTTAATTTTCGAAAGTCTCACTTTTGCCGAACAATTTCACAGCCCAAACCTAACATGAGTACAAAAAACAAAGCCAAAACACTTACGAAGAAACTGCCTCTGACAATGATGTCAAAAAGTCTCTCTTTGGAGCCACAGAACGGCGGGTACCCACATAACAGTATAAACATAATCAGTCCACATCCCCACATGTCGACAGGCTTCCCGTAAGGCTGCCTGTCAATCATTTCAGGCGACATATATTGCGGGGTGCCTATTTCATCTGGAATTAGACCGAAGAAAAAGAGATGTTTTAGAGAACAGAGCAAATGAGGTTCATGTAATCATCGTTATTTTATCATTATTATCATCATCAGCATCTTCAAAATCTATTAACATCATCACTATCGACAACACTATCGAAATCCTTGCCTACAAGGTCATCATCACCAACATCACCATCACCAACATCACCATCAGTAATATCACCATCAGGAACATCACCATCACCAACATCACCATCAGTAATATCACCATCAGCAACATCACCATCAGCAACATCATCATCCTCACAGTCATTGTTACCCAACCTGCCGAAGTCGGATGTGTCGGACCAAAAGTTGCAAATACGCAGTCAAGCTGTAAACTAGCGACACAACGTATCACCATCACACTCACCAACATCATCACCCTCACCAAAACATCAACATCACCCTCACCAACATCATTAGCATCACCCTCACCATCACCCTCACCATCATCATCACTATCACCCTCACCAACATCCTCACCATCACCCTCAACAACATCATCACTATCACCCTCACCAACATCCTCACCATCACCCTCAACAACATCATTACCTTCACCCTCACCAACATCATCACCATCACCCTCACCAAAATCATTACCATCACCATCACCAACATCATTATCATCACCAACATCATCACCATCACCCTCACCAACATCATGACCATCACTCTCACCAACACCATCACCATCACCCTCACCAACATCATCACTATCACCCTCACCAACATCATCACCATCATCCTCCCCATCACCCTCATCAACATCATCACCATCACCCTCACCATCACCATCACTATCACCCTCACCAACATCATCACTATCACCCTCACCAACATCATCACTATCACCCTCACCAACATCATCACTATCACCCTCATCAACATCATCACCATCACCTTCACCATCACCATCACTATCACCCTCACCAACATCATCACTATCACCCTCACCAACATCATCACTATCACCCTCATCAACATCATCACCATCACCCTCACCATCACCATCACTATCACCCTCACCAACATCATCACTATCACCCTCACCAACATCATCACTATCACCCTCACCAACATCATCACAATCGTCCTTACCATCACCCTCACCAACATCATCACTATCACCCTCACCAACAGCATCACTATCACCCTCACCAACATCATCACTATCACCCTCACCAACATCATCACAATCGTCCTTACCATCACCCTCACCAACATCATCACCCTCATCAACATCATCACCATCACCCTCACCAACATCATCACCATCACCCTCACCACAATAATCACCATTACCTCTATGTAACCTCATGCTTCAGATATACCTGGTATTGACAAACACACACACACACAAACCTATCCAACGCCCAGTATCATCTAATTGCAAAAGAACATTACATATTTTGAGGCATTAAACATACCCGAGGTGATGTAACGGCCATCTTCTAAATTTGTGGCCAATCCGAATCCACCAATCTTGACAGGTGAACTGTTCTCTGCCGAGGCAAGCAGGACACATTGGGGCTTCAGGTCACGATGAATAATATTGTTAACGTGACAATACCTCAACGCCTCCAGAATTTGCTTCATGTAGTGACTGGAGACCAATAAATTGAGTTTTGCAATTAATTACGTATGTCAAATAAACTGAAACAGATTTTATTTCATAGTTACATACTAATCGTGACGGTTTGTGTGATGTTTCTCTTGGTTGGCACACTTCACTGCTGTCAATTAACCACTTCGTTTTCTTTGATAAAACTGGTTCCTTAACTTAACATCATTATACTGGTTTAGAAAACTGCAGAGTCTGTCTACAACCAGTTTTGGTCTTGTTTTTCCTGTAATCGCAAGATGTTGTAGGGGCAAAAATCATCGTGTGAGTGATGTGTGTTGGCCATCTTGCTAACCGGGCAGGGCCCAATCTGTCTTGGGTGATGTGTTTTAGTCCATTGTTGACCCGTGTACACTTCACAGCCACGCCAAAACCGACACTTTCTACAAATAGCGGGAAGGACGTCATTCTTGTGAAGTTCAGCCGTGTGCACTAGACCAGGGAAATACGACACAGGGTAACTGAAACACTATTGAAAATAGCTGATTACCATGTCAAGATTTTCGGACGGAAGAAAAACAATTAAAATTAACGAAATAACTAATCCAAATGAAAAATAAGCAACACGTTTCTCTGGACACAATTGTAAGTCGTTGACTAGTGTAATTCTCAGTCACATCAATGGTCTGGCGGCATTCAAAGTGGACTAAACACGAGAACAAAGATCCGCTGTTAGGCGACATCTTTTCTGGTTCCTCTCAGTTTCCACGAATCTCATAACAGTTTCATCCCACAAATAATCCACTCTTCCCCAGTTTCATTCTACAAACATGTTTTGGTTGATAAATACTGGTTTGTCGGTCTCAGACTCCACTATTCCCCATTTTCATTCCACAAATAATCACATTGTTATGTTGATAGAAACACTTGTTTGTCTGTCTCCTAGACTCCAATCTTCGCAAATAAACTTTATCCTACAAAACCGCTATGACGCAGTCGATAGGTAAGACGCGCGTCTTTCTATAAACGAACGATTGAATCCACAAAATAGTCGATGTTTTAATCCCACATGTTTCAAGAGACCCCTGGTTCCAAGGGAAGTAAGATCGCGTGGCTAAACTTGTCGGAGACTAACGATGGATTCGAAGGTCCTGTCTACACACGGATCACATTAACGAAACTTTGGCAGTAGACAATGGAATAGAGCAGGCCTTTGGCTGTTGGAAAATCCTTTTGGAATCTAATTAAAATCCTACTCAAGCAGCTGGCTTAAAGTAAATCCGAGGAAACAAAATCAAATCTGCATCAAATCTTAAATATGACATCAAAATGAAGAGAAAGTCGGACCGAGACAGGGAAAGAACAAAAGAGATTGAGGAGAGAGAGATGAGAAAGAAAGTGAGAGAGAGAGAGAGAGAAACGAAAGAGAGAAAAATGTGAAAGAAAGAAAGAAACGAGAGAGATACGAAATAGGAGAGTGTGAAAGGAGAGAGAAAAATGAAAAAAAAGACACAACGAGAGAGAACGAGAGAGAAGATCAAGAAAGGGAGAAGAGAAAGAGTGAACAAAGAGATAGAACCTGAGAGGAGGAGTGGAGGCAGAGAGAAGGAACAGAAACCAAAAAAGGAAAGAATAGCGCTATCGAGGAAAGTAGTGAAATGAGAGAGAGAGAGAAAGAAGACATACAAAAAGCAGAGACACACAGAAAGAAAAGAATGAGACAAAGGGTAAGAAACAATGAGAGAGAGAGACAGAGATAGAAGAGAGATACAGGCAGGCATAGAAGAGAGAGACAGGCAGGCAGACAGAGTGATAGACAGAGACTGAGAAACAGACACAACAGGGAAAGAGAAAGAGACAGAGAGAGAGAGAACAGAAAGACAGACAAACACAGAGAGTGAAGAGAGACAGAAAGAGATAGAAGAGAGAGACAGACATACAGAGATACAATTGAGACAGAGATAGAAGAGAGAGACAGACAGACATCAATAGAAGAGAGACAGACAGAGATAGAAGAGAGAGACAAAGAGAAAATATAGAGTCAAGAGATGGAGAGAGACATAGCTAGAAGAGAGAGACAGAAAGACAGATAGAGATAGAGACAGAGAGAGAAGAGAGAGCCACTAGGAGACAGAAACAGAGAGTGAAGAGAGACATACAGACAGAGAAAGGGAGAAAGAGGGTGAGAGAGACATACCGACAAAGAGAGAGAAACACACAGTGAGGGACAGAGCGAGAGAGATACAGATGCTTCATATTCGAAGTGCCGTGGAGGGCATGCGGAATTGACTGCGGAGTGCATCTTATGGCCACTCAATCTACCCAATTCTTGTCGGCAGATAATCTCGATTTCTGGAAACAGGGAATTCCATTCACCTGGAGCGAGTCAAATATCGTGCTAACCTACCAGAATGGGGGAAAGGGAAACTGACTAACTACCAGCCGCTCACCCGCCTCACAGTGCTATTCAAAGTATTCACAAGAGCCCTTTTAGCGTAGGTACGGAGCACTATCGAAGAAGCACAACCTATCAAGCAGCCTGTGTCCAGGCGCACCTACAGCAAGCAAGACCATATAACCACGGCTGCTGTCAGATCGAAGAAGCACGACGTGTCAAGCAGCCTGTGTCCAGGCGCACCTACAGTAAGTAAGACCATATAACCACGGCTGCTATCAGATCGAAGAAAGGCGATAACACCACACGCAGTTGGTGATGACATTCTATGACTATAAAAAGACGTCCGACTCGATCGAACTCGTATGGAAAGTTCTGGAAGAGTAAAGTGTGAACTCGGGCTATGTAGAAATGCTGATACTGTGTCACTGCCGGCGTTTAAAGGTCATTTGTACGGTCACAGAACCTGTCACAATCGGCATCGAGCAAGGGGTAAGACTGGGCGACCCTATCAGGCCCAAGAGTATGTCTCCGCCGCTATGGTCGAGAGGTAAGGCACTCGCCTCTCAAAGCGACGAACAGAAACGGTGAGCGAACGAATTCCGCAAGTTTTAAGCGATCCCTGGTCTCCAGGAAGGTGGGACTAAAGTTCCTGTATCCTTAGTTACCTCCAATCGTCTTGAATTATGTTTTGCCACTGGTCGAATGTAGCTGGGGACCAGAGAGCGAGGATCATGACCAGCGCGATTTCATTTTCATTATAATTCAAATGCAGCGAAAGTTATACATAAAAACTGTCTGATAATGTATCCATCATCGCTTGCGATGGACAACTAACTGTTTCATTGTCTTCTTGAATTCGATAACGATGCGCTGTGATGAGAGAATTTAGCAGTGATTTAGACTCAATTACTTCTGATTTTTCGACGATATCGTATTCAGCATGAAGATGCCATTTGATGAGACAGAGACTCTGCCAACGATGGATACAGAAGGCATTTGATGCGACAGAGACCAACAATGGATACAGAAGGCATTTGAAGCGACAGGGACCAACAATGGATACAGAAGGCATTTGAGGCGACAGGGACCAACGATGGATACAGAAGGCATTTGAGGCGACAGGGACCAACGGTGGATACAGAAGGCATTTGAAGCGACAGGGACCAACAATGGATACAGAAGGCATTTGAGGCGACAGGGACCAACAATGGATACAGAAGGCATTTGAGGCGACAGGGACCAACGATGGATACAGAAGGCATTTGAAGCGACAGGGACCAACAATGGATACAGAAGGCATTTGAAGCGACAGGGACCAACGATGGATACAGAAGGCATTTGAAGCGACAGGGACCAACGATGGATACAGAAGGCAAGAAGGCAAGAAGAAGGCAAGATTCCAGATCAACCTTCATAAAACTAAAGTCAAGCGCAAATGTTTCGCGCATCCCAAACCAGTGCTTCTAAGTGAACCACCCTTAAAAGATGCTTAAGATTATATCTGTCTCGGCCATCTTCTCAATATACAAAACACAATGAAGCTGAGGCCGCAAGACGCCATCGAGCATGTTGGACCGCCTTCAACACCACCATGACATCCGGAGCATGTCCCAATCAAAGACACTCTACAGAACACACGCCTTTCGTTGCACATCGATGAGCTAGCCACACTACAAGAAGAAATGGCGAACGTTAAAAATTCAGAACTGACCTGTCCCACCCTCGTTAAACGACCTTGCGGGTGATCTCCATCCCGATGTGAAGACCAGCTAGAAATCAACAGCAATATCCGCGACTCTAAATAGAACACAGTCCTCGTCCATTGGTCAACTCGTGATCACGACCGTAAGATCAGATTCAGAGGTTGGACCCGCACAAGTTCAGCCGCCATGTTGAAGAACGGGTCGGTTAAGATTAATATTTACACACACACACGCGCGCCCGCACGCCTATGCCCACGCACGCACGCACGTACACACACACACACACACACACACAAGAACTTCAAAGATGGATCACACTAAACGCGCAAGCCGATGTTGTGGCAGTGTACTTTACGCACTTGGAGCCAACAAGTTGAATAAATCAATCCAAATCATAATGAAAAAGTCAACCTTGCAACCTACCTGGCAACAGCTTCACTGTAAACGAATCCTGAGATAGCTCGTTTGACGATCTCGAAACACAGGTCCGACCCTTCCATGCTGGAAGAAGACAAACAAACATGGACACTCTTTAGTTATCTGTAATAATGTGCGAGGATGTGACACAAAACAGAGACAGTAAAACAACATCCACACAAATCAGAGACAGTAAAACAACGTCCAAATAAATCAGAGACAGTAAAACAATATCCACATAAATCAGAGACAGTAAAACAACATCCACACAAATCATAGACAGTAAAACAATATCCACACAAATCAGAGACAGTAAAACAACATCCACACAAATCATAGACAGTAAAACAATATCCACACAAATCAGAGACAGTAAAACAATATCCACATAAATCAGAGACAGTAAAACAACATCCACACAAATCATAGACAGTAAAACAATATCCACATAAATCAGAGACAGTAAAACAACGTCCAAATAAATCATAGACAGTGAAACAACGTCCAAATAAATCAGATACAGTAAAACAACATCCACACAAATCAGAGACAGTAAAACAACATCCACATAAATCAGAGACAGTAAAACAACATCCACATAAATCAGAGACAGTAAAACAACATCCACATAAATCAGAGACAGTAAAACAACATCCACACAAATCAGAGACAGTAAAACAACATCCACATAAATCAGAGACAGTAAAACAAACATCCACATAAATCAGATACAGTAAAACAACATCCAAATAAATCAAGACAGTAGAACAACATAATATTCAATGACCTCAGCCAAGACTTCGATCGCGTCTGAAGGACAGACCTTTTCTTCAAACTGCGAAAAATGGGAATATCATGGTGAATGTACAACTGTCTAAAAGGTTTCTTCCACAACAAAACAATCCGATAAACATTCAGCGGATCAATATTTAAACAAAGGATCTCGGAGAAAGGATTGTCCCAGTAATTTGCGCTAAGTTGTCCTCTATTCTTTATCAACATAAATGAACTTCCAGTAATCATCACTTGATAAAGAGCACTCTTTTCGGACGACCTATTCATTTTGACAATCATTTCTCCCTTTTGTCAGCTCTTGAAACTTGGAATTAATGCAGATAAGACGGCACAGATTGTTCTGTCTAATCAGATGTGTTAGTGAGAAAAGCATCAAGGTTAGAGAGTCCAGAAAACCCAAGACATAGTTCACAAGACATAGTCTCAGTAATCCCCCCTGTTCCTAGGGCGGCAAATGGGCATTTACTACGCCAATTTTATATTCGATATCCTGGCACAGTAATCGATTATTCCCTCCCCCCATTTTCTCCATGTAAAAACATTCCAAGTAAAAACTTTTTACATGAGTTGAACATATTACAAAATCATACTCTATAGTTCATAAGCGTCGCCATGAAAACAACCCTGACAGATTTACGTCAGTCGTCCTGACATCTGCACTTGCCTTGTGGATTTCCGTAGTTGAATACGCTGCGCCAGTCCGGAAAATCTCTGCCCAAGCGAAACTAGTTGATACAGCAATAAGTATCATAGTATCAGGGATAGTATCAGGGTGCATAAAACCCACCCCCATTGTCACAATATAATAATAATAACTGTCCGTCACAAGCAATGATGACAACAGCAGTCAGACATGTTGTGTTGCACCTCACCAGTGAATCCGGAGGTTGCTGTATAGTCCAATTCTGGCACGAAAAACCCTTCCACGTACGTAGCATTTAATGTCAGAATTGGACTTGTGAATGTCAGTTATTTTGTCTTTAAAGTGCGTTTTTCCGTGGTTCGGAGGCCGGGCGTTCCTAAGCAATGAAGGTGCCTCTCATGGTGGTTCTACGCTATGGCGTACGGTCCTGTGCGAGACATTCCCTTGCGTTTGTTTAAACGTATCAAAGATACTCCGAGGAGTCTTTAAAATGGTTCTTTTCGACACTGGATTGACGCCAGGCTATCTTTCAGGTCACCATACATTAGTTGTGTTGAGATGCGGTTGTCTGTCATGCGCACAACGTGGCCAGCCCACCGGATCTGGGTTTTCTGCAACAGTGTGTGGATGCTCGGAATGTTTGCCTTCTTTAGGATCTTGGTGTCTGATACCCTGTCCTGTCACTTTATTTTGAACAATCTGTGGAGGAAGCGTGTGTGGAAGTGGTTTATTTTCCGAGCATGTCTGCTGTACACAGTCCACGTCTCACTGGTATACAGAAGGGTGGCGAGCACTACGGCTCGGTAGACTGAATTTGGTATCAAGCCTAAGACCCCTCCAATTCCAGACACTGTTGGGCAGCCTCTCTAAAGCAGCACTGACCTCAGAGTCAATAATAGTTTCCCTGGAAAGAGTGCTACCAAGGTACGAGAAGCTGTCTACTGATTCGAGGCGCTCGTTCTTGACTCTGATATCTGGGTCGCAATATGCGTCACTCGGGGCAGGCTGAAACATGACTTCGGCTTTTTTGGGTAATAATTGTAAAAGCGAACAAGTCGCAGGCTGGTAAGAACTAGTTCACATATGTCTGCTTGTCTCTTTCTGTGCTGGCAGCGAAGGCAGTCATCAGCAAAAAGCAATTTCGAGATGGTTGTGTTCTTTACATTGCTGTGAGCTTGCAGTCGCTTGTGATTGAAGGTTTTCCGTCAGTCCTGTGTTTTATTTCCACTCTGTTTTGGTTACAACCCTGATAGCTAACGCTGAGCATGGCAGCTAACATTATGCTTAAGATATGTTTGGGCTAGTACACAGTCCTGCTTGACGCCATTTGTCACAGGAAAGGTATTTGACGTTTCTCCATCACTCAGCACATAAGCATTCATACCTTCATGGAATTGTTTGACGGTCTTGGTGAATCTACTCCATAATTCGTTTAGCATCACCCGAGATTCAAAGCAGCGTCGCAGCAGAAATCGAATAAGAAAAACAGCAGCACGATCCAGTGCACCCAATGTTTGGACATCAAGTACAGAGCACGAGACTCAAATCCAGACATAGTTTCCTAAAATCAACACAGACAAACCCCAAAAGTCGCCATATTGAGAGATGGTAAGAATTGATGCAGGCCTTAGAGATAAACTTCGCGAGGAACCTGCCCCTGGACATCATCTACCTTACACAACACGGAAGTCGCTGAACAGACTCCGAACTGGTGTATCACAGTACATGAGGAATATGAAACGATGGGGATACACAGATGATTACACATGTGATTGTGGCGCAATATAGGACCCAGCCCCAACCTCCAGAAAACATGCAATAGGTGTGTTGGAGACAAATAACAAGGCAATCCATGTCGCTGAATGCTGGATGTATACTGTATAACGCGATGGTTAGACGTGGAAAGTAAGTAAGTATCCATGGATATACAAATGGATCTTCTAACAAGCCCACCACCACTGCTGGATGTGGCGCAGTAGCTAAATACTCTGTCACCGAGAGTATGACCCATGCATCTACGTACCATGCGGAGAGTGCTGTTCTAGCTATGATGCTGAAATAGTTCAAGCAAATAGCAGCAGGCTTGTGCCGGATACTCTCAGATTTCAAAGCGGCGTGTTACCACTTGAGGGAATCGTTATACTCTCAGACTAAAAACTGTGATCAAAATGCTGAGCATTAGCGGCAGTGGTCAGCGACCAACAGCTGACTGCTAGCGTCAGGGCCAGCGAACCAGACCTGCCAGCGAACCAGAGCTGCCAAGACCCTTCTACACCTCCACGCGGTGATCCTTGATAACAGACTACAGCAGGGCAGATTGGCTAAGGAGAAGGGATCGAAGAGGAAATGCTAACCCGGTACTAAAAAAATGCCTGCTAAAGTCGGTAGTGTTCGATCAAAAGGAGCAAATATCGCAGTCAAGCTGTAAACTACGACACAACGCATTCCATTCTCTGGACTACATTCTGCTACTTAAGCCCTCTCAGGGTTTGGTAGCGGGAGCCAAGCCAGACTAAAAACTATCGCTGCAAACCTTGGAAAACAGAACGTCTCTTCCTTTTAATGCCATGTACACATTAGTTTATCAACTGTTCACTCATGGAGTTGAAGTGATGCTACAGTACAAATATGGCCAAGTCGGAGTCCCAGGAAATTAAAAGATTGAAAAGCTGGCCAAAAACAGAGTAACACTAGCACAGCCATTACCTGGTAGCACACTCTAGACTTGCAGACAGATCATGGGAAATAACTATAGTCACGAAATGTAAATCAGTGAGCCACATACCAGACAGGCCGAACGTACTTTGTTGTTGTTGTTGAATTCCCATAATGAGTAGGTTTATTCTTTTGTGCGCCAAAAAAGGACGTTAAGTGACGGGTTGTTGTAGTTTTCCTCACATTCGGATCGTGATGATGATTGTAGACTGGGGTCCCCCATGCGGTTTTACTATGCGTAGCTTCATCTGCGTGTCGTTCCCTACTACGGGGATCACGTATACTATCCCCCCCCCCCCCTTCGTTAGCCAGGCTGCCATAAAAACAGCCAATTTCTAGGAAGTGCTTTAAGGAAGCCCAGATGAGGGTCAGGGCCAGTATATGTTGCCTGACCCTGACTAACATTTCTGATCAGTATGTTGTTCCTGATCAGAGGTTAGTTATCCTTCCCCCGAATATACTTTAAACACTAAGCAAAATCAGATCTGCAGAGCCCATCCAAGAAATAAACTGAAGAAAATATACTTGGATCTTTCAGCTGACAAAACGCCACGCCTCCTCTCAACAAACATCTAAATACAATAGTTTTATATTGGAGGTTATCGTCTGTCAAGAGCTAGTAGCTCACAAACAGAAAGATCTCATCATAATCATCATATAAATCAGAGCCAGTAGAACAGCCATCACAAAAGAAGAGCGAGTAGAACAGCGATCATATACATCAGAGCCAGTAGAACAGCGACCATATACATCAGAACCAGTAAAACAGCACCATATACATCAGAGCCAGTAGAACAGCGACCATACACACCAGAGCCAGTAGAACAGCGACCATATACATCAGTGCCAGTGGAACAGCGACCATATACATCAGAGCCAGTAGAACAGCGACCATATACATCAGATCCAGTAGAACAGCGACCATATACATCAGAGCCAGTAAAATAGCTACCATATACATCGGAGTCAGTAGAACAGAGACCATATACATTATAGCCAGTAGAACAGCGACCATATACATCAGAGCCAGTAGAACAGCGACCATATACACCAGAGCCAGTAGAACAGCGACCATATACAGTAGAACAGCGACCATATACATCAGAGCCAGTAGAACAGCGACCATATACACCAGAGCCAGTAGAACAGCAACCATATACATCAGAGCAGCCAGTAAAACAGCGACCATATACACCAGAGCCAGTAGAACAGCGACCATATACATCAGAGCCAGTAGAACAGCGACCATATACATCAGAGCCAGTAGAACAGCGACCATATACATCAGAGCCAGTAGAACAGCGACCATATACATCAGAGCCAGTAAAACAGCGACCATATACATCATAGCCAGTAGAACAGCGACCATATACAACAGAGCCAGTAGAACAGCGACCATATACATCAGAGCCAGTAGAACAGCGACCATATACATCAGAGCCAGTAGAACAGCGACCATATACATCAGAGCCAGTAGAACAGCGACCATATACATCAGAGCCAGTAAAACAGCAACCATATACATCAGAGCCAGTAAAACAGCAACCATATACATCAGAGCCAGTAAAACAGCAACCATATACATCAGAGCCAGTAAAACAGCAACCATATACATCAGAGCCAGTAGAACTAACGATGACAAAAGCAGAAAACCTAGAACAACGATCACATAGATCAAAACATGTAGAATAACTGCATTATAAATAAATGAACACACAGACTATATTTATCCACCAAATATAGCAGCAGACAGACACGATCTAATTAAAGAAGCTGTTTTATAAATATCTGACAAATCAATGCGCACACGTCACGTTTACGTGCATATTATTTCAGTTATGTTATACACAAAAACATAATTTATATTTGAAACCAAAAAAAAAAAACCAGGCTTACAAAAGCCAGACAAATTAATGTGCATACATACAGCAAGCAGACATACTTCACAAGTATATTACTACGGGAAGGCGTGGCTCAGATTCGGCGCTGTCTTCTCCTTCGACATTATTATCTGGGATGCATGTGTGATCTAACAATCCTCTCCAAACAGAAATGTCATGTGCTATTTTTCCAGCTTTTTCCATGTTTTTTTGTGTGCATCGGCATCTATGTCTCTTCTCCGTTGGTGTTGTTTTGCCACTTTTTGGCTGTGAGTTCCAGGTAAAAATATTAGTCGTCCATCGCAAGAAATGATGACAACAGCAGTCAGACAAGTTGTGTTGCAGCCTCACCATTGAGTCCGTAGGTGGCTGTGTAGAACAGTTCTGGGACGGAAACTCATTCAACATATGTAACATTTAATGTCAGAATTGGACGTTTGAGTGTCAGTTATTTTGTCTTTTTGCAAAGTACGTTATGTTTGTATCACGGAGGCCCGGCGTTTCTCAGCAATGTAGGTGCCACTGATGGCGTTTCAACGACATGCCTGGAGGGTCCTGTTCCATGCATTCTCGAGAGTTTGGATCGATGTAGAAGCTTGTCAGAGATGTTTTCATGGAATCCATAAAGCGCTTCCTTTGCTCACGTAAATAGGTATCTGGTTACAGGAGAGGTCGCTAGTGGTCACACGAGAGGTATCTAGTCACACTAGAATTATCTGGTGTAACGAGAGGTCTCTAATTGTCAAACTAGAGGTATCTGGTAAAACGAGAGGTCTCTAGTTGTCACACTATAGGTATCTGGTCAATCGAGAGGTCTCTAGTTGTCACACTAGAGGTATCTGGTCAAACGAGAGGACTTTAGTTGTCACACTACAGGTATCTGGTCAAACGAGAGGTCTCTAATTGTCACACTAGAGGTATCTGGTCAAACGAGAGGTCTCTAGTTGTCACACTAGAGGTATCTGGTCACACGAGAGGTATCTGGTTACACGAGAGGTTTCTAGTGGTCGCACGAGAGGTATCTGATCACACGAGAGGTCTCTAGTTGTCACACTAGAGGTATCTGGCCAAACGAGAGGAAACTGGCCACACAAAAGGTATCTGGTCACACAAGAGGTTTCTGGTCACACTAGAGGTATCTGGTCAAACGAGAGGTATCTGATCACACGAGAGGTCTCTAGTTGTCACACTAGAGGTATCTGGCCACACGAGAGGTATCTGGCCACACAAGAGGTATCTGGTCACACGAAAGGTATCTGGTCACACTAGAGGTATCTGGTCAAACGAGAGGTCTCTAGTTGTCACACTAGAGATATCTAGTCACACTAGAGGTATCCGGCCACACGAGAGGTCTCTGGTGGTCACACTAGAAGTATCTGCCACACGAGAGGTGTCTAGTTGTCACACTAGAGGTATCTGGTCACACTAGAGATATCATGTCACAATAGAGGTAGTTGGCCACACGAGAGGTCTCTGGTAGTCACACTAGATGTATCTGGCCATACGAGATGTCTCTAGTTGTCACACTAGAGGTATCTGGCCACATGAGAGGTATTTGGCCACACGAGAGGTATCTGGTTACATTAGAGGCATCTGGTTACACTAGAGGTATCTGTTCACACTAGAGGTATCTGGTCACACTACAGGTATATGGCCACACGAGAGGTCTTTGGTGGTCACACTAGAGGTATCTGGCAATACGAGATGTCTCTAATTGTCACACTAGAGGTATCTGGTCACACTAGAGGTATTTGGTCACACTAGAGGTATCTAGCCACACGAGAGGTATCTAGTTGTCATGCAAGAGGTATTTGGTTACACTAGAGGTCTCTAGCTGTCACACTAGAGGTATCTGGTTACACTAGAGGTATCTAGTTGTCCCACTAAAGGTATCTGGTCAAACGAGAGGTCTCTAGTTGTCACACTAGAGGTATCTGGCCACACGAGAGGTATCTGGCCACACGAGAGGTCTATAGTTGTCAAACTAGAGGTATCTGGTCACACTAGAGATATCTTGTCACACTAGAGGTGTTCGGCCACACGAGAGGTCTCTGGTGGTCACACTAGAGGTATCTGGTCACAGTAGAGATATCCTGTCACAATAGAGGTAACTGGCCACACGAGAGGTATCTGGTAGTCACACTAGATGTATCTGCCCCACGAGAGGTATCTAGTTGTCACACTAGATGTATCTGACCATACGAGATGTCTCTAGTTGTCACACTAGAGGTATCTGGCCACATGAGAGGTATTTGGCCACACGAGAGGTATCTGGTTACACTAGAAGCATCTGGTTACACTAGAGGTATCTGGTCACACTAGAGGTATATTGCCACACGAGAGATCTCTGGTGGTCACACTAGAGGTATCTGGCCATACGAGATGTCTCTAATTGTCAAACTAGAGGTATCTGGTCACACTAGAGGTATCTGGCCACACGAAAGGTATCTGGCCACACGAGAGGTATCTAGTTGTCACGCTAGATGTATCTGGTTACACTAGAGGTCTCTAGCTGTCACACTAGAGGTATCTGGTTACACTAGAGGTATCTAGTTGTCACACTAGAGGTATCTGGTCACACTAGAGATATCTGGCCACACGAGAGATATCTGACCACACTAAAGGTATCTGATCACACGAGAGGTCTCTAGCTGTAACACTAGAGGTATCTGGCTACACTAGATGTATCTGGTTACACCTGAGGTATCTGGTTACACTAGAGGTTTATGGTCTCACTAGAGGTCTCTAGCTGTCACACTAGAGGTATATGGTTACACTTGAGGTATCTGGTTACACTAGAGATATGTCGTCACACTAGAGGTATCTGGTCACACTAGAGGTATCTGGTTACACTAGAGTATCTGGTCACACTAGAGGTATCTGGTCACACTAGTGGTATCTGGTCACACTAGAGGTATCTGGTTACACTAGAGGTGTCTGGTCACACTAGAGGTATCTGGTCACACTAGAGGTATCTGCTTACACCACAGGTATATGGTTACACTAGATGTATCTGGTCACACTAGAGGTATCTGGTCACACGAGATGTCTCTAGTTGTCACATTAGCGGTATCTGGTGAGACTAGAGGTATCTGGTCACACTTGATGTATCTGGTCACAAGAGATGTGTCTAGTTGTCACATTATAGGTATCTGGTCACACTGAAAGTATCTGGTTACACTAAAAGTATCTGGTTACACTATAAGTATCTGGTTACACTAGAGGTATCTGGTTATACTAAAAGTATCTGGTTACACTAGAGGTATCTGGTTACACTAGAGGTATCTGGTTACATGAGGGTTATGTGGTTACACTAGGCGTATGTGGTTAAATGAAGCGTATGTTTTTACACGACAGTTATGTGGTTATACGAGAGATATCTGGTTACACAAGAGGTATCTGGTCACACTTGTGGTATCTGGTCACACTAGAAGTATCTGGTCACACTTGTGGTATCTGGTTACACTAGATGTATCTGGTCACACTAGAGGTATGCACTGTTTACACGAGAGGTGTGCACTGTTTGCGACACATTTCTATAGCTGCCCTATGTGAGTGTATAAAATAAAAGTTTTTAAAAAACACAACATTTTTCGCATCTGTGGGCAGAGACCAGTTAGGCATGAACTCAAGTATACATCTTAGTATACAGATGTGGAAAGAGACCACGCAGGCATAAACGCAAATATACATACTATAGTCCGACTATTAATTCATGAACATGATCCGAAGCAATTTTCTACAAAACTGCATGTCAGATCAAAATAAATTTTCGCATGCAACCTTAGAATATCAATGACGCTAAAACATTGATATTATTTCTTCATTCCCCAAGATGGTGTGCGTAAGACTGTGTTTTTTTATTTTTACGCCTGACGGCCCAGTGCATCCGACTTCGGAATGCGTTTAATGTTATGGTCTGATTCCTCCTTCATTTTCTTAGGGCTTGCTTCCCCGAGGTAACAACGGATGCTGTGATGAGGAGCGAACGCAGCAGCTTCATGTTTTAAGCCGTGTCTCTTAACCACTGCCCCAGGCCGTCCTCTTTAACCTTGTTTGATATCAGTGCACTGTCCAATCTGTCCAATCCAACGGTAAAAGTATTATTTATCCAGACCGAGCGCTAATTGCGTTCGTTTCTCTGCGTCATGAATATCGCAATATACATTACCCATTATAGATTCCGTGTGGAAAAAAACTTTAATAGTAAAACGGTAACCTTCTGTACTGTTATAGATTCACACTTAAAACTTTAAAAAAAATCGATATCAGTGTAAATTTTGAAAAAGCAACTATATGTCACAATAACAACCCCACAAACTATACATCGTGATATACCTATAACTGAGCAACAATTTTGCATGAATGACCTTGGTTGTCTTCGCCCTCGACAACGTGTCTAATTGGTGCACGAGAAAATCAAGAACGTGTTTTTACTCATCGAATTTGAATGTCTAAACATCTATTTTTAAAACAGCACGACTGTGTACCGTAAATATGTTATAATTATGTACAATTCAGTGATGTTGCTTTTAATATAGAATAATGAATAATTTGTTTCCAAAATACATCCATTTTCTTAGAGAAAACATATTTATTTAACGCCATGGATATTCCAAGGCTGCATGCCAAAAATCATTTGGAAAGAACATGCAGTTTTGTAGAAAATAGCGTTGGACCATATTTATGAATTAAAAGATGGACTATAATTCACAGCTGTGGGAGACCAGGCACGTCAATACAATCTGTTCTCACATATCTTGTTGTGGTATTCATCACGGGTAAAGAAAATTATTCTCTTTTTCCAAGCTCTAATGTAACTTGACATGACCGCTGTCCATTTGCGTGGACTTTTATTTCTTCTATTTTAACCAACATCCCCATAACCTATAGCGCTGAAATCATGTTCACAGCCTCTACTAGTGTGATATGTCAATCTATAAACATTTCAATCATGAAGTCTCAAAAGCAAATAAGCATTTCTTAGTATAAATATAAGTTTGTAACAATACAATAGAGTTTTGTTTCCTGATATTTACTTGGTTCATTCATTTAGAACATGTTCAGTCAATACATGACATCGGGTGGGGCTGAGAAGATCGATATGGCCTTGGAAGGATCAAATAGTAAAGGAAGCAATGTTCATCTTCATCTGAAGGTAGCGTTTAGCGTGATTTTCTGGTCTGTCTCCGCTGCTCAGCTGATACTTTTATGGGTGCTTTTCGCATGACGCTGCACTTTAACGGAGAAATGTGTGTCAAACTTGCGCAGCATAAATATAGCTTACTTTACTTTCTGTATCCAAAAAACACGTTATACACATCCTGTATTCAGCGACATGGATTGCCTTGTCATTTGCCTCCAGCAAGTCACACCTATTGCATGTTTCCTGGAGGTTAGGGCACGTCATCTGGGTCCTGTATTGCGAAACAGTCACATGTGTCATCATCTGTGTATCCCCATCGTGTCATATTCCTCTTGCACCGTGATACACCACCTCGGAGTCTGTTCAACTACTTCCATGTCGTGTATGGTAGATGATGTCAGGAGGCAGGTTCCTCCCGAATTTCCATCTCTGGAGCCTGCATCAATTCATGCCATCTCTCGATACGGTGACATTCAAGATTTGTCTGTACAACTGGCAAGCAGACATCTTATGGTTCATAACTTATGGAGAGAGGTATTATCTAACCAAAAAACAAGACATTTAGAAGTTTAAAAACTGAACTCACGTGTATACAATCAGCATAACATATGGAGAGAGACAATCTAACCAAAGAACTATTCATTTAAAAGTATGAATCATTAATCCACATATATACAATCGACATGCAGACATCTTACCGTTCATAACGTATGGAGAATGACACATGCTTTGTAGATTTGAAGGCGTGGCGTCGGCCTTGACATCCTCCCTGTTTTGACGACACGAGGTCATGGCCGTTACCACGACTAGGTGAGTTAAAGCCATACATGCTTCCTAAGCTATCGTTCTCATCATCATCCTCAGTGCCTTCGGTATACGAATCATGGCTGTCTTCTGCACCCTTAGAGCATTCACTGGTACCTCTAACTTTAGGCACCCTGGCATTCTGCTGACGAATGAATTGCTCTAAATCGTCCTCATGTCTCTGACTATCTCTAGTGTAATTAGGATTATCAATGGCGTTTGATCTAAAACGAAGCCGCTTTTGGTGGCTGGAATTCATCACGACACTCATACTCCGAGTTTCCTTCAAGTGTGGCCTAGAACTATGCTCATGTCTCTCATTTTTCAGTACATCCGTGTGGCTGTTACAACGAGCAACTGATCTCCTGTTAGATTTGTTTTTGGGAACCGTTCGCGATTCAACAGCTTGGCGTAGCTGATCATGATTGTTTGACCGTAAATTATTTTGATAAACTCTTACAGTTTTTATTCCCATTTCTGAACTGGATGCAACACTAAGGTCACGTGGATAGTGTTTAACTCCACGAGGAAGTGAATGAAAAAACTGGTCTTCTCCGTTCATTTCAGAACTGACATATGAATGTCTACTAGTTTATAACAGCAGTCACCAGAGGAATTTGGCTGGAGCACTCGTTCATACAAAATATGTATGTAATAATATATAGGTCGACTATTAATACTTTTCAGGTTTTACCACATGTGTCCAGATTGAAACAACGGGTTACTGTCTTCGTGCGTAAATTGTTCTCTGAAACATAGGATACTTTGTTTCATAACACTTTCGAAATCTCGGGTGATATCAGTTGGTCTTGGCTTTCACATTAAAGAGGTAGATTTATATATATATATATATATTCAATATCTGCACATATAATATTATGAGGAATGTAAAATAACTACCAATATTTCAACAAGTTCAGACCTCAATGTAGAATCGAAAAACCATAACTCAGATATGCAGATGGCAGTCGTTGGATCAAAGAACGCAGAGATGATACTGTCTGTTCAACAAAATAACGACTAACAAAGACGTCGGCCTCGGATGCCTGAGGTTGCGGGTTAAATTCCCGGTGGAGACCGGGATTTCTATTATGTGGACGTTCTGGTATTTCCCAGGATCTCTGGTTAGTAGAGATCCGGGAGCCCGTGTGCAGTGTGTCGCATGTTAAAAATCCCTTGGCAGTTAGAAATCGAAACGAGTAGGCTTAATGGTCCAGGCAATATTAAAAATGATGGTAAAAATCTTTCCAATCTATTACGGCACCCTCGCCGGTGCTATGGGTTTGTGCATTGTGCTGAGATTCTCCCAAAAAATTGGAGAAGAACAGAGCAATGACATTGATTCGTTGACTAAACCAAGCAGCGAACACCATCTTTACATGGACTCAGATAGTGACCACTAACACAGCAAAAAATAGAGGTAAAGTAACTATAGAAAAAAAGAAGAAATCAAAACGTCATAAGTTTCAAATTTCTCTGGTCCAATATCAACAACAAGGGAGACTTTCTGAAGAGAAAACTGGAGAAAAAGGAACATGATAATGCACAGGTTCAATAAAATGATAAACGAAAGGCAGAACATGACAAAAACTACAACATACTGATGAACAACATAGATCACTTCACAAATACTAAAGAAGGAAATTGAATCTTTCGAGCTGAAATGCTGCAAAAAAGTTGTCAGAGTACTAAGGACAGCGAACAAGTAAAACATATAAGTCCTACAAGAACTGGGTATAGAACAAAAGACTAGCTTGTAAACAGGAAACTAAAAACGTTGATCACATCAAACAGCACACTAGTCTGAACAAATTTGTACTAGAGAGCACAGTATGGCACCTCACAAACGGTGTTCTGACAACAACGGTGATGGATACCGAAGAGTTACAGAGGACTGTGGTGTGGCCGACGTTCTGCAATATATATGCTAGATGATGATGATAATGATGCACGTCTGTGTCCTTGATTGTATTTTTATTATCTGACCGACTCTCGTTTACCCCCCCCCCCCCCCCAAATCCCCCTTCCCCAAATAAATAATTTATGAGCAGTGTGCAAGTGAGGGGTGGGATGGATGCTCGACCTCACATAATTGAGACAATTTGTGAAACTGCTTACAACAATGGAAGCACAGCATAGCGGTTGAAAGATGCACAATCTTAGCTACCTGTTTGGTCCACGGCCTTTTTGGTATACGGCCTGTTTGATCTACGGCCTGTTTGCTCCAGGTTTAGCAAAACAGAGCTTATCAGGACATTATTCCGCCTCCAAGTAGCGGGAGTGGAAACATGCGACTGTGTAACCTGGCTAAATAAATATGGACCGAAGAGGGAAGGCAAGCATGGTCCAAAAAAGTCCGTGCTGAAACGGAAAGTCCCGAAGTTATTTTGGCATCACAATTGACACGTCAATGAGTACAGATGCAGATGTGAAGACAATAATTGGAAAGGTAAGAATGACATTCCTGACGAACTCTTAGACTACCTACGCCACTCCTGGTGGCTTACTGTCAGTAATTATTTTTACAGAAGCCAATTAGAGTGGCTTGTTATTTTAAATCTCTATAAGTAAAGTTTAAAGAACAATTTTCTAAGCTTAGTCTAGTTCAACATTTTTATGTCACTTTCTGTGAAACAACTATTAAATTTAAGAGTCATTTGTGCTTCTTTCTCAGACAAAGAGATTCTAGTTTAAAAAAATCAATTGATCAATCGATTTGCTCTAGCAAACATTTCTGATAAAAGTGACTTCTAGTGATCATAAGCAAAGATTATTAACAGAGCAAGCACCACAGCTTATCTATTTATGAACAATGACAAAACTTACATATGTTATGTATAAATTGATGTTTTAAGTGAGAATTAGTGTTGGGATATGTATTAGTAAGTTCTAAGTTTTTTTCAAATTAAATTTAGTTTTAAATGCATTTGCAATATATGTGGACTACTTTTCACCCATTACTCTGCATACTTTCTTGTGTATGCTTTCTTGTGTATGCTTTCTTCTGTATACTTTCTTGTGTATACTTTCTTGTGTATACTTTCTTGTGTATGCTTTCTTGTGTATACTTTCTTGTGTATGCTTTCTTGTGTATGCTTTCTTGTGTATGCTTTCTTGTGTATACTTTCTTGTGTATGCTTTCTTGTGTATACTTTCTTGCGTATGCTTTCTTGTGTATGCTTTCTTGTGTATGCTTTCTTGTGTATGCTTTCTTGTGTATGCTTTCTTGTGTATGCTTTCTTGTGTATACTTTTTTGTGTATGCTTTCTTGTGTATGCTTTCTTCTGTATTCCTAGGGATTCCGTGGCGAAGTGGTTAAGCCGTATGGGTTCGACTCCGGACTCCGCTGTCTTTTTCACGGGTGATTGATGTGGAGTCCACTGCATCTCGTAGTCTTCCCGTAGTCGTCTTATCCTTGACTTGCCGTTGGGGACGGGCGGCACGTGACGAGAGAGTGAGGATTAAAAGTAGCGCAGTTAATACTTACTAAAAATAGCGCTAGCAAAATAAATTATGACATCATCGTCTACGATGGACGGCGGCCTTTGCTTCTTTTTTTTTCTCTTCTATGCTTTCTTCTGTATGCTTTCTTCTGTATGCTAAGACAATATTGTTATATTTGATATCCCATTCTTTTCTGTACATAAACATAATATTTTTTAAAAGATCATAAACTATCTTGTGGTACCCTAACCTCAAAATATAATCATGAAACAGATGGTGTACAAATGTAGTTATAGTATCGATATACTAAGAGTTAATCAAGGTATGGTAGTTTAGAAAAATAAAGATTGGTATCAAGGTTAGAATATTCGATGCCAGTGTAAAGTACGGCTACCGTTTGGAGCGGGAACATGGATAACCACCAAGTCGATACAAGAAAGACTGCAGTCCTTCGTTAACAGATATATGCAAAGAATGAATGGACATGCAGTGGAAGGACATGGTGAGGAATGAAGACCTGGAGGAAAGGAGCCAACAACAGCCACTGGAACAACACATTAAGAGAATGGAATGGAGCTAGATAGAACATAAATTGAGGATGGAACAGTTAAACATGGCTATACAAGCTCTCACATGGAATTATCAAGAGACGAGAAATAGAGATAGACTAAAAAAATGAAGCAGAGAATGTTAGAGTGAACTACGATTAAAAAGATGGGAAGGAATCACTAACACTCACCCACACAATGGTTTAAACGTCATCTTATAATCAATACGACTGTGTATATTATTGAACTGGATAATTAGCTGATTAGGCTGGCTAATCGTCTTACAGGAACGCTCCGTCACAGAAATTTCAATGGAAAATGGCAGGTCAACATTTGATGCTGGTTGCATTTATAGAATACATATTCTCCGTAGGGAACTCAAAATGTTTTCATTGATTGATTGATTGACGTCTTCGCTTAACATATCTACAGGGGATGAAGACTAACATCTGGTCAGGCACAACATACTGATCAGACATGTTAGTCAGGGTCAGGCAAAATATACTGACCAAGACCCTCACCTCGGCTTACTAGTAGCCCTCCCTGGAAACGGGCTATTTTTATGGAAGACTGGCCAACGGGTTGAGGGATCAATGTAATCCCCGTAGTAGTGAGCAGCACGCAGATGAAGCAAAACATAGCAAAACCGTCTGGAGGACCGCGGTCGACCTTCATCAGCACGTTCGGGATATGAGGAAAGGTACTGCAACCCGCCACTTAATGTCTTTTTCAGGGTGCACAAAAGAGTAAACCTACTCATTGGGGCATTCGAAACAACAATAGCAACATATCCATGAACCCGCTGTCTCCACTCACACACACTCCCCATTATCCAGATTCTAATAATCGACTGCCCTTGACGGCGGATACAGTTCAGAGCCTGCTCATTTCTAGTCACGCAAACTATACTCAAATAATTCAAAGAATAACTAGCGGTAATATACATAAAAGATACAGCTATACACCTCACAGAAAAATCCTAATTATGGACTAAACAATAAAACATGGCCAGCAAGGACAATACTAAATAGTGAGCAATCCCTATTAATTAAATTGCTCACATGATTTCAATTAATCTTTGACCAGTGCTATTGCAATTAATCAAAGTAAATCTTGAATAATTCTACAGTAATCATCTAAATTAATCAGTGAACACTCGACTGCAAATGTTGAAATTAATCCTTGAACAATTTTAATCACATCTTCGCCATGATCGAAATTAATCTTTACATACTGCTGCAGTAATCACATCGTCAACAAAATCCTAATTCTTCTTCTTCTTCGTTCGTTCTCAATCTCCCACTACCAAACCATGAACGGGCTTAAGTAGCAGAATGTAGTCCAGAGAACGGAATGCGTTGTGTCGTAGTTTACAGCTGGACTGCGATATTTGCACCTTTCGGTCCAACACATCCGACTTCAGCAAACATTTTTTGAGTACCGGGTTAGCACTCCCTCTTCGATCCCTTCACCTTAGCCAATCTGCCCTGCTGCCGCCTGTTATCCAGGATCACCACGTGGAGGTGTAGAAGGGTCTTGGCAGCTATGGTTCGCTGGCCCTGACGCTAGCAGCCAGCTATGGGTCGCTGATCACTGCAGCTCATTTGCTGCTCAGCATCTTGATCTAAAAATCGCAATTAATCCTCGAATAACACTACAGAATTAATATATTCAACATGATCGATATTATTTATTGAGAAAGCATAATTCAATCGTGTCGCAAATACGAAACAAATTGATCCTTCAATAATCCTGCAGCACTCATTTCTCCAGCATGATTAAAATTAATCCCGTAATAACCCAACAGAAGTAAAATATCCAATGCGATTAACACAAATTTGTAATACGTAATCCCAAATATGGACAATAATCCAACTGCAATCTTAGAATGTGTAGGTGATAACAAAACAATCCTTGAACAATTCTTTACTAATTCTAGCGAAAATATTGTCCTATAGAAAATACTACGGTTGTGACTTCATTGTAGGAGATCCCAGCTTTTGGAAGCTGGAGTGTCGTCCTGTCTTCTAAGATGAATGTAATTACACATCAAACGCTGCAATCTGGGATCTGCTTTTTCTTCGTTCGTCTTGAGATTTCGATTTCATTGACTCTAAACAAAGCTCAGTCAGTTCGTGGCTTTGTACACTTCCGTACATCAAAGGATGAAGTGCTGGGGTGGTCTCAATGCTTGTTCAAATCATCGATGAAACACTTCCTCTTACTGTAACAATCAAATATCCAATTCTGCACCAAAACTAACGGAATCCGGTAACCATTTACATGTGTGTGTACCGAAACTCGCCACTGCTACTTTTCGTAATCTGAAAGATCGGTCTCGAGAATCCAACAGTCTAAACGCTATGCTATTCCATCGGTAAAAATACTGAATTTAAACGAAGAAAATGTCTTTCTCAGCAAGACCAGAATATATTGAACCGTAATCGATTTACACCGAGAAGATTCAACAGAGAACAACCGCCAGTGACAGCAGATCTCAGCAGTAATCATCAACAGTTTACTTTCAAATGTTCTCACTTCTCGTACCGGTCGATATGGTCTGCCCTCGATCTGTTTAAGGTTATTGGTGACGCAGTCGTGTCACGTGAACCACTGCGACTCAATCAGTCCAGAAATAAACTTGCTGTTGTAGAATGTTCTCCGACTCACAGTTGTACACATCTTAACACAGACAATAGCAAATTAGTAAAAATAGATTAGTAGACTACTCGCCTTATACAGGAAAGTGGCACAGGTCAATCCCTATTTTTAACACGACCTAGTGAATCTAGTTGAAGGTGAGTGACAGGAGCAGTGTTATGGGAAGGCAACGAGTAAGTTAGCAAATTGCACCATCTCGTAAAATGTTAAGATCTAGAAGAATTATATATCCAATACTTCATCCATGACAGCAGTGTATGCTTGGGAACTACCTTTACCTCTACCATTTACAAAGACCAAACGTGTGCAGTGTTTGGAGTAGTCTTCTATGTGAAACAAAGCTCAAGAAACAAAAACCAATATGTGTTACAAGAATAAAAGTAAGCTGAAACAATATCCCATATTTGATACAGGAATAAAAGAAAGCTCTAGAAACAATACCCCATCTACAAAATGATAATAAAAGAAAGCTATAGAAACAGTACCCCATATGTGATACATGATTAAAATAAAGCTTTGGAAACAATTTCTCATTTATGATATAGGAATAAAAGAAAGCTCTAGAAACAATACCTCATATTTGTTACAGGAATTCAAGAAATTTGTAAATTAGCCAATAAATGTTCACGAAAACCATGTAATGTTTCCGATCACACAAAAATTCTCATCAATGGTATGCTATAGAATGGACGTTTTTAAATACGTCTATATAGAATAAACACTGTTACTATAAATACGTGATAGCAAATGACCCTAAGCACTTTTACTATAAATACGTGATAGCAAATGACCCATACGGAAAACACGAATCACAGCTTAGGAAACGGGTGAAGGATACACAGCGATGGTCGCTGTCTGTTCGGTCATCGCCCAAGGAGTTGAGACATGTCCGGTGTTCTTAGATTAGCGTCAGAGTTGGAATGGCTCAATCGTTTTGTCTCATAACTGGATGTGTCTGGTTCCATTATTAAAGCGGAATATTTTTTTCTATCAGGCTGTAAATGGAAACCTGGCTTACTGTTAGGTAAGACAGGGCAGTGAGAAAGCACAATTACATCTCACAGTAAATGGTGACAAGCGGAATCATAGTAACCCAGAAGTCTCTCAAATGTATCAGCCGTAACAAAGACACATCAAGACAGACCGACACACCATTATCTGATAGAAATCATCAGTAACGAAGACTCACCCAGACCGACTGACACACGATTCCCTGAAAAAGTCCTCATTAAAGAGGACACATCCAAACCGGCTGACACACGATTCCTTGACAGAAGTCCTCATTAAAGAGGACACATCCAGACCGGCTGACACACGATTCATTGATTAATGTCCTCATTAAAGAGGACACATCCAGACCGGCTGACACGATACCTTGACAGAAGTCCTCATTAAAGAGGACACATCCAGACCGCTGACACGATACCTTGACAGAAGTTCTCACTAAAGAGGACACATCCAGACCGACTGACAAGTCATTCCCTGACAGAAGTCCTCATTAAAGAGGACACATCCAGAACGACTGACAAGTCATTCCCTGACAGAAGTCCTCATTAAAGAGGACACATCCAGACCGGCTGACCCGATACCTTGACAGAAGTTCTCATTAAAGAGGACACATCCAGACCGGCTGACACGATACCTTGACAGAAGTTATCATTAAAGAGGACACATCCAGACTGACTGACAAGTCATTCCCTGACAGAAGTCCTCATTAAAGAGGACACATCCAGACCGACTGACAAGTGATTCCCTTACAGAAGTCCTCATTAAAGATGACACATCCAGACCGGCTAACACACGATTCCTTGACATAAGTCCCCAGTAACAAAGACTCATCCCAGACCAACTGTCACACCATGCCACGATAGAAGTCCCCATTAAAGAAGATACATCCAGACTGACTAACACACGATTCTCTGACAGAAGTCCCCAGTAACGAAGATACATCAAAGACCGGTTGACACACGATTCTCTCACAGAAGTCCCCAGTAACGAAGATACATCAAAGACCGGCTGACACACGATTCTCTCACAGAAGTCCCCAGTAACGAAGATACATCAAAGACCGGCTGACACACGATTCTCTCACAGAAGTCCCCAGTAACGAAGATACATCAAAAACCGGCCGACCCACGATTCTCCCACAGAAGTCCCCAGTAACGAAGATACATCAAAGACCGGCTGACACACGATTCCCTGACAGAAGTCCTCAGTAACGAAGACACAACCCAGACAGATTGACAAACGATTTCTAGACAGAAGCCCTCAGAATGTGGGTGAAGGCCTGTTTTCCCAAAATCAGGTATACAAACCCATAATATACGGTAGTCCTCTTGTTTTCGGGCTTGTGAGTCTGTAGACATTTTACCCACCCCAGGCAGAAGTCCGAAAAGTACTGTCCTAACATTAAGTAACTGAAAGGATGCATTAGCAGCGCTCCAGGATACCAAAACCAAAGTAGGATTCGCTGTGCTCATTCCCAGCCACCAACTCGCTACTAATTAGGCCGAGTTCTCCTGGGCTCTAGACCTGTCCCCAAAAGTTCCAGACAATTGGATCGTGTCGTCCTGGGCCATTGTGGCGTCGATTGCCATGGTGCGGCGAATGCGGGTTTTATTTTTCTCAGGTCTGTTGAGTATGGTGCTGGTTCCTTCCTAGCCACGGAGGGTGCATGCGTGTTGTCAAGTAGGAGACACATTTGTACTAATAGGTTACTGGTAAGGTTTTAAGAATAAAATCCTCAGTATATAGTACCTCATCTATTAAATTATACTATAGCATGGTGTTAAGTCTGATATGTCATAGCGCAGGCCGTTAGAGCTGATTCACGTTTACCAACTAGGGGTGTGCAAAGTGCTGGTTGGACGTTGTTTTTATTTTTTTTATTGATTTTTTTTATAGGCTGCTCTCGTAACACAATGAGGTTTCAGATTAAAACATTGACATTGTGATATAAATTAGAAACACCGTGCCATTGTCAGTTGGCAGTACCGTTGATAGGGACTTCAAAAGCCTTTTGCAGGTAGTATCACAACAGCCGCTTAACGATGCCCATACCACTAATGATATGCACGATAGAGAACAAACGTTCTGTTGTCCTTTTGTTTAGCTGGAAAGGTGTAAAACGTATCGAAATTAAATCGCGATAAAAGATTCAGCGCGGTGATGCAAGCCTGTCTTTTCAGCAAGTATACGAGTGGAGTAGGAAGTTCTGAAATGGTGGGGGGGAAAGAGGTGGGGTGGGGGGGGGGGGTGGAGATGTGTGGAGGGAGGGGTTTGTATTGATCGTAATAAAGACAACGTCTAAACATAAAACCGTTGTGAGTATCTTTTACTTAAATTTATTCTGAATTGTAAGAATGGAAGGTGTTCAGTTTAAGAACCCTGGTAGAACAAAATACACCGAGACGATATGGAGTATTCGACGTTCTCATTTTTGACTGACTCTCGCTGACAGACATAGTTTTATAAACATTTACAACAATGCGGTACTCTATCCTCCCTGCTTGAAAGGAAGAATAACGTCTGGTCAGGCAGAATATACTGGACAGTACCCTCGCCTTGACTTCATGGTAGCAATTCCTAGAAACGGGCTGTTCTCATGGCAGCCCAGCTAACAAGGTGAGGGATCGACGTGATCCCCGTAGTAGTGAGCAACACGCAGATGAAGCCAGGCATAGTATTACCGCCTGGAGGACCCCGGTCGACCTTCTTCAGCACGGTCGGGATGTGAGGAAAGCTGCAACAACCCACTACTTAACGTCGGTTTTTAGGATGCACAAAAGAATAATCTTACTCATTGTAGACATTCAACAACAACAACAACAATTCTCCCTGCTCCCCCCCCCCCTTCCCCACCTCTTAACCCACACACTTAAACATCCCGTACAGTCTGACCTTGACCCTCAGTAGCTGTCTAAGTGTTATACAATAAAAGCGCAAACCTCAGAAGGAGACCAAGTCAGCAACAATCAATAACGCAGACGTCAGCATTCTTCCGTCAAGGAATCCAAAAATGTCATTCTTCAGAAAACAGGCTTCCTGTCGATCAGAAGTCGTTGGATCTGGTCTAATATGTGTAGAGACATTGATTTCGCAATCCCTGTCGTTGTGTCTGCACGTGAAAAAAATCATTTCTTCCATTGCTCACTTTACCCAGAATAGATAACTGACTTTACTTGGCAATTTTTCGGCTGACATTTGCTGTGAAGTGCCGGGGGGAGCTACAGTTTCCTTTCTTGGGTTAAGTGCTGTGTTGGTTGATGTAAACTTATTTTGTTGTTGGATTTATTAGTAGCATATCCCGAAAACCATTTTGAGATAAGGTGGTATTTCCACTGCTAAATTCTGCTCTAAGTATATAGCCGAGAATCAAGTACTTTGAACAAGCTGCAAATATGATTTATAACAACAATTGTGACTGCTACTAAGAAGTGATCTTCACAGATTCACTATCTACCCCGTGAGCTCTTAAGCGTATCAAAGTCCAGCAACTAAGAAAGGTGGCTGCTAGAAATTCGGCCATACATCAGTGGCTACATCATATTGTGGTGTTCAGAAATCTAGAAGATAAACATGTCAAACGGGAACAAGCTTGTGAACAGAAACATACTGAATCACACACTTTACATAAATAAGAACTATCAAAGATGTCAGAATAAATCAACCTTACGACTACTTTCACACTTAACTGGCAGGGATAGACCACAATTCTTTGCCCCATACAAGTCACAACAGACTGAATGTACAAACTTCGACCGTCCGCTTCACCACTGTACACATGTGGACTAACCGCACAAACTGTCGAGTAGGAAAGTTTAGCCAGCTAAGGAGGATACTCCGGTCCACAGATCCAACATCATCTTCACCATCATCATCATCATTCTCATCATTATCATCATCAAGTGCCATCTCCGCAACGGAACTATGCAAGAAACAGAGAACTGGTCAAGGAACTAAACTAGCAGCAGAGGACTAGCCAATGAACTAGGGGACGACCAGGAATCTAAAGCTTGCATCAGGAAACCAAGGCTAGCCTCAAGGAACCAAGGCTAGTACAAAAGAACTGGCCCAGATAACTAGCCGCCTAGCGTCAGGAAACTATGCTGGCGTAATAGAACTACGCTAGTGTCGGGGAACTAGTCAGGAAACTATGCTGGCGTAATAGAACTACGCTAGTGTCGGAGAACTAGTCAGGGAACTATGCTGGCGTAATAGAACTACGCTAGTGTCGGAGAACTAGTCAGGGAACTATGCTAGCGTAATAGAACTACGCTAGTGCCGGGGAACTAGTTAGGAAACTATGCTGGCGTAATAGAACTACGCTAGTGTCGGGGAACTAGTCAGGGAACTATGCTGGCGTAATAGAACTACGCTAGTGTTGGAGAACTAGTCAGGGAACTATGCTGGCGTAATAGAACTACGCTAGTGTCGGAGAACTAGTCAGGGAACTATGCTAGCGTAATAGAACTACGCTAGTGCCGGGGAACTAGTTAGGAAACTATGCTGGCGTAATAGAACTACGCTAGTGTCGGGGAACTAGTCAGGGAACTATGCTGGCGTAATAGAACTACGCTAGTGTTGGAGAACTAGTCAGGGAACTATGCTGGCGTAATAGAACTACGCTAGTGTCGGAGAACTAGTCAAGGAACTATGCTAGCGTAATAGAACTACGCTAGTGCCGGGGAACTAGTTAGGAAACTATGCTGGCGTAATAGAACTACGCTACTGTCGGGGAACTAGTCAGGGAACTATGCTTACGTAATAGAACTACGCTAGTGTCCGGGAACTAGTCAGGGAACTATGCTGGCGCCAAAGACCCAAGGATAGTGTCAAGGAACCAAGGCTTGCTTCATGGAACAAAAGGTTTATGAGGCGCCCACATTTTAAGATACGAATGAACAAATGAAACAACGAATGTGTTGAGGTCGTCAAATCCCCCAAGATCCGTGTCCTCTGGTTTCAGCGGCTGGTGCGACCTAGCACCTTGGCATATCGGAGATAAGCGATACATTTCTGAGGCTTTCTTTACTTGATGGGTACATAAAGGATCCATCAGCAGCTGACAATCGAAAAGAGCAGAGTGTAAGACGCTGCCACTGCATGACTCGAAATGCGAAATATACCGAAACGTCTACGAAAAAAGTCAACTATCCAGACATCGTAAATCTTGGAGTAGATTCGAGAGAAATAAATTTCCATCCATGCTACCTCTAGTAGTCTCGACTAACATGTCTTACCGCTATATCAACGCCAAGGTAGATCAAAATAAGGGGGTGGGGCTTAAGAAAGCACACATCTTCCTCATGTAAATCCAATTAAAGCACAAATCCCAATGGTAGACCTTAGACACAATGTCAGGCCTTAGACACAATGTCAGAACTTAGAAACAATGTCAGACATTAGACACAATGTCAGACCTTAGACACAATGTCAGAACTTAGAAACAATATCAGAACTTAGAAACGATGTCAGACATTAGACACAATGTCAGACCTTAGACACAATGTTAGACCTTAGACACAATGTCAGACCTTAGACACAGTGTTAGACCTTAGACACAATATCAGACCTTAGACACAATGTCAGACCTTAGACACAATGTCAGACCTTAGACTGTTCGCAAAAAATTGTGATGAGGAACTAAGATGGAAAAATGGTTTAACAGAAATCCTACATAAAAATTTTATTACAAATGACAACATAACATATTTGACTCACATGAAAACAAACTGAGTGCTTTTCACGTCTCTTCACATCAAAAGAGACCGACAAACAAAATAAGCTAATTAAAATTAATAACGACCACACATACCAGATCAAAGAAAATAGTGTCTCAAAAGTTTTTACTTACTATTCAAAGACCATGTAGAGCATATATCCTGAGCTGTACGTATCGAAAAGTTCAACAATGTGTGGATGTTTGAGCATATGACAAATTGTTGCCTCTCTCTTCAGATCTGCAGACAAAAGAGCAAATCTGATAAAAAATAAACAACAATGTTGTTGTTGTTGTTGTTGTTGAGATTACACGTCCTGTATAGTTCTTTTTTTGTTGGTCAAATGATCTCGTAGCAAGTTTCTAGCGGCTTTTTATATATTCTGGAGTGTGCTGTAGAAGGCGAGATTGTGTCCCCATTGTCTGTAGTACAGTGCAAGGACTTTGAGCAGGCCTACCTCTACGGAGATTACAGTGTCGACCAGCATCATGTTGAGCAGGCACTGCACTCAGCCTGTGTCCAGGAACACGATGTGAAGTGGGGTAGGGGAAGGTATGTATTACCTGACTTTGAAGTGAGATAGGATCTTGTCCAGCTGACTTTACCTGGTCCTGAAATGAGATAGGATCTTGTCCAGCTGACTTTACCTAGCCCTGAAATGAGATAGGATCTTGTCGAGATTGCTTTACCTGGTCTGAAATGAGATGGGATCTTGTCTAGCTGGCTTTACCTGGTCCTGAAATGAGATGGGATCTTGTCTAGCTGGCTTTACCTGGTTCTGAAATGAGATGGGATCTTGTCCAGCTGGCTTTACCTGGTCCTGAAATGAGATGGGATCTTGTCTAGCTGCCTTTACCTAGTTCTGAAATCAGATGGGATCTTTTCTAGCTTGCTTTACTTGGTCCTGAAATGAGATGGGATCTTGTCTAGCTGGCGTTACCTAGTCCTGAAATGAGATGGGATCTTGTCTAGCTGGCTTTACTTGGTCCTGAAATGAGATGGGATCTTGGTCGGCATGGTTCACGTAGTCATTACGTTAGATGTGGTATAATCAGTATGTTTCGCATGTCCGTGGTGTGAGATGAAGTCATAGCCAGTAGATTCACCTGAATCTGAGATGAAAATGAGTCTTGATCGATATGTTTCACCTGTCCCTAATGTGAGGTGTTCTTTTGATCAGTATGTTTCATCCGAATATGACGTAGGTGGGGAAGTATTCAATATGTTTCGCCTGGCCGTGGTTTAAGAGGCGATCTTGGTCAATACGGTTTAACTGATGATGGCTTGAAATGAAATAAAGGTCAGTATGTTTTACCTGATCATGTCTTGAGATGGGGTCTTATTTATCATCTTTTACCTGACATTGCGGGAAAATTGGGGTCTTGGTCGGTAAGTTTCATCTGACCGCATGGTGATGCGGAACCTTAAGGCACTAAGTTTCACCTGATCGTGCTGTGTGATCGGTCTTGGTCAGTAAGTTTCACCTGATCGTGTTGTGTGATCGGTCTTGGTCAGTAAGTTTATCCTTGCCCTGACATGTGATAGGTCTTGGTCAGTAATTTTCCCCTGATCGTGTTGTGTGATAGGTCTTGGTCAGTAAATTTCTCCTTGCCCTGGCGTGTGATAGGTCTTAGTCAGTAAGTTTTTCCTTGCCCTGACGTGTGATATGTTTTGGTCAGTAAGTTTCTCCTTGCCCTGACGTGTGATAGGTCTTGGTCAGTAAGTTTCACCTTGCCCTGAGGTGTGATAGGTCTTGGTCAGTAAGTTTCACCTTGCACTGACGTGTGATAGGTCTTGGTTAGTAAGTTTCACCTTGCCCTGACGTGTGATAGGTCTTGGTCAGTAAGTTTCATCTTACCCTGACTTGTGATAGGTCTTGGTCAGTAAGTTTCATCTTGCTCTGACTTGTGATAGGTCTTGGTCAGTAAGTTTCATCTTGCCCTGACGTGTGATAGGTCTTGGTCAGTAAGTTTCACCTTGCCCTGACGTGTGATAGGTCTTGGTCAGTAAGTTTCACCTTGCCCTGACGTGTGATAGGTCTTTATCAATACGTTTCATCTTGCCCTGACTTGTGATAGGTCTTGGTCAGTAAGTTTCATCTTGCCCTGACTTGTGATAGGTCTTGGTCAGTAAGTTTCATCTTGCCCTGACGTTTGATAGGTCTTGTCAGTAAGTTTCACCTTGCCCTGACCCTGACGTGTGATAGGTCTTGGTCAGTAAGTTTCACCTTGCCCTGACGTGTGATAGGTCTTCGTCAGTAAGTTTCACCTTGCCCTGACGTGTGATATGTCTTGGTCAGTAAGTTTTACCTTGCCCTGGCGTTTGAAAGGTCTTGGTCAGTAAGTTTCACCTTGCCCTGACGTGTGATAGGTCTTGGTCAGTAAGTTTCATCTTTCCCTGACTTGTGATAGGTCTTGGTCAGTAAGTTTCATCTTGCCCTGACGTGTGATAGGTCTTGGTCAGTAAGTTTCTTCTTGCTCTGACTTGTGATAGGTCTTAGTCAGTAAGTTTCATTTTGCCCTGACGTTTGATATGTCTTGGTCAGTAAGTTTTACCTTGCCCTGACGTTTGATATATCTTGGTCAGGTAAGTTTCACCTTGCCTTGACGTGTGATAGGTCGTGTTCAGTAAGTTTCAACTTGCCCTGACATTTGATATGTCTTAATCAGTAAGTTTCACCTTTCCCTGACGCTGAGGTGTGATAGGTCTTGGTCAGTAAGTTTTACCTTGCCCTGACGTATGATGGGTCTTGTCAGTAAGTTTCACCTTGCCCTGACCCTGACGCGTGATAGGTCTTTGTCAGTAAGTTTCACCTTGCCCTTGCGTTTTATAGGTCTTGGTCAGTAAGTTTCACCTTGCCCTGACGCGTGATAGGTCTTGTCAGTAAGTTTCACCTTTCCCTGACGCTGAGGTGTGATAGGTCTTGGTCAGTAAGTTTCACCTTGCCCTGACGTGTGATAGGTCTTGGTCAGTAAGTTTCACCTTTCCCTGACGTGTGATAGGTCTTTATCAATACGTTTCATCTTGCCCTGACTTGTGATATGTCGTGGTCAGTAAGTTTCATCTTGCCCTGACGTGTGATAGGTCTTGGTCAGTAATTTTCACCTTGCTCTGACGCTAACGTGTGATAGGTCTTGGTCAGTAATTTTCACCTTGCCCTGACGTGTGATATGTCTTTGTCAGTAAGTTTCACCTTGCCCTGACGTTGGATAGGTCTTGGTCAGTAAGTTTGACCTTGCCCTGACGTTTGATAGGTCTTGTCAGTAAGTTTCACCTTGCCCTGACCCTGACGTGTGATAGGTCTTGGTCAGTAAGTTTCACCTTGCCCTGACGTGTGATAGGTCTTGGTCAGTAAGTTTCACCTTGCCCTGACGTGTGATATGTCTTGGTCAATAAGTTTTACCTTGCCCTGGCGTTTGATAGGTCTTGGTCAGTAAGTTTCACCTTGCCCTGAACCTGACGTGTGAAAAGTCTTGGTCAGTAAGTTTCACCTTGCTTTGACGTGTAATATGTCTTTGTCAGTAAGTTTCACCTTTCCCTGACGTGTGATAGGTCTTGGTCAGTAAGTTTCATCTTTCCCTGACTTGTGATAGGTCTTGGTCAGTAAGTTTTATCTTGCCCTGACGAGTTATAGGTCTTGGTCAGTACGTTTCATCTTGCCCTGACGTTTGATAGGTCTTGGTCAGTAAGTTTCATCTTGCCCTGACGTGTGATAGGTCTTGGTCAGTAAGTTTCTTCTTGCTCTGACTTGTGATAGGTCTTAGTCAGTAAGTTTCATTTTGCCCTGACGTTTGATATGTCCTGGTCAGTAAGTTTTACCTTGCCCTGACGTTTGATATATCTTGGTCAGTAAGTTTCACCTGGCCCTGACGTGTGATAGGTCGTGTTCAGTAAGTTTTAACTTGCCCTGACATTTGATATGTCTTGATCAGTAAGTTTCACCTTTCCCTGACGCTGAGGTGTGATAGGTTTTTGTCAGTAAGTTTCACCTTGCCCTGACGTTTGATAGGTCTTGGTCAGTAAGTTTCACCTTGGCCTGACGAGTGATAGGTCTTGGTCAGTAATTTTCACCTTGCCCTGACGTGTGATAGGTCTTGGTCAGTAAGTTTCACCTTGCCCTGACGTGTGATAGGTCTTGGTCAGTAAGTTTCACATTGTCCTGACGTGTGATATGTCTTGGTCAGTAAGTTTCACCTTGCCCTGGCGTTTGATAGGTCTTGGTCAGTAAGTTTCACCTTGGCCTGATGTGTGATAGGTCTTGGTCAGTAATTTTCACCTTGCCATGACGTGTGATATGTCTTGGTCAGTAAGGTTCACCGTGAACTGACGTTTGATAGGTTATGGTCAGTAAGTTTTACCTTGCCCTGACGTATGATGGGTCTTGTCAGTAAGTTTCACCTTGCCCTGACCCTGACGCGTGATAGGTCTTTGTCAGTAAGTTTCACCTTGCCCTGGCGTTTTATAGGTCTTGGTCAGTAAGTTTCACCTTGCCCTGACGCGTGATAGGTCTTGTCAGTAAGTTTCACCTTACCTGACCCTGACGTGTAACAGGTCTTGGTCAGTAAGTTTCACCTTGCCCTGACGTGTGATGTCTTTGTCAGTAAGTTTCACCTTTCCCTTACGTGTGTTAGGTCTTGGTCAGTAAGTTTCACTTTCCCCTGACGCTGACGTGTGATAGGTCTTGTTCAGTAAGTTGCACCTTGCCCTGACGTTTGATATGTCTTCGTCAGTAAGTTTCACCTTGCCCTGACGTGTGAAAGGTCTTGGTCAGTAAGTTTCACCTTTCCCTGACCCTGACGTGTAATAGGTCTTGGTCAGTACGTTTTACCTTGCCCTGACGTATGATAGGTCTTGGTCAGTAAGTTTCACCTTGCCCTAACCCTGATGTGTGATAGGTCTTGGTCAGTAAGTTTCACCTTTCCCTGACGTGTGATAGGTCTTGGTCAGTAAGTTTTACCTTGCCCTGGCGTTTGATAGGTCTTGGTCAGTAAGTTTCACCTTCCCTGAACCTGACGTGTGATAGGTCTTGGTCAGTAAGTTTCATGTTGCCCTGACGTGTGAAAGGTCTTTGTCAGTAAGTTGACACCTTGCCCTGACGTGTAAGAGATCTTTGTCAGTACGTTTCACCTTGCCCTGACGTGTGATAGGTCTTGGTCAGTAAGTTTCATCTTTCCTTGACTTGTGATAGGTCTTGGTCAGTAAGTTTCATCTTGCCCTGACGAGTGATAGGTCTTGGTCAGTACGTTTCATCTTGCCCTGACGTGTGATAGGTCTTGGTCAGTAAGTTTCTTCTTGCTCTGACTTGTGATAGGTCTTAGACAGTAAGTTTCATTTTGCCCTGACGTTTGATATGTCTTGGTCAGTAAGTTTTACCTTGCCCTGACGTTTGATATATCTTGGTCAGTAAGTTTCACCTTGCCCTGACGTGTGATAGGTCGTGTTCAGTAAGTTTCAACTTGCCCTGACATTTGATATGTCTTGATCAGTAAGTTTCACCTTTCCCTGACGCTGAGGTGTGATAGGTCTTGGTCAGTAAGTTTCACCTTGCCCTGACGTTTGATAGGTCTTGGTCAGTAAGTTTCACCTTGGCCTGACGTGTGATAGGTCTTGGTCAGTAATTTTCACCTTGCCCTGACGTGTGATAGGTCTTGGTCAGTAAGTTTCACCTTGCCCTGACGTGTGATTGGTCTTGGTCAGTAAGTTTCACATTGTCCTGACGTGTGATATGTCTTGGTCAGTAAGTTTCACCTTGCCCTGGCGTTTGATAGGTCTTGGTCAGTAAGTTTCACCTTGGCCTGACGTGTGATAGGTCTTGGTCAGTAATTTTCACCTTGCCCTGACGTGTGATATGTCTTGGTCAGTAAGGTTAACCTTGAACTGACGTTTGATAGGTTATGGTCAGTAAGTTTTACCTTGCCCTGACGTATGATAGGTCTTGTCAGTAAGTTTCACCTTGCCCTGACCCTGACGCGTGATAGGTCTTTGTCAGTAAGTTTCACCTTGCCCTGGCGTTTTATAGGTCTTGGTCAGTAAGTTTCACCTTGCCCTGACGCGTGATAGGTCTTGTCAGTAAGTTTCACCTTGCCTGACCCTGACGTGTAATAGATCTTGGTCAGTAAGTTTCACCTTGCCCTGACGTGTGATATGTCTTTGTCAGTAAGTTTCACCTTTCTCTGACGTGTGATAGGTCTCGGTCAGTAAGTTTCACTTTCCCCTGACGCTGACGTGTGATAGGTCTTGATCAGTAAGTTTCACCTTGCCCTGACGTTTGATATGTCTTGGTCAGTAAGTTTCACCTTGCCCTGACGTGTGATAGGTCTTGGTCAGTAAGTTTCACCTTTCCCTGACCCTGACGTGTGATAGGTCTTGGTCAGTAAGTTTTACCTTGCCCTGACGTATGATAGGTCTTGGTCAGTAAGTTTCACCTTACCCTGACCCTGACGTGTGATAGGTCTTGGTCAGTAAGTTTCACCTTGCCCTGACATGTGATAGGTCTTGGTCAGTAAGTTTCACATTGCCCTGACGTGCGATAGGTCTTGGTCAGTAAGTTTCATCTTTCCCTGACTTGTGATAGGTCTTGGTCAGTACGTTTCATCTTGCCCTGACGTGTGATAGGTCTTGGTCAGTAAGTTTCACCTTGCCCTGACATGTGATAGGTCTTGGTCAGTAAGTTTCACCTTGCCCTGACATGTGATAGGTCTTGTTTAGTAAATTTCACATTTCCCTGACGTGCGATATGTGTTGGTTAATATGTTTAACCTAGCCCTGCAGTGAGTTGGGGTCATGGTCAATATGTTGCACCCTATAGCTTAACTACAAGATCATTCAAATAGAATGTTCACACTTTTAAAGACAGAATATCCATCTTCGAATATCACAAACCCGAACATAAGCAGAACATTAGATCCACACAAGACTCTGTCACAGACCGGGGCATGGCCAGGACAGGCGATCCAGACAAGTTCCCGTCACAGATCGGAGCATGGCCAGGACAGGAAATCCAGACAAGTTCCCGTCACAGATCGGAGCATGGCCAGGACAGGAGATCCAGACAAGTTCCCGTCACAGACCGGATCATGACCAGGACATGAGATCTTCGCAAATCCCCGAAGTTGTAATGTCTCTTTTCTTGTTGTTCTTGTTCCCATTACGCATCCTTCCCAGAAGCCCTCACTAGAACACAGGCAGTGACAACTTATACAAGATGACTTTCACTATCAAAAATGCCGTTTTTCCATCTGCTGTTCTGTTTTATATAAACCGTCGCTCCTATTATAAGAGAGAAAACATAAAAAAAATAAAAACAGCATAGCTAATCTTAGACACATAACTGGATCACAAGTGGCCTATGTCGCAATATTATAAGACAACAAACAACACTAGTTGAGACTTCGATAATGTAAATGTGAGAACATGGAAAACCATGAGAAAGTCGGGGATAAAAGATAAATCCATCTTGCAACACTGAGAAGATCAAACCAAGATAATGAGCTTTTAACGTTGCAGAGAAACTAAGACAATGCTAAAAGCATTCCAAGATCCTGAACAGCGAAAGATAGACAGGTCGCATTGACATGCACGTTCGTGGAAATAGGAAGTTGTGTAGTAGTAGCCCAGGGCTCTTCATCCTATTTATACTTGCCGCCCACTTTTATAACTTTCGTGAGGGTAAATTTTCCTTACAACCCACACAAATCTAAATTGAACGAAATTCTACGAACGTTCACCGAGTTTGTATATTTTGGGTGTTTTTAATACAGCGTGTAATAATTATTCTGCTACCGGCCCTCTGAAACCTAAAATTTCCAGCTAGGGGGCGGTAGCACATAGGTTGAGGAGCGCTGCAGTAGTGGTTGGGCATTTATGGTGTTTGGGCGCTAGTGAGGAATTATGTTTGGCTATAGGGAGATTTGGATATAGGGACTTTTGGATATGGGGAATTTTGGATATGGGGACATTGGGATATGGGGACATGTGTATATGGGGACATTGGAATATGAGGACAGTTGCATATGGGGACTGTGATATGGGTACATGTGTGTATGGGGACATTGAGATATGGGGACATGTGCATATGGGGACATTGGGATATGGGGACATTAGGATATGAGGACATGTGCATATGGGGACATTGGGATATGGGGACATGTGCATGTGGGGACATTGGGATATGGGGACATAAGGATATGAGGACATGTGTATATGGGGACATTAGGATATGAGGACAGTTGCATATGAGGACATTGTGATATTGGGACATTGGCGTAGGCGTGAGGTGGATATGGTGGTGTCTGTGTGGGTCGAGAGTGAGGCTTGTTGGGAGAAGAGGTGGTCTTGGCAAAGCGGGGGTGCTTTTGAGGGACAAAGAATGTTCTTGTAGAGAATGTATTCTTTAGGGAGTGAATGTGATCTTCAGAAAGTGAGAATCGTCCTGAGGGAGTGAGGGTGATCTTTAGAAAGTGAGAATCGTCCTGAGGGAGTGAAGGTGATCTTCAGAGAGTGAGAGTGGTCTTGAGGGAGTGAAGGTGATCTTCAGAGAGTGAGAATAGTCTTGAGGGACTGAAGATGATCTTCAGAGAGTGACAATAGTCTTGAGGGACTGAAGGTAATCTTCAGAGAGTAACAATAGTCTTGAGGGAGTGAGGGTGATCTTCAGAAAGTGAGAATCGTCCTGAGGGAGTGAAGGTGATCTTCAGAGAGTTAGAGTGGTCTTGAGGGAGTGAAGGTGATCTTCAGAGAGTGAGAATAATCTTGAGGGACGGAAGGTGATCTTCAGAGAGTGAGAATAGTCTTGAGGGAGTGAAGGGGATCTTCAGAGAGTGAGAATAGTCTTGAGGGAGTGAAGGTGATCTTGAGAAACAGCATGTTCTTATCAGAAAGCGTGATCTTCAGGAAATGAGAGAGTAAGTTTGAGAGAAAGAGAGAGAGAGAGAGAGAGATAGTGATAGAGTAATTATGAAGGTCGTGAGAGAATTTGGAGTGTTATTGAGGGATTAGTGTTGTAGGAGAGAGATATAGCAAGAGAGAGAAAGGGGGAGAGATCGGGACAGAGAGTGACAGAGAGAGATAGAGAGAGAGGGAGAGAGAGAGAGACAGAGAAGGAGACAAAGAGAAAGGGAGACAGACAGAGAGAGCGCGTCAAAGAGAGAGACAGAGACAGATAGATAGAGAGAAACCGAGAGAGACAGAGATAGAGGGAGAGAGATGATCTGTTCTTTAAGGTCAAAAGCTTGTTTCTGAGGGCTGCTATGACGTCTGCTTGGAAGAGGTCGTCTCTATCTGTTCCTATTTTGTGCCGTCTTCTTGAGTTCTTCCCATGAGACCCTAACTGGACTGGCATTTACTTTGCCAGGACTTTTTATTTATTCACTTCCTCTTTCCCTGTGGGTTTCATCCTAGCGCATATTTGGTTATACTGTCCACCTTCTATTTGTCAGTGTGTCCTATTCATCTCCATTTTCCCTCCCCAGTTTCGTGCTGATTTCTTTACTCTCAAATGATTGTTCCTGTCTTTTCAGTGGCTTTTTATACACCCACGGTGTACTGAAATATGTGGAACCACATCTCCTCGCTGTAGTGCAATGCAAGTTTTCTCAGAAAGGTCACCACTACGAGGATCACAGTGTCACCCGTTGGTCCTGCTGCTGCAAAACACAGTCTGTTTAAAGGTTCATCTCGTAAACGGGAGGTGGGCGTTTGGATAGTGCTTTTCACATGACCCTTCTAAACCTAACGCAATTGTTCTACACAATTCGACAACTGTAACACTCCAGACACATCGAAAAACGCGGCTAAAGATGGTTGCGTATATGGCCTACAACTTATACTTGTAAGAGTTTTGCTATTAGTATTAGAAGTGTGTGTATACAGGCTTCCTATAAGTGGATGAAGCTGCATGTGTGGCCCTACACTTTACTTTGACCAGAACGGTAGATCAACAGCACGTAACGTCGGACAATGTTCAAGGGATATAACCATGAATATAAATTAAGTGAAATAATATTTAGACTTATACCCCCTGAACATAAGTTTCAGTTGGCAACACAAATGTTTTCCAGTAGACTTGACTAGAAGATTTGCTCGTCAGTCTAATTGTACAAATGAAAGAAACAACAGAGGCTTAACAATTCAGAATTCTAATCTTGCCGCACCCCTCCAGTGTATCACATTTCTCAGTGTACTATTTCCAGGCCCTAGAACTCCGTCTCCCACCCAACTCTCGCCGACCCACGGCTCCCTGTTTCAACCCGACTGTCTCTTCCCCCTTCAAAGAGCCCATCACTACGCTATTCTGTACCCCTCTCAAATAGCCCACCTCTTCTCTTATCAGCTCTTTTATGCTACCACCAGCTCATCCGAACCACACAAGCCTGCCCGTCTCTACTTCGTATCTCAACTCGTCCATGCTTGTTCCAGATTGGTTCTTTATTTTCTAAATTGACGTCTCTTATCCCAGCGGTTCCATTGTGTTTTAGCTACACATAATTACCATGACAACGCCTCACTTCGTAATGTATGTCAGTTATGATGCGATCACGTGATTCTACTAGCCAATCTTCAACGACATAAAGTGATTCGCTTAGCCAATCAAATCTTCCCTGCCCACGTTCTGGACAGAAGTTCGAGAATTAATATAGTGGATTATTTTATGAACATGGCTTGGCTTGACTTGGTCGCTCTTATTCTCTATGGAGTGTAAATACTTCTGCCATGTGAAGTAGGTTCTTCTACCATAGAGTTTAGAGTGTTCTGCTGTGAACTAAAGTCTTCTACTTCACAGTGTAAAATCCTCGCGTAAAAGGATGCATTGTTTCTACCACAGACTGCAGAATCCTGTATCATGGTCCTCACACATGGGGTTTAGAGTATTCTACCACGGAATATAGAATCTTCTACCATAGGATGCAGCGTCTTTGCATGGAATGAACCTCAGTCTTCTACCATATGGTGTAGAGTTGTGACCATGAGTTGTACTGTCTTCTACCATGTAGAGGTCATCATTTCCATTTCTTGTGCCTTTGGTTTTCTACAAGATGAAGAAGTCGGTAGATTGAACCAAAATGATATCCGGTGATCGCCCTCTTCTATCTCTTCGCCGCTTGCTCTCGAATTAATCGTCGATATTTAATGTCTCATTTACTGTCGCGTCAACTTCAGTTGTTGATCCGTCCAAGGAGCTCAACTTGCCTTCTAAACGGTGAGTCGCGTCAGTCGTTGTAAGCTGTCTTGAACGATTTATATAATGTGAGCAAGTGATCTGCCACGTGGTCTTTCTCGTGTCTTGTGATAAGAGCTTCCCACGAGGAGTTGATCAGGTTCCATTCTCGTTACGTGACCGAAACATCAATGTTGTGTCCACTGTGTATTCAGCACAATTAGTACTTATCGAAATGTCCACAATTCCCACGTGATCTGCCTTTGAGACACTGAAGGCGTTTCTTGGACATTTGATCTCCCTTGGAGACGCTGAAGGTGTCTCTTGGACATTTGATCTCCGTTGGAGACACTGAAAGCGTTTCTTGGGCATTTAATCTCCCTTAGAGATGCTGAAGATGTCTCTTGGACATTTGATCTCCCTTTGAGACAATGAAGGCGCTTCTTGGACATTTGATCTTCCTTGGAGTCGCTGAAGGTGTCTCTTGGACACATTTGATCTCACTTGGAGACACTGAAGGCGTCTCTTGTACATTTCGTGTCAATTTTATTCGCCTATGCCTTGGGGGAAAATGCGCATCTATTTCCTTTAGAAAAGTGGTGTATGTCAGATGTTTCTCAGGTCAATGTACCATTTATTATTCACTAGGGTTAGTAAGAAACATGTGTCACTGCTCTTTCCGTGAGGATGAGTCTTGAGGCCAGTAAATATTTCCACTGTTGTCAATCCTTCATGTTATAAGTGTAGATTAAACAATGTTGTGCTTAGTACTAGCAACGTCATTATTTATAACTAATGTTACAGAAAACCGCCATTGAATACAGGATTTCTTTAATAGAATCAGGTGGGCTACATATGGAGTAAAAAGAGGAAGTAGAGACATTGATGCAACTCATTAACAAGTTCAAGGTAGTTACGTGAAGAATACTCATGTTGGGAATGAAGAGATAGAAGCGTCATTGTTTCAAGTCTTATTGTATCAAGTCTTATTGTATCAAGTCTTATTGTATCGTCTTATTGTATCACGTCTCATTGTATTAAGTCTTATTGCATCAAGTCCTATTGTATCGTCTTATTGTATCAAGTCTCATTGTATCAAGTCTCATTGTATCAAGTCTGAATGTATCAAGTCTTATTGAATCAAGTCTTATTGTATCAAGTCCCATTGTATCAAGTCGTATTGTATCAAGTCGTATTGTATCAAGTCTTATTGTATCGTCTTATTGTATCAAGTCTCATTGTATCAAGTCTCATTCTTTCAAGTCTTACTGTATCAAGTCTTATTGTATCAAGTCTTATTGTATCAAGTCTCATTGTATCAAGTTTCATCGTTTCAAGTCTCATCGTATCAAGTCTCATTGTATCAAGTCTTATTGTATCGTCTCATTGTATCAAGTCTTATTCTCTTTTTCAGGTGAGGTGACTTGTTCCCTTCTTAATTGCAATTTGTTTTTCCTAGCAGTAAATCATGTTCCCATTTACAACTGGGTATCGTGTCTAGACCAGCCGTTGAACGCCACAGTTCTTCAATGACCGGTCAGCGTTCTAACGATTCAACAACTCAGTCGATCTACAAGAAACCATCTTTTTGCTTCGTCATCTACTACTGTTGTTATCTATTTTTTTTTCATCGCCGGTATCATTTGCGTAAAACGTCAACTGTCAAGCGTTGAATGAGACATAGATGTCTCAAACAATTATGGGATTGTGTGGAGTTAATGTCCTGGCATGGTGTGACCCAGGTTATCCGGAAAGATGAGAACCGACACAGATGTCTCGAGCCTGCAAGGGCTTATGTGGAGCTAATGTCAGGGTCATCTTGAGGTTTATGGCCAAGGAAAAGCTGATAGTAGACTCATGTGTATCGAATAATAATTTAATTGCCAAGACCAATTATCCTGTTCAAGCTAGGTTTAGGAAAATGACAGAGCGGATATCGGACATGAATGTCTCAATCTGGCATGGACTGTTGTTGACCAATTGTCTTGGTAACAGTGGGGTTGACAGCAATAAAAGAGTTGGTACCCGACATAGAGAAACTTGTTTAGGCTTTTGTGGACCTGTCGTCCTTATCATAATATTTGGGACAATTAGAGAGCTGAAAACAGACCTAAAAAATGTATAAATCCAAAGTTAGACAAGGACATTGTATTTGATGAATGGGCAATCCGTAAATTGCAGAAGGTAGAAATGAAAAGTAGACGACATGAGCAGCAGAAAGAATGCAACAAAAGTGTGTAGAACCACAAAGCTTTAGTAACTATCCATGTTCATAGCTTTACCAATTAGGAAATAAAGATGAGCGCATATGAGTATATCTGGTCTGATCTGACATCAGTTGGGCATAATACGCGAGGCGTGTTCAAATTAAACCGGACCAAACTGCAACAAGTGAACATACGTACCATTCGCATGGTAACGCAACTTCTGGTGTAAACAGCACATACCAACCGTCAAGATTGCAAAATTTCATGTTGCTCCACTGACTGTTTAAAACATGACGGGTGTGATGTGGAATCCGCCCAGAGTTGATCAGCGAGCTGTGATTCGGCTTCTAACAGCTGAAGGATGTCGACCAGTTGACATGTATCGCAAAATGCAGGCAGTGTATGGTGACAAAAGTAGGGTGGAAGACAGTAATGAAGAGCTGTACAACGATGTTTAAAGAAGGACGCGAGTTAACGAAAGATCTTTCGAGACCAGGTCAGGCGCACAATGTTGTGCTAACTCACGTCCGAGACCAGGTCAGGCGCACAATGTTGTGCTAACTCACGTCCGAGACCAGGTCAGGCGCACAATGTTGTGCTAACTCACGTCCGAGACCAGGTCAGGCGCACAATGTTGTGCTAACTCACGTCCTTCTTTAAACATTGTTGTCCAATTCTTCACTATTGTCTTCGAAACACATTTGCCACCATGCAATGCCTGCATTCTGCGATGAATCTCAACTGGTCGACACCCTTCAGCTATTAGAAACAGAATCATCGCTAGCTGATCAACTATTGACAGATTCCGCGTCACACCCGTCATGTTTTCAACGGTCTGCTGAAGAAACTATGAGTCGGAGCATAATGACATTTTGCAAACTTGACGGTTGGTATGTGCTGTTTAACCAGAGGTGACGTCTTCATGCGCATCGCACGTATGTTTCCTTACTGCAGTTTGGTCCGGTTTCATTTGAACACGCCTCGTCCAATAAGATAAACTATTACATGTCCAAATGGTGACAAGATATTTTATTATTATTGGCAGGAGCGACAACTAAACCCAGACATCCCAGCTCAACATATCGGTTAGAAGGTCTTAGCACAAATGGATGAATCTCATCACATGTCATGTCATTGATCCATTTAAGTCGATAGTAGTCGTGGGAACGAGTAGTCTTATTTCCTATGCTTATCTTCTGTCGTGTTTCTTTAAAGCCCAAAATCATTCTTTGGTTTTCCTCTAACCCACAAGTCATGTACACTGTTGCTATATCATCGAACGGCTAGAATGGTTGGAGAAATTCTCCTTATATGATCAAGCGATTTATTTCCTTATCTGTCTGTATAACCTATGGATGGTTTTGTTCTCGTGCACTGTGTTCCTCTCTGTCTCTTCTAATGACAGTTTCTGCTTCGTACTCGAGTTTTATCTCACATTTAGTGGGCTACGATACGATTGGCACCATTAAAGGAGGAATCAGTACAATGAAAATAAAAGATTGAACAGTCCAAGCAGAAACTACTTTCTACAAAATCAAATCCATGTCCTGCAATCAGTACTTGATAATGCATCTGAGTAGCGGTGTGGCAGACCGATGGAGTATCTGAGTTATGGGGAGGTAGAGGGGTGGATCGGTAAAGAGTTTGAGGTTTGGAGAGGTAGAGTGGGGAACTGGTAGAGAGTGAGTTTGGGAGAGGTAGAGTGGTGGACTGGTAAAGAGTGACTTTTCTTCTTCTTCTTCTGCGTACGCAGTCAGACAGTAACCATTATTTTTTCGAAAAAAAGCGGCGGTCATCCTGAGGCTGTCGCCACTGCCATAGAGCTTGTCTTGCAGTTCCACTGGTAATGGCCACATCTGCTCTCTCTGTCGGGCAGTTCTGCAGTAGATGTTCAGCGGTCATTTTACCAGTACCGCACGGGCATTCGTCGGTACACCCTATCTTCAATTTGTTGAATAGGTGGTACCTCAGTCTATTGTGGCCAGTGCGAAGTCTGAAGACAACGACCTGCTCTCTTCGGTTCAACTGGTAATAGGCATCGTTTTTGGTGTAACCAGTATGTTCGGTTTCCCATTTGGTCATGTAGCTGGCTTTGATAAGCCGTTTTGACTCTTCGTACGTCATACTGGTATCTGTTTGTGGTAGTCTTGCACCTTCTTTTGCCAGTCTGTCTGCCTCCTCGTTGCCTTGGATGTTGCAGTGTGACGGGACCCACTGTACCACTACCCTTTTTGGTGCGGACTGCTGGCACAGTTTGCAGAATGCTGCTCTTAAGTCATTAAGCTCAGTGTTTTTCTGGCTTTTTAGCGCTGTGACTACGGCGAGAGCATCTGTCAGCAGGACTATATGGCTCTCATTTTCACTGTGTGTCACCATTTCTTCCACTGCCGCCCTCAGTGCCTCTGCCTCCGCTCTGAAATTGCTTGTGTACTTACCAGTAGCGAATGACAGTATTATTTTTCTGCCATTTGGTAGGTTCAGGAATGCTCCTGCCCCTCCGTTCTGTGTTGTGTTTGTTACAGAACCGTCGGTGTATGCATGGGTCCAGTCCATGCTTGGGTAGCTTTTCGTTATGAAGCTTAGGGTAGTATCTCTCCTTTCTTTTTCAGTCTGGCAGTTTTTGTTTGCAATACCTGGTATATTTTCTACCACCTCTGGAAATATATCCTGCCTCCAGGTAGGTTTTCGTACAGTAGTGATGGGTTTTGGTGTTGTTAGTGCGTTTATGGGATCTTCGTGCATCTTTGCTTTGGCTATTTCTGCAAAGTTTCTCCGCTTTAGTTTCCCATTTCCCAAATTGTTTAGTCTCTGGTGCATTGGATGGTCAGTCAGTCTTCGGAGTTTCTCTGACTGCAGCTGGGCTCTGCAGTCTCTTCTATCGGTCATGGATTGCAGTTTTGTAATCTTTTCAAGTTCTACAATTGGCGTTGACTTCATGCCACCTGTTATAATTCTCATGGCTTGGTTTTGAAGTTTGTTAACTTTATCGAAGTTCGCCTTCGCTGCTGTTGTCCATGCCGCAATGCCATACTCGAGAACTGGTCTCACTCTTCCAGTGTACAGTTTCTTTAGTATGCCTTCGTCTGCTCCCCAGCTTGTGCCAGCAAGTTTCCTCATGATTGCCATTCTTTCTCTGGCTTTCATTCGGTTTCTCTCAATCTGACTTTTCCATGTCATGCGCCGATCAAATGTGACTCCCAGATAGGTTGGGTTGTCGTTTGGCTGCAGGAATTTGCCATTTAGACTTAATTTGGTACTTTGGGGTTTTAATGAAAGCGAGAATATTGTGCATGTGGTTTTCTCCTCGTTTTTTTTGACCAGCCATGAGTTCGGCCACTCTTCCAGCGATGTTAGGGCCGTCTGCATCCGATTTCTTGCTATGGTGAGATTCATTTCAGAGGTCCACATAGCCAGATCGTCTGCAAACATTGAGCTATGGACTTTTCTTGGTATATTCTCTGTAATATCGTTTATATATACCAGGAAGAGTGTGGGTGACAGTACTCCCCCTTGGGGTACTCCCTGCTTGAGTGTCACCTTTTTGCTCATCTGCCCTTGTACTTGGACTCTGGCCGTTCTTTGTTTGAGGTAGTGGTTGATCCACTTGTACATTTTCCCACAAACATCACTTCTTCTTAGCTTGACTCTAAGTCCATCTTTCCAGACTTTGTCAAATGCCTTTTCCAGATCCACCCAAATAGCTACTGTGTGTTTCTGTGCCTGGTAGGCATCTTCTATCTCCTGGGCTATGAGGATGACCTGGTCCTCAGTGGATCTGTGCTGTCTAAAGCCGGCTTGCTGTGGAATTAGTATTCGTTTTTCTTCCAGATGCCACATCAGTCTGGTGTTTATCATCCGTTCCATCAGCTTGCCGACACAGCTCAGTAGGCTTATGGGCCTGTATCCATTTGGATCTGTTTTGTCCTTTCCTGTTTTTGGTACTGGTACCAGTATTGCGTCTTTCCATGCCTGTGGTACAATTCCCCTTTTCCAGCTTTGGTTCAGGACCGATAGCAGTTTCTTCTTCGCTGTTTGGCCCAGCCCCATCAGCATTTCGTTTGTTATCCCGTCTTTTCCGGGAGATTTCCTTTTCTTTAGTGTTCTCATAGCCTCTTCCATTTCGCGCATTGTTAGTTTGGCCATCATGTGCTCTTCAGGTGCCGTATTCATGTTTTCGTGTCCCTTTAGCTCTTCGCTATGGTCTGTATGCTTATCTGCAGGGACCTCGATGTGGTTTGCTCTGGCATAGTGATCGACAAAGGAGAGTGACTTTTGAATAGGTAGAGTGGTGGACTGGTAGAGAGTGAGTTTTGGAGAGGTACAGTGGGGGACCGGTAGAGAGTCTGAGTTTTTGATAGGTAGAATGAGGGACTCGTAGAGAGGGAGTTTTGGAGAGGTAGAGTGAGGGACTGGTAGAGAGTGAGTTTTGGAGAGGTAGAGTGGGGGACTTGTAGAGAGTGAGTTTTGGAGAGGTAGAGTGGAGGACTGGTAGAGAGTGAGTTTTGGAGAGGAAGAGTGGGGGACTGGTAGAGAGTGAGTTTGGGAGAGGTAGAGTGGTGGACTGGTAAAGAGTGACTTTTGAATAGGTAGAGTGGGGGACTGGTAGAGAGTGAGTTTTGGAGAGGTAGAGTGGGGGACTGGTAGAGAGTCTGAGTTTTGGAAAGGTAGAGTGGGGGACTGGTAGAGAGTCTGAGTTTTGGAGAGGTATAGTGGGGGACTGGTAGAGAGTCTGAGTTTTGGAGAGGTAGAGTGGGGGACTGGTAGAGACTCTGAGTTTTGGAGAGGTAGAGTGGGGGACTGGTAGATAGTTTGAGTTTTGGAGAGTTAGAGTGGGGGACTGGTAGAGAGTGAGTTTTGGATAGGTAGAATGGGGGACTGGTAGAGAGTTTGAGTTCTGGAGAGCAAGAGTGGTGGACTTGTAGAGAGTCTGAGTTTTAAATAGGTAGAGTAGGGGACTGGTAGAGTGGTGGACTGGTAGAGTGGTGGACTGGTAGAGAGTTTGAGTTTTGGAGAGCTAGAGTGGTGGACTGGTAGAGAGTGAGTTTTGGATAGGTAGAGTTGGGGACTGGTAGAGTGGTGGACTGGTAGAGAGTTTGAGTTTTGGATAGGTAGATTGGGGGACTGGTAGAGTGGTGGACTGGTAGAGAGTGAGTTTTGGATAGGTAGAGTGGGAGACTGGTAGAGACTCTGAGTTTTGAATAGGTAGAGTGGGGGACTGGTAGAGAGTCTGAGTTTTGGATAGGTAGAATAGCGGACTGGTAGAGAGTCTGAGTTTTGGATAGGTAGAGTGAGGGACTGTAGAGAGTCTGAGTTTTGGAGAGGTAGAGTGGGGATCTGGTAGAGAGTCTGAGTTGCGAAGATGTATAGTGGTTGCCGGTAGAATATCAGTTGCTAATTTGTGGAGTGGATAACGTGTAGAATATCTTGATTTTGGAGTGGTAGAGTGGTGGAGGGGTAGAATATTTGCGTTTAGGAGTGGTAGAGTGGTGGAGGGGTAGAGTGTTTGAGTTGCGGAGTGGAAGAGTGGTGGAGGGGTAGAATATTTGCGTTTAGGAGTGGTAGAGTGGTGGAGGGGTAGAGTGTTTGAGTTGCGGAGTGGAAGAGTGGTGGAGGGGTAGAATATTTGCGTTTAGGAGTGGTAGAGTGGTGGAGGGGTAGAGTGTTTGAGTTGCGGAGTGGAAGAGTGATAGAATTGTGGAATAGTGAAGTTGTATGATTGTGGAATAACGGAGTGGTGTATTGGTGGAATAGTGGAGTGGTGTAGTTGTAGATTGGTAGATTGTCTGAAAGTTACGTAGTAGGATGTAATGTGGTGAGACCAAAGATACTAGAACCAACAGTAACCACGCCCTTGGAAATGCTATATTTTAGACTAATCACCAATAGGTGTGTCAGAAGTGCAGTGAAGTTGATTCTTAAGAACAGAACAGACGTTCAGGGAATAAAAATACGGGTGTCAGTGGGGGTGAGGGCGGGTGTTGGATTGGTGGGGAGGTTTTCGGGAGGGGGGTTAGAGGGGACGTGGTTGGGAGGGGGAGAGTTAAGAGGGAGCGGGTGTTGAGCATGTGAAAAAACATGAACACTAAAGACATGTACACTAAAACATGTACACTAAAATAATGTACACGGAAAACATGTTCACTAAAATAATGCATACAAAAAAAATGTTCACTAAAAACATGTACACTAAAACATGTACACTATTTCAAACAACGGAACGGACGGATATATCGGGAAAGAAGAGATTGTGGACAACACAGACATAAAACACTGGACGTTGTTCAGTTACGTTTTGCTCAAATTCGAAATTTGAATCAATTTAACAAGAGAATTACAATTAGTATTGTGGCTGGGCATCGTCACCACGTCAGTGTGCGCAGTATGTGAAGAGAAGTAGAAGACGAAGAATAAGAAGAAGAAAAAGAGGAAGACGAGGAAGAGCAATAAGAAGAACAAGAACACAAACAAGAACAAGACGAAGAAGAAAAAAAACTGAAGAAGATGAGAAGAAGAAACACAAATAAGAAAAGAAGAATACAAGAAAACAGAAGAAGAAGAAGAGGAAGAAACAAAAGTAGAGAAAGAATAAAATGACAGAAGAAGAAGAAGAAGAAGAAGAAGAAGAAGACGATGAACCAAAAAAAAAACAGAAGAAGAAGAAGAAGAAGAAGAAGAAGACGATGAACCAAAAAAAAACCAGAAGAAGAAGAAGAAGAAGAAACACAAATAAGAAAAGAAGAATACAAGAAAACAGAAGAAGAAGAAGAAAATCGGAAGAAGATGAAGAGGAAGAAACAAAAGAAGAAAAAGAATAAAATGACAGAAGAAGAAGAAGAAGAAGAAGAAGAAGAAGAAGAAGAAGAAGAAGAAGACGATTTAAAAAAAACAACCAGAAGAAGAAGAAGAAGAAGAAGAAGTAGAAGAAGAAGAAGAAGAAGAAGAAGAAGAAGAAGAAGAAAAGAAGAAGTTGTTATTTCGAATGACCATAATGAGTAGGTTTAGTCTTTTGTGCGTCCTGAAATGGAAGTTAAGTCGCGGGTTGCAGTGGCTTTCCTCACATCCCGAGCGTGCTGATGAAGGTGGACCATGGTCCTCGAGGCGGCTGTGCTATTCTTGGCCCCATCTGCGGGTCACTCACTACTACAGGGATCACATCGACCCATCACCTCTTTAACCAGTCTACCATGAAAACAGCCCATTTTCAGAGAGGGTTACTAGGAAGTCGAGGTAAGGGTCTTGGCTAGTATATTTTGCCTGACCCTAACATGTCTGATCAGTATATTTTGCCAGGCCCTGACTAACATGTCTGATCAGTATATTTTGCCTGACCCTAACTAACATGTCTGATCAGTATATTTTGCCTGACCCTGACTAACATGTCTGATCAGTATATTTCGCCAGGCCCTGACTAACATGTCTGATCAGTATATTTTGCCTGACCCTGACTAACATGTCTGATCAGTATATTTTGCCTGACCCTGACTAATATGTCTGATCAGTATATTTTGCCTGACCAGACAGTCTTCCTCCCCGAAGAAGAAGAAAAAGAAGAAGAAGATGAAGAAGAAGAAAAATAGTAATAGCAATAGACGTACGTTGTACTAACCATCCACGTCAAATCCTGGATTAATCGACAGCTTGGATACATCAACAACCTTGACTGCGAACTGTTGCCTCGTCACTCGGTGAAGGCACCTTCTGACGCTGCTGAAAGGCCCTCTGAAACATCCGGAAATAGCGAGGACCGTGTTAGCATTATCCTGATTACTGCTACTGCACAAAAATTATTATGATATTCCTACAACAGACACTGATATCGAGGATGAAGTGTTTGAAACTTATTTCATTGTAACAGGCACTAACGTTCCCAAAAAATTGACATTGCCGATAGAAACAATAGAGCACTTCTAAAAATCATCTACCCACATGCTCGCTCTCTCTCTCTCTCTCTCTCTCTCTCTCTCGCTCTCTCTCTATATCTTTCTCTCTCTCTGTCTGTCTGTGGTAGATATATATATATATACGTACATGTGTGTGTATGTGTGTGTCCGTGTGTGCGTGCGTGTATGTATATATGTATGCATGTATTTTTTTATTTTGTTGTTGTACGTAATTCATCGTTCGCCTACGTTTTTAACACAAACAGAAGTCAGATGAAGCACACGCTCAAGACTCCCTACACTTCCACATTTTTTTTTACCGCAGATCAGGTTGCAACCATGCACCTCCGCTCCGCCCCCCCCCCCTCCCCCATCTCCCCCACCCCTTTTTTACCATATGGCATTGCGCAGGTCTACAACAATTGGCCAGCTGTCACGTACATAGTCCCACGAGTGCACACATCCGTCGTGCCAATCACAAATTGTCTAGAAAGATGGGACCTCGGGCTATTGTGTCCAGAGGCAGACATGACATTGTTCACTTGATCTCTCGCGTGAGCTGATAGTAGGGGTGATTTTTTTCCAACTGACCTGTACAGTTTTTTGTCCCATGTTGAATTTGGGACAGTTCTTTGGTCTTCATTTTTTGTAGCCCACTCATTGCTTAGCTGGTGGATCAAGGGGCCACACAACAGGAAATATACACACCAGACAACAGAAGACATACACACCACACAATAGAAGACCTACACATTAGACAACATAACAAATATACACCAGACAACATAAGGCACAAGACAATAAAAGACATATAAACACTAACCAACAGAAGCCACATATACACCAGACAAAGAACACATAGACACCAGAAACATACACCACACAACATAAAAAATATACACACACCAGACAACAGAAGATATGTACACCAGACAACAGAAGACATATAAACCAAACAACATAGGACACATACACACCATACAACAGAAGACAGACACACCAGACAACAAAAGACATATACATACCAGAAAACGGAAGCCATATATCCAGTAGACAACAGAAAACTAGCACACCAGACAACAGAAAACATACACACCAGACAACAAAAAATAAATACACACCAGACAACAAAAAATAAATACACACCAGACAACAGAACACATACACACAAAACAAAACAAAATATATTCATAAGATAAAAGAAAACATATTCACCACGGACAACAGCAAACATACACATTAGACAACTGAATACAAATACACAAGACAACAGAAGACATTTACACAAAACAATAGAAGACATATACACACCAACAAACAGAGGACATATACACCAGACAACAACATATTTACACAAGAGAATACATACACACCACACAACATAAATTATACACACACACCGCACAACATAAATTATATACACACATCAGACAACTGAAGACATATACACACCAGAGAACAGAAAATATGCACACTAGACAAAAGAAGACACATACCAGACAACAGAATACACACACCAGACACCAGAAGACATACACACCAGACATCAGAATACATATACCAGACAACAGAAGACATACACACCAGACAACAGAAAACATACACCAGACAACTTAAAACATACACCAGACAACATAAAACATACACCAGACAACAGAAAACATACACCAGACAACAGAATACACACACCAGACAACAGAAGACATACACACCAGACAACAGAATACATATACCAAACAACAGAAGACATACACACCAGACAACAGAAAACATACACCAGACAACAGAAAACATACACTAGACAACAGAAAACATACACCAAACAACATAAAACATATATACACATACGAAAGTCAGTTACTAGGCAATCCTAATTTAAACCACGGGCCATCAGGTAACACTTGCACTTCGCTGTAAAGATAGACGTGAGACAGGGTATTAGGCCATTGTTTGTATGCTGATCAGCTATCGATACGTAATGACAGATGTCCATCGCAAGCGAAGATGTCGCAAGCGTCAGACGTGGTGTGTTTTAGGATGTGATTTGTGCTGAATTTTTATTTTTGTGAGGAAGACCTGCGTTGCTGGTCAACCTCGTTCTAAGCTATCTTAGTCCAGCGACATGACGTGGTTGGAGATATGAAGTATGCAGTTGAAAGTCATGGCGTTTTAGTGTCTCACCTTGCTCTTTGCATTCCACACCACTTTCCTTTATGTCGTCTACATATACATTGCGCTAACTAATGTTTCATCTGCGTTGTGCAATTTTCACAAGCATAGGTAGATAAACCCTAGCACATCGAGGATTTAGTGCCACTGGCTACTCTGACTATGTTTAGCCCGTCAATTGAAGCAGTGTCCCAGGGTGGTGCTGATGTGCATGTTACAAGTATAGATGACAGCTTGGTGGCAGATGGAAACCAAGAGATGTCGAAACACTTCCAGTGGAAGCACGACATGGCCGCCCCATTAGAGCTGCTACCTTTCGTCATAACGTCAGGAGGTACAGTTGTAGAAAAGTGCTCTTGCGTGTTTTTCGACACTATCACGATATGTTCGATTGTTTTAATTTGCGTTGTTCTTTGTCCCCGATAAAAATTTTTGGTCGTAACGCAGGTTTAAATCTTGTCGGTGTTCCGAACAAGTATCTTTTTTTTAATTTTTAAATTGTATATGTTTGTCTCACTAGTTTATACTGCCGGAAGGGCGCCTATCCCGCCACAGACCTTAGTCATCTGGGCGATATTAAGACGCATAAACCAGTGTTTGAATGTATGTGTGCATCTGTATGTACCTATGCTACGTTTGTGCGCTCTCAGAAGCCAGCCCAACCAAAGTGCAATGGAAGGGTCTCATCCTGAGGGCGAGTGTGAAAGTTGTGCAAGAGTGTGATTGTATCAAATGAAACAGTGAGGTAAGAAGAGAGAGGAACTTTATAAAGGTGGGTCCCCTGGCAACAATTGCTGTTATGATTCTTCATAGGACTCAGCCGCAGCCTATGTGAGGTGGGGCTACCAGTTGCAAATTGTGTTTATACCTTCTGTGACTCATGCGTCATGTACCTAGTTACTGCGGGGTCGATTGGAGGAGGGTCGTACCAGGAGCGAACCACGTTAGGATTTGTTTCTGTCATCCGTGATATGAACCCCAGCCGCGCTGTAATCTCAGTCTTTGCAAGCCAGCTCTTTGTCGACTAGGCTACACACTCCATTATTTTGATTTTACACGCCATGATTATTTCTTGTTTGTGGTGCACTCCGGCCTGAACACAGGGCCTATAGCATGTGTCTTTAAAAAAGCCTGCACCAAAGTACTGTGTGTACTTTTTCAGCTGCAGTTTCTGCTGGAGTATGGCTTGGCTTGGCTTCGTTCGTTATCAATCTTCCGCTACCAAACCCTGAAAGATCTTAAGTAGCAGAATGCAGTCCAGAGAACGGAATGCGCTGTGTCGTAGTTTACAGCTTGACTGCGATATTTGCACCCCTCGGTCCAACACATCCGACTTCAGCAAGCATTTTTTGAGTACTGGGTTAGCATTCCCTCTTCGATCCTTTCTCCTTACCCAGTCTGCCCTGCTGCAGTATGATATCCAGGATCACTTCGTGGAGGTGTAGAAGGGTCTTGGCTGCTAGAGTATGATTTGTGCAATGAATTCCCAGCTATATGTACAACTCTACTTAGTCGCCTTGCGACATGTAAGTTGCCCCTATATACTTTATAGGCTAACTCAGGTTAGGTCAGGTCATCCCGTAACCGGTGAGGACGTTTTGGCACCCATGAAGACACCCACAGTCCCACTCCACCAATCTTTGTCAGTGGCCGCAGCCTGTGCTGCTTAGAGATGGGTCTGTTCTGTTATGTTGCAGGCTAACTATGCGCTCTTAAAATGTGTTTATTTATTTACCTGTCTCAGAGTTTTCAAATACAGAAACGTTTAAAAGTAATAGCGTGTATACACAAGTCTCGACACATCCAAGTTACCAATAATACAATTCTATTCGTTTGTTGGTAACATTTGTATGTGACTCCAAGTCTAAAAATAACTATTCAAACAATGGACAATATAGACAGAAGTTTCCGTTAAATAGCGATCAAAAGATATTGATGACGTCACGAGAGCAATGAACTCCTGTGTCGTCAGGTCTAAAAATAACTGAACAAGAAAAAGAAGATTACATGTGGCCTTAGAACTGTCGAAATTACAATACCAATGAAGGCGTGCGCGTCTGTATGCACTCAGCTGCTCCCATTAGATCTTCAGTAATTAGCAAACACTTAGACTTTAAATGTAAGTTTCTGATTTTTATATTCGAGACTGCGTTTCAATTTAAAGTATTATAGACTTATTATAGTGAAGAGGCAATATGATATAGATGAGTCCTCGAACTCGAACTGAAGATGTTAGAAGGAAGAGATGATCGCTTAAGTCGCAACGAGCTTTTGATTTACTTCCGTCATCAGCAACTCAGACTCGTATCAGTTAAAACACAACTACAAGTAAAACGGTTATTCTAACAGAAACCAGGAACATACTCCAAGCCATCTCAAACGCCAAATAGGATTTCTAACAGACACCAGGACAATTTTCCAAGTCATCTCCAGCGTCAGAAAGGATTTCTAACAGACAACAGGGCCGTACTCCAAGCCATCTCCAGCGCCAAATAGGATTTCTAACAGACAACAGGACCGTACTCCAAGCCATCTCCAGCGCCAAATAGGATTTCTAACAGACAACAGGACCGTACTCCAAGCCATCTCTAGCGCCAAATAGGATTCCTAACAGACAACAGGACCGTACTCCAAGCCATCTCCAGCGCGAAATAGGATTCCTAACAGACAACAGGACCGTACTCCAAGCCATCTCCAGCGCCAAATAGGATTTCTAACAGACACCAGGAACATACTCTAAGCCATCTCAAGCGCCAAATATGATTTCTAACATACAACAGGCCGTACTCCGAGCCATCTCCAGCGCTAAACAGAATATACTCTCACACGAAGTAAAATATAAGATTGGATTGATGTCCCAAACAATAGATATAATACTACAGTGCATTACCGCCTACTGTGGGATCTTTGCGACGAAAAAGCAGGAGAGCTAGGAAAAACCGGAAGTGGCGGTATAAAGACCTTCCATCAACATAGCTATTAAGAAGCAAAGACACGCGTCAAATGATCAATGAGAACGGAATGGAAAGACTAGCAAAAAAAATATAGGCCAAAAAGTTACAGAATAGACAAATTTGGCACAGATGGGCAGACAAAGATCTTCAAACTCAGAACGGGACATTGCAGACTCAAAGCCCACCTCTACAGAATGCGTCTTAAAGACACCGCCACGTGCGCCTGATTGTGGAGCTGCGTGGAAACACCAGAACATATCCTGTAAGACTGAACCTCGTGAACCTCACCGGACTAGAAATATAGCATCAGTTGATCGTGAACCTCACCGAACTAGAATCATAGCATCAGTTGATCGTGAGCGGAGAAACTGTACACTGAAAGAGTGAGACCAGTTCTCGAGTATGGCATTGCGGCATGGACAACAGCAGCAAAGGCGAACTTTGATCAAATTAGTAAACTTCAAAACCAAGTCATGAGAGTTATAACAGGAGGCATGAAGTTAACGCCAATTGTAGAACTTGAAAAGATTACAAATCTGCAATCCATGACCGACAGAAGAGACTGCAGAGCAGAGCAGCAAGCAGAGAAACTGACAGACCATCCAATGCATCAGAGACTAAATAGATTTGGAAATGGGAAACTAAAGCGGAGAAACTTTGCAGAAATAGCCAAAGCAAAGATGAGCGAGGACCCTATGAACACCATAACAATACCAAAGCCCATCCCTACTGTACGCAAACCTACTTGGAAGCAGCATATCATTCCGGAGGTGGTAGAAAATATACCAGGTATTGGAAATAAAAACAGCCAGACTGAAAAAGAAAGAAGAGACATAACCCTGAGGTACATAACGAAACACTACCCAAGCATGGACTGCACCAATGCATACACCGACGGTTCTGTAACAAACACAACACAGAACGGAGGGGCAGGGGCATTCCTGAACCTACCAAATGGTAGAAAAATAACACTGTCAGTGGCAACTGGAAAATTCTCAAGCAATTCCAGAGCGGAGGCAGAGGCACTGAGGGCTGCAGTAGAAGCAATGCTGACAGGCGAAAGCAATGAAAGCCAGATAGTCCTGTTTACAGATGCCCTGGCCGTAGTCACAGCACTAAAAAGCCAGAAAAATACTGAACTTAACGATTTAAGAGCAGTGCTCTGTCAACTATGCCAGCAGTCCGCACCAAAAAGAGTAGTGGTACAGTGGGTTCCTACCCACTGTGACATCCAAGGCAACGAGGAGGCAGACAGACTGGCGAAAGAAGGTTCAAGACTGCCACAACCAGATTCGAGTGTGCCTACGAAGAGCCCAAAAGGCTTATTAGGTCCAGATACATGACCAAATGGGAAACAGAACATACTGGCTACATAAAAAATGATGCCTATTACCAGTTGAACAGAAGAGAGCAGGTCGTGGTCTTCAGACTCTGCGCAGGCCACAACAGACTGAGGTACCACCTATTCAATAAACTGAAGATAGGTGGCACTGACGAATGCACTTGTGGTACCGGGAAAATGACCGCTAGCATCTGTTGCAAAACTGCCCGACATACGAGAACCAGAGAAAACACATGTGGCCATCACCAGTGGCAACACTAGACAAGCTCTATGGCAGTGTCGACAGCCTCAGGATAACCGCTGCTTTTTTCGAGAAAAATACAGGTTGACGTTTGACAGCGTACGAAGAAGAAGAAGAAGAAGAAGAAGAAGAAAAAGAAGAAGAAGAAGAAGAAGAAGAAGAAGAAGAAGAAGAAGAAGAACAAGAAGAAGAAGAAGAAGAAGAAGATCGTGAACCTCATCGGACTAGAAACATAGCATCAGTTGATTGAAGAAGAAGAACAACTTCCGTCATGATTGGTTGTTTCAAGACACAGTTGTAATGTTTAGCCTTCATTACGGACGGATCTCCCCCACCTCTCCCCAGCACTGCATTAGTCCGGCATTGCATGGATCTATTATTTTCTACTCTTGTACTACTGACCCTTGAAAGTAACTATATTTAACATATATCAAGCACTGTGGATAGGTCATACATTACAAGACGGGAAGAGGAGACGGTGGCGTTGGATAGGTCAATCATTACAAGATGTGAAGAGGAGACGGTGGCGTTGGATAGGTCAATCATTACAAGATGTGAAGAGGAGATGGTGGTGTTGGATAGGTCAGTCATTGCAAGACGGGAAGAGGAGACGGGAGCGTTGAATAGGTCATACATTACAAGATGGGAAGAGGAGACGGTGGTGTTGGATAGGTCATACATTACAAGATGGTAAGAGAAGACGGGAGCGTTGAATAGGTCATACATTACAAGACGGCAAGAGGAGACAGGAGCGTTGGATAGGTCATACATTACAAGATGGCAAGAGGAGACAGGAGCGTTGGATAGGTCATACATTACAAGATGGCAAGAGGAGACAGGAGCGTTGGATAGGTCATGCATTACAAGATGGCAAGAGGAGACGGTGGCGTTCGATATGTCAAACATTACAAGATGTTAAATGAGATAGTGGTGGTGGATACTTCACATATTAACGAGACCAGTTGATATTGTTACAGCCATTTTCTGTTTTAGAATTCCGAACACAAGTAATGAAGAGGCAGCAGTAGAAGTCCCTTTCAATCGTGACCGACTATAGGATGATGGGACCTTGAAGTGGTAAATCTCGACTGATTTTTTTTGGTTTTCTTTCTTCTTTCGACATTGTCATTTCCCTTCTCCGTGTTACAAGATTATTTTTTCACCAAACACGGGAGGCGCTCTTCGGGGCTTATCTCGACTTGGATCGGTCTACAGCTTCGTCTTTCCAGATGTCAAACTCATATCCAGTTTTTCTGTGTCACTCCAATACACATCTTTGAAAGTCAGATGTTGTCGACCAACTATTCTTTTGCCAGCTGTCTATAGAGGATATCTTTGGGAACGCGACCATCTTCCAGCTGTCTATAGAGGATATCTCTGGGAACGCGACCATCTTCCAGCTGTCTATAGAGGATATCTTTGGGAACGCGACCATCTTCCAGCTGTCTATAGATGATATCTCTGGGAACGCGACCATCTTCCAGCTGTCTATAGAGGATATCTTTGGGAACGCGACCATCTTCCAGCTGTCTATAGAGGATATCTTTGGGAACGCGGCCATCTTCCAGCTGTCTATAGAGGATATCTTTTGGAACGCGACCATCTGCCTGCTGTCTATAGAGGATATCTTTGGGAACGCGACCATCTTCCAGCTGTCTATAGAGGATATCTTTGGGAACGCGACCATCTTCCAGCTGTCTATAGAGGATATCTTTAGGAACGCGACCATCTTCCATGAGACGAACACGAGGAGCACAAAGCAGATGCATGTTCACTGACAAGGATGACGGGACATGCTGTGGTATGGAGACAAAGTGGAAGCAGGTGTTCTGATCCATTTTCACCTAGCTCAACAATGTGTATTAACGATTTTTCACTGCCAAGCCTACACGACAATCTCTCTTCGCGATGGTTTTTTTTCCCTGCCATCAGAATATGTAGTCTTTCTCACTCATTGATCTCAAGCCCGCTAACGGAGTTTATTGAAGTGTTACAATGTAAACATCGAGTACTTTTAATTCGTCATTAATTACTCGTATCTTTTTTATATCACGTGTTTCATGCAGGTTATCGAGCAAACAATCCCGTCTGTATGGCATTGGCCTTTAAACATTCCCGTCTGTATGGCATGGGCATTCAAACATCCCAGTCTGTATGGCATGGGCCTTCAAACATTCCCGTATGTATGGTATGGGCATTTAAACATACACCCCAGTATAACTGCTGATGCACGTATTCTGTCAACAGCGCAGGGTGAAACTGGTATTCCATCTTCAAGTCACAAGTTTGAGCACATTCCAATAGAGAGCAGCCTGGTGCCCAAGCAGCATGTTCCTCCATCTCAATAAAGCAAATTGATCCAAGGAAGCGACATTATCTTAGCCTGAAATCAGCGACATGGCAGGTGTTACCACCACCAGACTGCTTTAGGGACACTAGCTCAGGATTGTTCCTCGGGGATTACTCATGAAGTCTGTCCCGTGAACTGCTATCCGTTTGACAGTGGGTCAAGAATATGTACGGTACAATGGTCAACGAGAGGGCGATTGTACTACAGCAGTTCGTGAATATATGACATCACTACTCACCGATCAACAACTCATGCCCCAGTTTGTTAAACCGCATGACCGGTCAATTTATGGGATCATGCAACCAGCTGTAGCTGATACAATAATTCTAGATGACGACTAATGATGAATCCGTTGTGAAGTTTGACTAATACTATAGAGTAAAACTATAACACTACACAGTTGAACGCAGTTGTCGTAGGACATCACAAAAACACATCCACCATCTTGGAATCGTAATCGTAATCGTTGAGATTCAACTCAATTCAAGCTCGACTTCACAATGAAGGTTGGTTACAAAGGGTCTCCAACATTCTCTGTCTCTCGCCAATATTCGTGCACACAGACATACTGTCTCATTCATCGTTTGATGTTATATTCCACTTGCAGCGCTGCATACCTTGTATTCGCATGTCTGCATCCTTTTCCTCTAGCATGGTTTTTCGATAGTGTCATATCTTTTAATGTGGCAAACATTTATGATTTATCGGCTCTGTTTGTCTTTCAACAGTTCTTTTTTCACCCTAGTTTTTCCAGGACCTATACATTTGTTGGCGTTTGTTTCCATGACATGTGACCAATTCTCATATTCGCCACATCTACAGGACCTTTATATTTGCTATCTTTTGTTTCCATGACATGTGACCAATTCTCCTATTCGCCACATCTACAGGACCTCTATATTTGCTAGCTTTTGTTTCCATGACATGTGCCCATTTCCCCTGTTCATTCACATCTACAGGACCTCTATTCTATCAAACTGCGTTCATTGTCTACATTGTCACACTAAAGAGACTGACTTGAAAATATGTAACACTTGATCATTCTTAGTATTAACATGTAGCCTAGCTCTCTAGATGGGAACGTTGTCTTCATCCTGCTGAATGTATCCTTGGCCAAACCTATTCTCCTCTTGATCTCAGTTTCCCATTTGCCCTTATCGTACATTCCTAAAATGTCAGAAACTTGTCACCCGCTCCAGTACCTTCACATTTTCTCAGATCTACAATTTGAGCTTCTCCTTTTAGAGCTAATTATTTTAGTTTTTTGTTAAATATCTAGGTGACACTGCACTAGGCTTATTGACTTGTTCCACACGTTCTTGTAATTCCTCTTCCTCCGCATCCGCCTCCTCCTCCTCATTCATCATGGAGCTTATCCTTTGCAGAATGTCGCTCTCGTGACAGCCTGCCTGTAGGAAACCATATCTTTCGCCAGTCTTCCGACTGCCCCAAGGTCAAATCCAGCATCTCCTCGATGCCCTGGGTCCATCGTGTTCTCGGTCGGCCCCTGCCTCTCTTCCCAGTGACCATACCTTCCATAACCACTATCTCCAGTCCATTGTGTTGTTTGACGTGTCCAAAAAACCTCAGTTTTCGGGTCATTACATCATTTTTGAACCAATTCACCTCTCAGGTCTTGCAGGATGGATTTCTTTCTTTCTTTATTTGTCCACGGGAATTTCAGGACTTCTATAGTACTGTGTTTCAAAAGCACCGTTCTTTGCTCTTATTGCTTTTGTAATCGCCCATGTTTCACATCCATAAAAAACGGGAAAAATTCTTGTTCTTATTTTTTAATGCATATTATGCCATAGGGTCTTCATACTCCTTTTTTTCTGCATTGCCATAGTCGTCTTCTTACTTCCTTTGTACAGTCTCCATTGTTGTTCAGTATTGGTCCCAGATATTCAAAAGGTGCAACATTTTCAATCTCTTCGCCAGCTATTTCGATTTTAGGTTGGAGTTTTGTCATATCAGTTGTCATTATCTTTGTTTTCTTTGTATTCAGGTAGTGATTCTGGCTTCACTGTGTTTCTGGACTGATGTATTTATTTGTTCTAGGCCCTTGGCGCTATTCGAAAGCAATACTGTGTCGTCGGCATATCGTATTTCCGGTATCTCAAATCCTCCTATTTTGAAAGTATCGAAGTCTGTAGAAATTGGATATGCCTTGACATTCCTGGTAATGTTTTTTGCATGTATATTCAACAGGTATGGTTAAATAATGCAATCCTGTCTGACCCCCTTGTGTATTTCAAATAAATCTGAGGTTTCACTATGTATTCTGACGTCTGCTTGCTGTCACCTGTAGAGGGTTTCTATTAGTTGAACCAGATGTATTGGGAAGCCTATATCTTCCAAAATGTTCCACATTTGCTGATGTTTCACGCAGTTAAAGCTCTTGATCTAGTCTATAAAACAGACATACAGGTCCGTATTGAAATGTCTACTTTTCTCGATGATATTTCTTAAGCTGAAGATATGGTATCTCGTGCCTTTTCCTGGTCTGAACCCTACTTGCGTTTCGTTTGTTTCATCACGAAGATTTATTATTAATCTTCCATTCATATTTAGTTCAGACATTTCTCCGTCTTGCCTGAAGATATTTATGGTGTACGGACCAAAGATGCAATGAGATAACACCCACCTCTTCCGCACGCCTCATTTTATAGCAATGTTTGGTGTGTAGTTAATTTTCGCATTTGATTGTTGCTATTGCTCCCAGTACAAGTTACCAATGAGTCTAATATATTTCCCATCGAGGCCTATTTCCTGGAGTTTTCTATTCAGCTGTTCTTCTTGGACTCGGACAAAAGCTTTCTTGTGGTATATGAAGCACAAACGCAAATAGCTTTTGGGCTTCTATCTATTTTTATCCAACATTCTGTTACAAAGTATGGCTTCTGTAGTGCAGTTGATACACAGTATGGCTTCTCTGGTGCCGTTGTTTTTACGAAAAGCAAACTGCTGTTCATCGGCTTCTCTGTTTAATTTGTAATTCTTTGAACTATGACTTTCAAGAGTATCTTAGCGATGTTATTCATTAAAGACGGATACTAGGAAGATATCAGATCCAAGATTGCAAAGTTCGCGGATGACACAAAATTATGCGGCAGGCTCTCTTGTCCGGAAGAGGTGGATCTATTGAGATCGGATTTAGATACGACTCAAAAATTGTCTAAGAGCTGGCAGATGGAGTTTAATGTAGAAAAAATGTATATAATTACTGGATGAGAGAGAACAATATTAGGACAATAAAAAAGGAAAGATACGTAGGAGATATAATAGATCATACAGGAAAGATGCGGGAGGAAGTCCAGGTGGCAGTAAAAAAGGCTAATGCCATGTTGGGCATGATACAAAGAAACATTTCACATAAGAGCAAGGAAGTAATAGTCAAGTTATATAAATCATTAGTGAGACCTAAATTGGAGTATTGTGTTTAGGTGTTGGAAATCGATATAATACAGTGGATATAAACATCATGATCGATGGGTTTCATAATTATTGTTGTGAGGAAAGACTAAAACAAATGTCCCGAACAATGAAGAATTCGAGGTGACTTAATAAAAGTGTTTAAATTAATAAATGGAAAGGATTGATTAGAGTACACCAAGTTTTTATAAGTACGACCAGTTACAAGAGCAGGAGGGCACAGCTACAAATTGTTTAAGGACAGGTGTAGATTCGATATTAGGTAGTATTTTTTTAGCCAGAGAGTGGTGAATTCTTGGAATGCATTGCCGCAGGATGTAGTTGAAGCAGAGTCAGTTAATGCATTTATAAATAGATTGGATGCTTACAGTATGTTCGGTATCCGTGGAGTGAAAAAAACTAGTTGTATACAGACTCTGTATAGCCTTCTAAACCAGTATAATGAAGTTAAGCCAAGTTAAGTAATATGTGAGCTTAGCTGACACAAATTGTACAGAACAGGAAGACGTGGTGTGTATTTGTTGAAGACTTACACCACAGGGGTGATCAAAGTTCCAATTGATTTGATTGACGACTCGGGAGAGAGTACTTATCATTTCAATTTGTTTTCTGTTTGTGTTCTACACATTTTAGTATGTAAATACTGATCCGTCACACGTTATCGTCACAAGCCTCGTCTGTTGACAGTAAACATTTCTTCTTCTTCGTCTTCTTCTTCGTTTTCTTCTTCTTCTTCCTCTTCTTCATCTTCTACTTTTTCTTGTGGAAACCACTCGTTCTGTTCTTCTTTTTTTTTCTTTTTTGTTTCTTCTTCTTCTTCTTCCTCTTCTTCTATTGCTTCTTCTCCTTCTTCTTCTTCTTCGTCTTCTTCTTCGTTTTCTTCTTCTTCGTCTTTTTCTTCGTTTTCTTCTTCTTCTTCTTCTTCTTCTTCTTCTTCTCCTTCTTCTTCTTCTTCGTCTTCTTCTTCGTTTTCTTCTTCTTCTTCTTCTTCTTCTTCTTCTCCTTCTTCTTCTTCTTCGTCTTCTTCTTCGTTTTCTTCGTCTTCTTCTTCTTCGTTTTCTTCTTCTTCGTCTTCTTCTTCTTCGTTTTCTTCTTCTTCGTCTTCTTCTTCTTCGTTGTCTTCTTCTTCTTCTTCTTCTTCTTCATCTTCTCCTTTTTCTTGTGACAACCACTCGTACTGTTCTTCTTTTTCGTCTTTTTTTTCATTTCCTTCTTCTTATTATTCTTCATCCTCTTCTTCTAGTGCTTCTTCTTGTTCTTCTTCTTCTTCTTCTTTTTCTTCTTCTTCTTCTTCTTCTTCTTTTTCTTCTTCTTCTTCTTCTTCTTCTTGTGAAAGCCAGTAGCCCTAAGTTCTTCTTATTCTTCTTCTTTTTTGTCTTCTTCTTCTTCTTTTTCTTCTTCCTCTTCTTCTCCTTCTTCTTCCTCTTCTCCTTCTTCATCTTCGTCTTGTTCTTTTTCTTGTTTTTTTTTCTTCTAGTTCTTCTCTGGCGTTCGTTCGGAAAAAAAAAATGTTGTAACTTTGTGCCGTAGTAAACAGTGAGGCTGCGATATCTGAACCTTTTGGTTTAAGCTGACTTTTTTGGGGTTCCGTATTTCCCTTCCCACTGCTATCATTACTAATTTAATACAGACTACAGTATTGCAGCCTGTTTCAAGAACCACTACATGGAGGGGGAATAGGGTCTTAGTCAAGTCTGGTTCGCTGATCCTAATGCAAGAAGCCAGTTTCGAGTCCCTGGCTGCCGTCCACTCTTTATTTCAACCTGTAAATATATAAACGGACCCATAATCTTAATCTGTTATGGATTGCCTGCGACGATTATCGATCTTCATCGATTCCCATTTTCGACGATATTCTTACAATGAAAACGAGTATAGTATAGTATAGTATAGTATAGTATAGTATAGTATAGTATAGTACAGTACAGTACAGCACAGTACAGTACAGTACAGCACAGCACAGTACAGTACAGCACAGGACAGTACAACACAATACAGCACAGTACAGTACAATACAGCAAAGTACAGCACAGCACAGTACAATACAGTACAGTAGGGTACAGTACATTACATTACAGTACAGTACAGTATAGTATAGTGTAGTTTGGTATGGTATGGTATAGTATAGTATAGTATAGTATAGTATAGTATAGTATAGTATAGTATAGTATAGTATAGTATAGTATTAGTGTAGTATAGTATAGTATAGTATTAGTATAGTATAGTATATTGTTAGTATAGTATAGTATAGTATAGTATAGTATAGTATAGTATAGTATAGTATAGTATAGTATAGTATAGTATAGTATAGTATAGTATAGTATAGTATAGTATAGTATAGTATAGTATAGTATAGTATTAGTGCAGTATAGTATAGTATAGTATATTATAGCATAGTATAGTATAGTGTAGTATAGTATAGCACAGTGCAGTACAGTACATTATATAGTATAGTATAGTATTAGTGTAGTATAGTATAGTATAGTATAGCATAGCATAGCATCGCATAGCACAGTGCAGTACAGTATATAGTATAGTATCTTTCAGTCATGGCTGACTATAGTATGATAAGACATTGGACAGGTAACTCTCTACTAACTTCTGCTTGTTCTTTTTCCTTGCGGCGTTGTCGTTTCATTTGTTCATGTAGCAAGAGCATCTTTTCTCAATTCCTATGTGACTTTCTACATATACACAGCTCAAGTCTAGAGGGCTTGTGTGGGGGTGTTGTTCTTTGATAGAAAAGCTAACATACCTATTTCATTAGCGTGTAAAAAAACACACACACGAACATGGATGGCGAGGAACACAACATATGACTAAGCCAGACATCAGATTTTGAAGAGCGTGGATGTGGATAATAAGGACATAAATATATTGATGTGGACATTATGGAAAGTAAGGAATATTAGATGTGACTTGAAGGGACTTTATATATGAATGAGGGCATATTAGATATAGGCACTTGCTGAAGACGGATGTGTCAAGACCGAAAGGTACAAATATCGCAGTCAAACTGTAAACTAGCGACACAACGCATTCCGTTCTCCAGACTACATCCTGCTACTCGCAAAGCCCTGTTCAGGACACTGTAGCCGGAGATTGAGAGCGAACGCAGGAGAAGAAGAAGAAGAAGAAGAAGAAGAAGAAGATATAGACAGGCAACATTACATATGGATGAGGGATATTAGATATAAATACGGTAGAAATGACACGAGAATGAAGTTGTCATTATGAATGGATAAGGGGACATAAAATATGAATGAAAGCGACACAATATATTAATGAAGGGACACATTAGATGTGGATGAGGTGGATATTATATAGAAATTAAAATTGTCATCAAATAAAGATGAAGGGACATTAAATATTGACAAGTTGAACATTACATATAAATGAAAGTTATAAACAGATACAAGATAACTTGGTTTAACTTAATCTCAGAATATGGAATAGGACACACCGTAATTCACAACAGATGCAATAAAACAAAATAAATCATTGGGCAAATGTCCCCGATATTACAATGTAAGCACGTGACAATGGATACAATAATAACGCTATAAAGCACAATTTTCTTACCCACATTGTTCTATCAGTTGAGTACTTATCGTAGGGTACAACGTACAAAAATCTGGCAAAGATGGCGCCATAACTGGCTACGAGTCTACATTTCTCTACTGTTTTGGATCATTATGGATGCCGCTAGACCACGGATTTGCCTGGAATTCACACTAATCGACGACTTACACTTGTGTTCACGGAAACGTGGTGTTGTTTTCCGTCTGGTCTTGTTATTTCGTTCTTTTTTTGTGATTTCTTCCATCCGTTTATTCTGGTCTGGACGCCGGCTGAATGGCACTACGCTTATACCTGTGTCGTATTTCACGTATTAGTTCTGCCGGTTCACCTTCACGAATTTGGCGTGTGAGAATTTTAGATGCTACTATGATGAGCTGAATACAGCTGGGGAGAGATGCCAGACTCACTCACACGCTGAGTGTTGTCCATACGACCTCTTGTGGTTATCGAAAAGGCACGACAAACTGCGTTAGATGCCATCCCACCTTTCTACCCTGCGGGTTACATGTTTACGGAAAGGCTTCGGTGGTAACCCTGAGACAAAATCTGCATCCTATGCTATCTCCAGTCGTCTCGATGAATGTCTTGCCACTGGCAAAAGGTAGATCAGGCTCTGTGAGTGAGGTTGACAACAGGCACAGCTTCTTCCTCACTTTAGTCCAAATCACCGCGCATGTCACCCATTTCAGCGGACACAGCAAGAGATACGACTGTCCACACGGCTGAACAAAGAGAGTGGTCTTTATCACTTGTGATGGACAACTATTATGGTACAACGTATATCTTCTCAACGACACAAATTCAACACAGTGAAACACCGTAAACACTATGGCGAACCATATAAGAAAATAAGAACATTTATTAACAATAATAATTGTTGCACAATATCAATTAATAACTTCTAAATTAAATAATCATAAAATATAGATTTAACTACAAGAGAAGATATAAGCAAATGCTGTTTATATCACTTCTGTAACTACGTAATAACCCAGACTCTACCTCTATACCTGCAACAACAAAACTTCACAACCTCAAGAAATATTCTAACCAAAACTTAATGGCTATAGTTAGCTCCCCGTCCTATATCTGAACCCTCAACACACAATCACAAACTCGTCTTCACGATCAGAACACGTACTCAGACGATATGTGTGCATTCACATATAATCAGATCACGTATAATCAGGCGATCTGTGCATTCACATATAATCAGATCACTTCACATACTCAGGTGATCTGTACACTCATGTAACAATTCAAACATACATCGTTCACAAGATGTCCTGTACCTACAACACACATTTAAGTCTCTTACTGTTTACATGGTGTCCTACATAAGCACCTATTGAGCGTGACTGGCCAAACTCGAGGCCTATGACGGTACAACCACCCTGTAAACTCTCTCACTTCCAGACTCACTCCCAGTATTCCTGTCAGTCTGCCGAGTTTATCTCTGCAGTGTATTTTATAGTCTCAAGCAACAACATAGCTGTCCAATGGTCCTCTATGTGTCGGTTGATTTAGCTATCACTCAAATTTGGAACTATCCCATTTAAAATGTTATGAGCTGTCTATCCATGAGTCCCTGTCATTCTACATGTGGTAGCCTGTTGTGTTAAGTATGCTATTGTCAGCAACCCCCATCCTTGACAAGTCTGACGCCAGAGTGGTAGTTCTGACACCCATCCCTGTAACAGACAAAGCTTTCTACCTAACGTGTTCCTTGACAACCTAGTGTCAAAACTGTGCTTGACTCTGGGGTGACCTGTCCAATGATGTCATACAACCAGTATATCTTAATAATCAGAGGCGTCAGCCCCCATTTCCCCTGTCCTAAACGTCTATGCTCCAGCTGGAACTGTCACACAGTGCCAGAATTGGACATTAACAAACAAAGAGAAAAGAAACATCGTAACAGCAGAGATTAAATGCCTACGCAGCATTCTCGGAAAACAAGAATGAAAAGAATCAGAAACAAAGATATTAGGACTCAAGTAGGTACAACTCCAGTGCTAGACTTCATCAAGAGACTGCTCACCAAATGTTTCGGCGAAGTGACACATAAAACACCAGATAGTATCCGTCAGATAGGTTTGCTATGCAGATTCAATGGATACAAAATCAAGTGACGACCACACAAAAGATGGATAGCAGAAATAACAGAAGTAGTAAAGCTCCGCGTGTATTTAACACACACTAAGACCCAGTCAAGAAACATCTTCATATCCTGATGCTGAAAGGCACAAGCAGGAAACGAACAAGAAGAGAGATGGCCTTATAATACAGAAGAAAGAGGAGTACATTGGGTATGGATGAAGGGGGGGTATTATATACAGGCAAAGGGGGTATCTGATATGAGGGAGGTTATCATTGGGTTTGGTGAAGAGGGGGGGGGGTATTATATACAGGCAAAGGGGGTATCTGATATGAGGGAGGTTATCATTGGGTTTGGTGAAGAGGGGGGGGGGGTATTATATACAGGCAAAGGGGGTATCTGATATGAGGGAGGTTATCATTGGGTTTGGTGAAGAGGGGGGGGGGTATTATATACAGGCAAAGGGGGTATCTGATATGAGGGAGGTTATCATTGGGTTTGGTGAAGAGGGGGGGGGGTATTATATACAGGCAAAGGGGGTATCTGATATGAGGGAGGTTATCATTGGGTTTGGTGAAGAGAGACATTAAATATGAATAGGGAGATATTGAAGATGGATGAAGTGGGACTTACAGATGCCAATCCATGATGAATGTTAACGCTGCATTCGATGAATCTGCTATCAACAGGTTTAATCAGCTCTAAGTAAATGTACGCAGAGCAGAGAAGCGCTCATGCGAGAAGATATCACAAATGAGTAGAACAAACGTGTCTTGATCATTTGTCTAGTCCTTGAAGAAGACATATTAGGTCGAAACGTCACTATACATCTGTTAAGGTCAATAAATTAAATTGAATTGCAACGAGCGAGCACTGGAAAAACAAGTACTTAACACAGTGCTGTCCAGCGTTTTTCTTACAGTGAAACATTAAAATGTTTTTATGAATCCGAGAGCAACACAAAGGCTTCAAATGCAGAGACTAAAATGTATTAATAATATTATTGTTTAGTGACTTTTAAAACGATGACGTCAGGATAAGTGTAGTACCGACACCAGAATTTGACAGCAACTAAAAGTGGTTGGCCACGTAACAAGCTTAACACGGAACAGCTCTCCCCTTCCCCGCCACCACCCGTACTTCCCATTAAGGAATGTGGAACGAAACATGAAGATTGCGCAAATATATGAGGCGGTGAATGCCAATGTGCTCGAGGCACGCAGTCAGACTCGTTCTAGATATCTCTTCATAATCTGACGGTGAAAGGTATTACAGGAAAAGTTCACTTATTTTTAAATAATGAACGCTTTGAAATGGAAACATGCCATAAAGAAGTGAGCGCACACAAGAGCTGACCATTTATGACCACCATGACCGAGAAAGTTGTTAGTGTGAAATTTCACTTTGAATTGAATTGACAATTTTTTTTAAATTTGCAGAATGTACTGAGTAATGATGAACCAGCTATTGACTATGGTATGCAGATAAACGCTTTGAAGACACAATTAATGACCAACAACGCCGAGAGCATCAACAGCAGGATAAGAGCTAACGGTCAGGAACTCGAAGTGGTTGACCGTTTAAAATATCTTGGGTCGATTGTCAGTGATGAAGGATCAAAATGGGAGGTGTTGACCAGAATAGCTCAGACAATAGCGGCGCTGGCACGGCTTAACAAAATCTGGCAAGATAAACGGTTAGCACTATGCACGAAAATCAGACTAATGCGTACTTGTGTCAATATTCCTCTATGCCTGTGAGACATGGACAGTTACAGCTGACCTTCAGCAAAGGATACAGGCCTTGGAGATTAGATGTTTCCGAAGACTTCTGAACGTTACGTACAAAGATCGAGTTACAGATGAGGAAATACAAGATATAATTACAACAGCAAAAGGGCCTTTTGAAGACCTCATGGCAACTGTCAAGAGAAGGAAACTCGCTTGGTACGGTCACATATCGAGATCAAATGGTCTTGCAAATACGATCCTCCACGGAAAGGTGCAAGGCAGATGACGTAGAGGCCGACCCAAAAAGAGGTGAGGGACAACATACAAAAAATGGACCAATCTCCCATCAGAAGAGGCACAGGCAGAGGCCGCTGACAGAGAGTGGTGGCGTGGTCTTGTGAGGATGTCTTCATGTGTGCCTCAACGACCTCACCGGTTACGGGATGACCTGACCTGACCTGAGTAACTGCAGCCATTATTACATTTTCGAAATACTCGCTAGAAAGTTTTATTTCACATTTACCTGATGTTGGTCATGGAAGTGAATCCAGCTTCAGAGATTGGAGTTCTTCCAAACATTATTAATAATTATTTTGTACACAATTCAGAAGAATAAACGTATTGCACCCAAAAACTCAGTTGGCGGGGTAATCCTGTGTTTATTCTGAGGGTCCTTGTTATGTTTCAGTTCAATTATTTTCATCTGGACTGCACCTTCATCTCCCCCTCCATCTTCCCCAACAACTGCATCCCAGTGTCCACAGTGCAGACGTCACATTTGAATGGATTGTGGTTTCAGTTTGTTATTTCGAAATTGACGGAACGAAACTCTTGATTGTTTTTACACGAATCGAGATAACCCCGTTGGGCCACATAAAATCGTTTCGCAGACTGTATTCCGCCCGCAGGCCGTGGATTGGACAGCGCTGCCTTAAAAATACTTGTTTATGTGATTGTTTTGAGTTGGTCATGCAAAGTGATCAAATACCAATTCCCCCTTGCAACGCAAGACGATCTGACCGTAGGGCACAAGAAAGACTTGCAGTTATACATTTATCTAAATATATATAAGATTGCGCCGTAACTGGCTGCGAGTCTACATTTCTCTACTGTTTTGGATCATTATGGATGCCGCCAGACCACGGATTTGCCTGGAATTCACACTAGTCGACGACTTACACTTGTGTTCACGGATACGTGGAGTTGTTTTCCGTCTGGACTTGTTATTTCGTTCTTTTTTTGTCATTTCTTCTATCCGTTTATCCTGGTCTGGACGCCGGCTGAATGGCGCTACGCTTAAACCAGTTATACCTGTGTCGTATCTCACGGGTTGGTTCTGCCGGTTCACCTTCACGAATATGGCGTGTGGGAATTTTAGACGCTCCTATGATGAACTGAATACAGCTGGGGAGATATGCCAGACTCACTCACACGCTGAGTGTTGTCCATACGACCTCTTGTGGTTATCGAAAAGGCACGACAAACTGCTTTAGATGCCTTCCCACCTTTCTACCCTGCGAATTACATGTTTACGGAAAGGCTTCGATGGTAACCCTGAGGCAAAATCTGCATCCTATGCTATCTCCAGTCGTCTCGATGAATGTCTTGCCACTGGCAAAAGGTAGCTTAGGCTCTGTGAGTGAGATTGACAACAGGCGCAGTTTCTTCCTCACTTTAATCCAAATCTCCGCGAAAGTCACCCATTTCAGCGGACACAGCAAGAGATACGACTGTCCACACGGCTGAACAAAGAGAGTGGTCTTCATCACTTGTGATGGACAAACTAACATATATATATATATTTCGTAATCGTCATCGTGAAGCATATCCTTTGCAGAACGTCGCTCTCAACATTGCTCATATTACTTAACTTAATCTCTTGCCAAATTTCCAGCCTGTTCCAGAGTCATGCCCATGCATTCCTTGCCATATTGGTGCCATCATCTTCTTGTCTGACTCTGTTTCTCATGTGCGGCACCAAATCTTCCTTTTACCGTTCACCCAAGACCGCTGTGTCTTTTGATCTGGACAAAGTATTTTAATTTTCTGTTCATGATGGGATTTATGACCCAGTTCTCCGCCATGACTAATTCATGTTGAATGTCTGCATTCTTTTTTTTTTCAGTCCATGGTATTCTGAGGACCTTTCCGTAACATTCCGACTCGAAGGACTATTCCTTTCCTTGAAATTTGGTTAACTGTCCATGTTACACAGCCGTATGCTGCCACGAAAAAAAACACCAGTTCTCAAACGTGTTACTTTTGCTGGTATTCTGTCACAGTTTCCTCATGTTCTGTAGCTTCTGGTATTCTGTCACAGTTTCCTCATGTTCTCTAGACTCTGGTATTCTATCACAGTTTCCTCATGTTCTGTAGCCTCTGGTATTATGTCACAGTTTCCTCATATTCTGTAGCCTATGGTATTCTGTCACATTTTCCTCATGTTTTGTAGCCTCTGGTATTCTGTCACAGTTTCCTCATGTTCTGTAGCCTCTAGTATTCTGTAACATTTTCCTCTTGTTCTGTTGCCTCTGGTATTCTGTCACAGTTTCCTCATGTTCTGTAGCCTCTGGTATTCTGTCACAGTTTCCTCATGTTATGTAGCCTCTGGTATTCTGTAACAGTTTCCTCATGTTCTGTAGCCTCTGGTATTCTGTCACAGCTTCCTCGTTTTCTCTAGCCTCTAGTATTCTGTCACAGTATCCTCATGCTCTATAGCCTCTGGTATTCTGTCACAGTTTCCTCATGTTCTGTAGCCTCTGATATTCTGTCACAGTTTCCTCATGATCTGTAGCCTCTGGTATTCTGTCACAGTTTCCTCATGTTCTGTAGCCTCTGGTATTCTGTTACAGTTTCATCATGTTCTGTAGCCTCTGGTATTCTGTCACAGTTTCCTTATGTTCTGTAGCCTCTAGTATTCTGTCCCAGTTTCCTCATGTTCTGTTGCCTCTGGTATTCTGTCACAGTTTCCTCATGTTCTGTAGCCTCTGGTATTCTGTCACAGTTTCCTCATGTTCTGTAGCCTCTGGTATTCTGTCACAGTTTTCTTATGTTCTTTTGTCTCTGGTATTCGGTCACAGTTTCCTCATGTTCTGTAGCCTCTGGTATTCTGTCACAGTTTCCTCATGTTCTGTAGCCTCTGGTATTCTGTCACAGTTTCCTCATGTTCTGTAGCCTCTAGTATTCTGTCACTGTTTCCTCATGTTCTGTAGCCTCTAGTATTCTGTCACTGTTTCCTCATGTTCTGTAGCCTCTGGTATTCTGTCACAGTTTCCTCATGTTCTGTAGCCTCTGGTATTCTGTCACAGTTTCCTCATGTTCTGTAGCCTCTGGTATTCTGTTACAGTTTCCTCATGTTCTGTAGCCTCTGGTATTCTGTCACAGTTTCATCATGTTCTGTAGCCTCTGGTATTCTGTCACAGTGTGCTTATATTCTGTAGTCTCTGGTATTCTGTCACAGTTTCCTCATGTTCTGTTGTCTCTGGTATTCGGTCACAGTTTCCTCATGTTCTGTAGCCTCTGGTATTCTGTCACAGTTTCCTCATAATCTGTACCCTCTGGTATTCTCTCACAGTTTCTTCATGTTCTGTAGCCTCTGGTATTCTGTCACAGTTTCCTCATGTTCTGTAGCCTCTGCCCTGCCATTGCTAATCTCCTTCTGATTTCCTTTGAACAATCACCATTGTTGTCAATTTTGGAGCCCAGATACTTAAAGTTCGCGACCAGTTTTATTTCCACACCCCCTGAATTTGAATTTATGTTGACTTATTGTTTCGTCAGTGGCCATTTTCTTTGATTGATGTATGTTTTCGGAAATGTTTTGATATACATATACCACACGAGATAAATCCAACATCAACAGCGGCTTAAAATAACAAGAACATCATACTTTGCCAGAGATAGTTGCACGAGAGATTAAGTGTTGGACATAAAGTACACGAGACAGTAAGTGTTGGACATAAAGTACACCAGAGAGTAAGTGTTGGACATAAAGTACACCAGAGAGTAAGTGTTGGACATAAAGTACACGAGACAGTAAGTGTTGGACATAAAGTACACCAGAGAGTAAGTGTTGGACATAAAGTACACGAGACAGTAAGTGTTGGACATAAAGTACACGAGAGAGTAAGTGTTGGACATAAAGTACACGAGCAAGTAAGTGTTGGACATAAAGTACACGAGAGAGTAAGTGTTGGACATAAAGTACACGAGAGAATAAGTGTTGGACATAAAGTACACGAGAAAGTACGTGTTGGTCATAAAGTACTCAGGACGGTGAGTGTGAGATGTAAAGTGTATGAAGGAGTGAGTGTCAGAAGTAGGTCGCACGAAAGAGTAATTGTCAAATATCTCACACACGACATACAGTTGTAGAGAGAGTGAGTGTGAGACATAGAGTTCACGAGGCAGTGAGTGGGAGAATTTGAGTTCACTAGAGAGGGAGTGTAAGACATATATTTCACGATAGAGTGAGTGTGAGAAATAGAGTTCACAAGAGAGTGTGAGACATAGAGTTCACGAGAGAGTGAGTGTAAGATATAGACTTAACGAGAGAGTGGGTGTGAGACATAGAGTTCATGAGAGAGTATGTGTGAGACATAGAGTTAACACGTGAGTGAGGGTGAGACATAGAGTTCACGAGACAGTGAGTGTGAGACATAGAGTTAACAAGAGAGTGAGTGTGAGACATAGAGTTCACGAGAGAGTATGTGTGAGACATAGAGTTCACGAGAGAGTGAGTGTGAGACATAGATTTCACGATAGAGTGAGTGTAAGATATAGAGTTTACGAGAGTGTGAGTGTGATAGATAGAGTTAACGAGAGAGTGAGTGTGAGACATAGAGTTCACGAGAGAGTATGTGTGAGACATAGAGTTCACGAGAGAGTGAGTGTGAGACATAGATTTCACGATAGAGTGAGTGTAAGATATAGAGTTTACGAGAGTGTGAGTGTGATAGATAGAGTTAACGAGAGAGTGAGTGTGAGACATAGAGTTCACGTGAGAGTGAGTGTGAGACATTGAGTTCACTAGAGAGTGAGTGTAAGACATAGATTTCACGATAGAGAGAGTGGGAGAAATAGAGTTCACGAGAGAGTGTGAGACATAGTGTTCCAGAAAGAGTGAGTGTGAGAAATAGAGTTCACGAAATAGTGAATGGGAGATATAGAGTTCACGAGAAAGTGAGTGTGGTACATAGAGTTGACGAGAGAGTGAGTGTGAGACACAGAGTTAATGCGAGAGTGAGTGTGAGACATAAAATTCACGAGAGAGTATGTGTGAGACTTAGATTTAATGAGAGAGTGAGTGTGAGACACAGAATTAACGAGAGAGTGAGTGTGAGACATAGAGTTCACGAAAGAGTGTGTGTCAGACATAGAGTTCACGAAAGAGTGAGTGGGAGACATAGAGTTCACGAGAAAGTGAGTTTGAAATTGAAAGCACTCGACGGTGGGAAAACATAAATGACTTGGACTTAGAAGACGCTGAACTGCTCAGACTGGAAGGGTTGGAGAAATCTATTTAAAGACTTCGTTACGCAGAACGTTTATATCAGAAGGACACAATCTAAATGCGGTCTGGGTATATCAATCCGCTGTTTGCTTCAGTACAAAGATTCCCGTTATGTTTTTTGGATCAGAGGTTTTCTTAATGAATCTCCAGTACACACGAGCTACTGAGAACAGCAGGTGATCGAACAGTTGGAAAACATATCACAACCAGAGTAAGGAAATTGTAATCCAATAGCAGATAATTTGCACAAGTTTCATAAAAACAGAAAAATACAATAAAATATTGCTCCAGGGATTCACAAATGGTAGTAGTATGCACACGATCATGTTGTTGTTTAAAGATACTCGTGGTGAGTTTGTCCTTCTTGATTATATTCTTTTGTTATTGCAGATTGCTGTGGATGTTCTTATATCCGGAGTCGAACTGAAGACTGTGGACGTCAATACTGCTGACAGTAATGCAATGCGACACTTCTCGGTAGGTTCACCAAAGTTTGAATCATATTGTCGATTCCCATCTGGTTGACCAAGCTGCTGAAACACAACCAGTTTCCAGGATCCCGACTTGTAAGTGAAATCGTGTTTCTTGTTCAGAACGTTTCACCTGATTCTGACAAAAGTCTTGACCTTATACCAAGCCGGACATCTTGCGTTCTCAACCACTCTCTGGTTAATATGGCTGCCGGCTTGCACACTGTATACTTGACCTTGTTTTGTGATTTCCTTGAGGTTTCGCCTGTTTTGTTGTTGTTGTTGTTATCCAACGTTGTGCTCTATGGCCTTGCCATGAGTCTTACTTTGTTTGTGTTCGTATGCTGCGTTCATGTGCATTATTTCATTTATATTTTTTTTGCAATAAAAAAATATGGATCATTTCTCAACTTAAAATGACTTATCGTCTTTATACTGGCTTAGAAAACTATGCAGTCTGTAAACAACCAGTTTCTTTTACTTCCCTTAATCTAAAAATAACTATGCGCATCTAATATATTATTTAATACATTCATTTACCCTGCCTCCACTATTTTGTATGGCAGTGCATTTTAAAGCTTTCACCACTCTCTGACTAAAGATATATTTCATAATATCTGATCTGGACCTGTCTTTACTTGACCTGTAGCTGTGTCCTCTTGTTTTAGAAAGAGGTAGGCGCATGTACTTTCAAAAAAAGTGGTTTTAGTCTAATTTATGCTTTTTCTTGATTATCTTATAAATCTGTATTAAATTACCTCGAATTCTTCTCTTTTCTAAACACTGTAGGCGGGTTTTTCTGAGTCTTTCCTCATTACTGTAATTCCGAAATCAGACTATCAGCTTTTCTGCTCTTCTTTGCATCCGTTCTAGCATATATTTATATATCCCATCTACGATGAAGACTCCACACCTGAACATAGTATTCCAATCTAGGTCTAACTAATGCTTTATACAGTTTGACTATCAATTCCTTGCTCATTGCGTTAATATCTCTTTCTATCATTCCTAACATTGCATTTGCCTTTTTCACTGATACCTGGACTTGCTCACTCACCTTACATATATGATCTATTAAAACCCATAGGGCCCTTTCTTGTTTGGTCTACTCATGGCTTACCCTAACTCAAACGTTTCTGTCAATTTTTTAGTAATGGCTGGTAACTTAACCCGTATTGTATCGTTGTCTCTTTTATTGTTGTTGTTTGAGTTTCTATCTTTTGTTGTTTGTCTTTGACGGGGGTTTTGTGGTCGTGTGGATGTATATATATATATATATATATATATATATATATATATATATATATATATATAATATGTCCACCTGAGTTTGTGATTCAGTTAGGAAGTATACCAGTTTAGTAATCCCATCGCATACACTGCTGTCAGGAATGAAGTGTTAGTCTTCATTGTATTCAACCAGCTTTTCGTGGTGGGGATGGCCTGTTCCTATCCACTCTGCCTTTTTGCTTTATAAGGCTAATTCGGTTACCCATTGACAGTTTGATCCACTAGTGATTATTGATAGCAAGGCTTAACCCGCAAATATATGCTTTAACACTACCACACTCAGATACTTAAAGATTTATGTAAGTAAGTCCATTACAGAAAGTCGCTTCTGACAAATGTCACCTATTTGGCTGTTATCAGTTTAGTGACATGTACGCAGAATGGTAGGTTACCGTTATTTTCATCACGTGTCGGAGCGATCGCATTGAGAGAACAAAAATCCGTGCTTTCCAAGATAGACAAGGGGTGAACGGTTAGGTAACTAAATATTGTCGATATTTTTGCATTGCAAACGTCATTTGGGTATATATTTACTTTGTGTATATACTTGCAATTGAATGTTCAAACAAACAGGTGAATGACACGTTGTGTGTTTGTACGATGGAACAGCGGCCTTTTTGTTGCCTTTAAGTATATTAAGTAGCCCATTATTAGTCCTGTCTGACTATAGGTTGATGCGACCTTGGAGAAAGAAACTCTCTTCTGGCTTTTTGGTTTTTCCTTTCTTTGCGACGTTGTCTTTTTATTGATATGTGTTACAATAGCTTATTTTTTTATATAAGTATCTCCATCTGGATCGATCTGCAGTTATGTCTTCCTAAGATGTCATATCCATATCCAGTACCTTCATGCGCCACTTACATGCGTCATTGAACCTCAGTTGAAGTCGGTCATTTCTTCTTTTACCACACGCCAGCTGTCCATAAAGAATATATGTGGGCTATGCGACCGTCTTCCATGCGACGAACATTTCCAAGTCAACAAGTCAAAGTTTCGCTGCCGAAGGAGGGTGTGCATATTTGGAAAACAGGTGCATAAGTGAAAGACCGGTGCATATTTGGAAAACAGGTGCATAAGTGAAAGACAGGTGCATAAGTGGAAGACCGATGCATAAGTGGAAGACAGGTGCATAAGTGGAGGACAGGTGCATAAGTGGAAGACCGGTGCATAAGTGGAAGACAGGTGCATAAGTGGAAGACAGGTACATAAGTGGAAGACTGGTGCATAAGTGGAGGACCGGTGCATAAGTGAAAGACTGGTGCATAAGTGGAGGACAGGTGCATAAGTGGAAGACTGGTGCATAAGTGGAAGACCGGTGCATAAGTGGAAGACAGGTGCATAAGTGGAAGACAGGTACATAAGTGGAAGACTGGTGCATAAGTGGAGGACCGGTGCATAAGTGAAAGACTGGTGCATAAGTGGAGGACAGGTGCATAAGTGGAAGACCGGTACATAAGTGGAGGACAGGTGCATAAGTGGAGGACAGGTGCATAAGTGGAAGACCAGTGCATAAGTGGAGGACATGTGCATAAGTGGAAGACCGGTGCATAAGTGGAGGACAGGTGCATAAGTGGAGGACCGGTGCATAAGTGCGCCTCTGCATCTGTCGCCCTATCTCTCTATGAGACGCCAAAGATGGATCTCAAGCGGGGTAGGTGAAAGGTGTTAATCCCTTGCTCTTGTTAGGCAAAGGCTGTCCACGTTTCGCTACCATATAGTAGAGTACTGTGAATTTTGTTAGGTTTAGGGTAATTTTCCAGACAGCGACTTGTTTTTGTTGTTGTGAATGTCCAAAATGAGAAAGTTTGCTCTTTTGTATGCCCTAAAAAATAGCAGGTTGCAGTAGCTTTCTTCACATCCCGAGCGTGTTGATGAATGTGGGCCGGGGTTCTTCAGGCGGTTGTGCTATGCATGGCTTCATCTGCGTGTCGCTCACTACTACTGGGATCAACTCGACCACACCTAACACCCCCCATTCCCACTTCCACGTTAGCTAGTCTGTCAAGAAAAACAGCCCGTGTCCAGGGAGAACTACAAAAAAGTCGAGGTGGGAATCTTGGCCAGTATATTTTGCCTGACCCTGACTAACATGTCTGATCAGTATATTTTGCCTGACCCTGACTAACATGTCTGATCAGTATATTTTGCCTGACCCTGACTAACATGTCTGATCAGTATATTTTGCGTGACCCTGACTAACATGTCTGATCAGTATATTTTGCCTGACCCTGACTAACATGTCTGATCAGTATATTTTGCCTGACCCTGACTAACATGTATGATCAGTATATTTTGCCTGACCCTGACTAACATGTCTGATCAGTATATTTTGCCTGACCCTGACTAACATGTCTGATCAGTATATTTTGCCTGACCCTGACTAACATGTCTGATCAGTATATTTTGCCTGACCCTGACTAACATGTCTGATCAGTATATTTTGCGTGACCCTGACTAACATGTCTGATCAGTATATTTTGCCTGACCCTGGCTAACATGTCTGATCAGTATATTTTGCGTGACCCTGACTAACATGTCTGATCAGTATATTTTGCCTGACCCTGACTAACATGTCTGATCAGTATATTTTGCCTGACCCTGACTAACATGTCTGATCAGTATATTTTGCCTGACCCTGACTAACATGTCTGATCAGTATATTTTGCGTGACCCTGACTAACATGTCTGATCAGTATATTTTGCCTGACCCTGACTAACATGTCTGATCAGTATATTTTGCCTGACCCTGACTAACATGTATGATCAGTATATTTTGCCTGACCCTGACTAACATGTCTGATCAGTATATTTTGCCTGACCCTGACTAACATGTCTGATCAGTATATTTTGCCTGAACCTGACTAACATGTCTGATCAGTATATTTTCCCTGACCCTGACTAACATGAATTTCATGAACATATGTTAGCCTCATCTCCCCTGATAGCATGTTTTTTTCTTCCATTTTCATTTGGGAATGTTTGTTTTTGTTACACTTACAGCATGTACACGGAACGACCGAGTTTGTCGTCCGTCTTTGATAGGTGCCAATCTCACCTCCCTTAAGAGAGAGGACCGTTGAAATTTGCGAAATTAGTCCACCTTCTACTTTACGCCATCGTTCGTTCTTTTGTCGAGAGACGATCGCCTTATCTCTAAACTATAGTCCCACCATTCCTCCCAAACATATTCTACACTAAGTTAGTTAGTTAGTTAGCTAGCTAGTTAGTTAGTTAATTAATCAGTTAGTTAGTTAGTTAGTTAGTTATTGAGATAGATAGTTAGTTGCCCGTCGCAAGTAAGTATGGCAACATCGTGAGACTGTTGTGTCTTGATGATGCAGCTTGCACTATATTTGGATTATAGTAAGGAAGAAACTGCGCTGATCATATACCACACTATTTGGTTCCTAGCTACCTTTGACCAGTGGTAAGATGTATGGCAAGGTGACTCTAGGTAACTCAGGATGAAGGCGCGCTGTTCCCATCTCTCTTCAGACCAGGGATCGTTTGGAACTATGCGGGATTCCATCATTCATCATTTCATGTCATCGTCTTGATAGGCGAGTGCTCTACCTCTCGACCACATCACTCACTGTGGGATGTGTCTTGGACATGTTGTAGCTAGGCAGGACTCAATCTCTTCATGGCGATGTGTTAGTCCATTATTTGTGGCCCGTGTGTACATTTCCCAGCCACACCAAAACCAGCACTGTCAGCAGACAGAGCGAAGGACGCCAATCTTGTGACGTTTAGCCGTGGAAATACGACACAGGGTAACCGAAACATTATTGCAAATAGCTGAATACCACGCCGGTATAATCGAAGGGAAAATAACCACAAAATTAACAAAATAACTAACCCAAATGGATAATCACAACAAATTTCAGTGGAAACTAAACATAATCATAAATGTTTATGTTGGCAATTTAATTGACAGACCAGTCAACGAAACCAGCCAACACGTACATATAATGTGGCCCCCAGGCTCTTACAAGTTTGGCTCCCCTGCACTGTTGCATGTTAGACAGTTGTATTGATCGTGTAATGTTTCCAAGTGGGTTCTTGTTAAGTGTGTTTACATTGTGTCAACGTCTGAATCGTGAAGATGGAGTGTTTGTTCTTCATTAGAGATTCTACAGGGTGGAATATATTCTCGAGAAAGTCATAGCAGTCACTCCTGTATCTTCTATACCTTCATCTTAAATGGGGTCCAAATAGGGCAGAGGTTGAGGAAAACAAGCCTCATATGTCTTACATCCTCTCCTGCCAAAGGCTACATCATTTACACCCTGGTGGCCCTTGTTAAACCCAGTAATCTTGCCAAACGTTGAGTTTAACTCAAACGTAAGATGGGACAGCCTACGAGTTTATAACGAAATCAAAACCCTCAGTCAGCGGGGGAGGGGGAGCACTCTCCGCCATAGAACAAGTGCTGAAGACAGAAGGTACCAGACCAGGAGAGAGAGCACTCTACACCATAGAACAAGTGCTGAAGACAGAAGGTACCAGACCAGGAGGGGGAGCACTCTACACCATAGAATAAGTGCTGAAGACAGAAGGTACCAGACCAGGAGGGGGAGCACTCTACACCATAGAACAAGTGCTGAAGACAGAAGTACCAAACTAGGTCGGAGCACTCTCCACCATAAAAAAAAGTTCTGAAGACAGGAGTACCAAATCAGGGTGGAGCACTCTCCACCATAGAACAAGTTCTGAAAACAGAAGTACCAAACCAGGTCGGAGCACTCTCCACCATAGAACAAGTTCTGAAAACAGAAGTACAAAATCAGGGCGGAGCACTCTCCACAATAGTACAAGTGCTGAAAACAAAAGTACCAAACCAGGAGGCACACAAGCAGCCACGGTGCTATGCAACCCACAAATTTCTTTGTTTTTGGGTATGAATACACAACAGTTCAGTGGCTAACAAAAAGAATAAGGCGATCTTCTTAACTATCGTCATATTGCTCCCTAACAGAACAGTAAGTCTAGTATTAATGTCTAGCGGGATTGACTGGAGCGTGTCAACATTGAGAATTCACAGCAAGTGTAACATCAATTGATTAGTTACTTTGAATTATTGTTACAGCAAAAATAATACTAAATAAATTAATCGCTAAGAATTCTCGTCACAGAAAAGGTCAAAACAATTGGATAAATCGCTAAGAATTTTTGTCACAGTAAAAGGTAAAAATAAATAAATAAACCCTTAGAATTTACGTCACAGGGAAAGGTAAAAATAAATGGATAAATCGTTAATATTCTCGTCACAGTGACAGGAACACTAAATGGATTAGTCGCTAAGAACTAGTCACAGAAACAATTAAAAATAAATGGATAAATTGCTAATAATTCTAGTCACAGTAAACATTTTTTTTTTAATGGATGAATCGTTAAGAATTATAGTCAGTAACAATTTTTTTTAATGGATAAATCTTTAAGAATTCTAGTCAGTAAACATTTTTTTAAATGCCTAAATCGCTAAGAATTCTAGTCCCAGTAAAAATAAAAATAAATGAATAAATCGCATGAATTCTAGTCACAGTAAAAGTAAAAATAAATGATTAGTCACTTAGTAATCTTGTCTCAGTAATATTTAATATTTTGGTCAGTAAAAAATAGCGTGTGCTTTTTCTTTAGTTTTGTCACATTACATTGTCATATTATCCTTGTCTTTAGTTCGTAGACGTGCCGCAATGCGAATGAGATGTGTCGAATGCCGTAATGCGAATGGGATCTTTCGAATGCCGTAATCCGAATGAGATGGGTCAAATGCCGTAATGCGAATTAGATCTGTCGGATGCCGTAATGCGAATTAGGAATGTCAAATGCCGTTAGCCAACCATTAAATCGATTACAAAATCTCTAGACGTCGCAATGTAGCTTGGTTCTCCTCCAACTCCACTAATCCAACATTGTAAGAGATGACAGAATCCACGGAAGGAGCACACACTTTCAACTCCATAGTCATGTCCAGCAATGATTTACAGATGTGAAGTGTGGAACTTGCGAAAAACAGATGATTAGAAGTGTACTTAAAATTTCGATACGGGATGCAATCCGAAACGAAGAAATTCTACATCAAACTTTGTTTTGAGATGTGGAAGCAGGGATATCACATAAACATTGTTGGACGGGAGGTTTGGTACGTATGCCTGACAACAGATGGACAAGTAGAACAGCGATTTGGTGGCGATATGCCTTTACACGTCCATTGGTGGCCCAACTCTGTGATGGCGAGATGGACTGACAAAAGACCTAGGCCCACATTCATTCAGCGTTTGAAAAGACTATGACATAATACTGTTGGCTTCCTCGCATACGACATATCTTGCCTCAGGAAAAGTAATAATAAATAGAAATGTCGCTGATAATTATAGCCTCAGCAGATAAATCACTAATAATTCTTAGCCCAGCAAATGTGAAGAGAAAGTAGTAAGTTGTTAAGAATACTTGATATAACTAAAAGATCATCATCATTAGCATGCCCTTTATTAAACGTCTCTCCAATCGCAGTTTGTCTGAAAGAAACTCGTTCCCTTGCCAAAACTCCAGCCTCCGCCACAGTCATACCCAGGCATTCCTGGATATCTTTGTGCCATCGTCTTCTTGGTCTACCCCGTCCTCTTTTGCCTGGCACCATACCTTCCATCACTGTTCTCGAGACCGTTGTGTCTCTTGATGTGACCAAGGTATTTGCATTTTCTAGCCAAAATGGAATTGATAAACCAGTTCTCCTCAATTCTCAACTCTTGCCGAATGTCTACATTTGTCTTTTTCTCTGGCCAGCGTATTCTGAGGATCTTTCTGTAACATTTTGACTCGATGGATTCGATTCTTTCTCTGGAAGTTTTGGTAATCGTCCATGATTCGCAGCCATAAGCTGCCATATAATTTCCCATCTAAACAAAAGATAGTAAAAATAAAACAAAAGAAAAGAAAATGGATATGTCGCTAAGAATAAATACAACAAAAGGAAAGAAAAATTGATATCACTAAGAAATCTTAGCACAGCAAAAAAAAAAAAAGAAGAAGATACATGAACAAGTCGCTAAGAATACCTGATGCAACAAAAGAATAGATACATTAATAAACCTCTAGGGTAATTTGCCCATTGCAAGCGATGTTGACAACATCTTGATAATGTTGTCTTGATGATGTAACTTGCGCTGTGTTTGGATTATAATAAGAAAGAGGCGGCGCTGGTCATCTATCTCACTCTCTGGTCCCGAACTACATTGGACCGAAGTCATAAAAGACATTCGCCAAGACGACTGGATGTAATTCAGGATGCAGGCACGTTGGTCCCACCTCTTTGAAACCAAGGGTGGCTTGAAACTTGCGGAGCCCGAACCCACACCGTTTCCGATCATCGCTTTGAGAGGCGAATGCCTTACCTCACGACCACAGCTACCCATCTCAATTAACTAAAACCTTTTCAGCTCCCTGTGTAGCATAGGACCTCCTCAAATACATGCCGAATCCTGAAATGTTTACGTGTCTAGATCTGTTGAAGTGCGTTTGGCTTCAAATGTATACATGATATGGCAGCCAGTATTACATAGTAATGTGTGGCTAATATCAAATGTGTACAGGATAGGGCAGCCAGTAGTACACAGTAATGTGTGGCTAATATCAAATGTGTACAGGATAGGGCATTAAGTTATACATAGTAATGTGTGGCTAATATCAAATGTGTACATGATAGGGCAGCCAGTATTACATAGTGATGTGTGGCTAATATCAAATGTGTACATGACAGGGCATCAAGTTATACACAGTAATGTGCGGCTAATCTCTCTTTATGAATCTGACACAACTGAGTATGTCATTAATAATATGGGTGGATAACTTCAGGAGATGGACTGTGAAAAGTCTGTACTATCGCACTATTTCGGCAAGAGATAGGAGTACACTGGAGATTCAATGCAGCGGACCTTCTATGAGGAGGTGACGCATAACTGAACTGAATTCATAATATAGAAGAAAAAATATATGGGAATGTTGCTAAACACATAATTGACACAAACTAAGAAAAAACAGAGTCACTAAGTCTTATGACTTGACTTTGTTATTTTTATTCTACCAGGTGGTGTAGAAGTCATCTTATCTTTTCCTTGTGGCTTATAGTATTCCCATGATGTTGCATCTGATCATATGCCCAACCTTTCTTATTATCTTCTTGCGTCATCCCTGGAAGGTTACATTGCTACTATACTTTGCTCCCCTTTTAGACTCCAACAATAATCGATTGGCTTAAACTTATTGATACAAATACATGTAAAGAAATCCCAATATGTCGGTATGAATTCTTAATATAAATGAGCAAACAAAACCAGAAAGGCTTAAGCCGTTCGGATTGAGTTCGAAATTCAGTTTAGAAAACAAATATGAAAATGTCGTTCCGAACTTTTGATTACGTCGTCAATCTGTAATCCTGGCATTCAATCACGCATAAGAAGTTTCTGATGCCAGGTAGCCAAATGTTGCTTTAATTCACTGCGGTATTTTGTCTTGAAGTGTCATACTGACCTAGGGATTTACTCAAACCATCTCTCCATCTCATTAGCGCACGTCTAAATGGGCACAGGACATTATAGGACCGTCAGGACATCACTTTTCATGTCAATATGCTGTCAGACACGTGCACCACATGCATGGTCAATATTCATTTTCTTAAGAACGCAGAATCTACAATGTCCTTGGAGAAGACTTGCCGACTGATTCCTTTGTTTTCAATTGTTCTGCAGATAGACTCGGTGTTCTTCGTCACATTGTCCGTTCAGCATCTCGAAGCTTCTTTGTATTTGCTTTTCGCAGGTTCCAAACTTCTCGGTCATTTACCACGTCTGAAGTAACCATGATGTTGCAGATGTGAGCTCTTGCCCAGAGAGAGGGGAAAGAAAGCATCAGGAAGGACCCAAGGACACATGTTGATGGATTAGTGAGTGTTGTGGAAGAGGCTGCTGCCAAAGGAAAAAAATTAAATATCTGAACGATGTCACATGGGAATTACCAGGCAGATATAAACAAATAATTGGCTTAATTAAAAATAAAGTAGGTCAGATGCTTTTTAAAGCAAATGAACAGGTGGGCATATGAGCTGAGCATTTCAAAGAGATTTCAAATAGAACAGTCCTGCAAGATAAACCAGTTACACAACCAGCGAAAGTGGACCTGAACTTATACAGCGAAAAACTGACCAAGGAGAAAGTAAGGAAAGATATATAACGCTACAGAAATATGGCAAAACTACTGGTCCAAATGGTATCCCCACAGAAGTAATTAAGCCAAATGTCAATACTTTCATCTAATTTAGTCTCGGTTTGGAAGAAACGCCAACCGACTGGCGAACAGATTTTGCAATAACATTGACAAGAAACGATGGTCTTCAACGATGTATATATTATAGAGGGATAATGTCACTGTAAGCGCCTGGAGGGAGCCGCGTAGCGCAGTGGTTAGCGCTCCGGTTTCGCATCTGAGTGGTCCTGGGTTCATTCCCCAGTTGAGACGGTAATGTTTTTTTTTCAGACCGCAACCGCTCCCGGGTCGACCCAGCCTTAAATTGGTACCGGTTCAGTCCAGGAAGTAAAAGTGGCGAGGGAGAAGAGATGGATACCGCAATCATATAGCCGAGCTTTTGAAATGTGAGATCGCTAACATATCACACCCCTATGACAATAATGCTATGAGTTACTTTACTTTAATTTTAAGCACCAGGAAAAATCGTATCTAGGATGAGACTAGATCTTTTAAAAGGCTATACACAGCTTTGAAGGAGGAACAGACGTGCGTACGACTGAACAGACACTGCAAGGATCAGATCAGTCATACTGCAAGTGATAATTGAACAGAGAGTGGAATGGAATTCATTATTGTGTATTGGTTTTGTGCATTAGGAAAACCGCCTGACAGCTTAGACATGCAGTCACTATGGAAACTTCTCGGACACTATGTTCTTGGTATACATCACAAGTTTACTATCCTTTGTCGGAAAACCTATGAGAATAAACAATGTAGAGTTCTCCAAGAGGAGCAATTATTGTTGCCGTTTAAACCCAGAACTTGATAGAGACCCATGTGCATCCGGTCATCATTTCTTTTTCTTATATCAATAGACTGGGTTATGAGAGAACCAACTCCATCCAATCATCATTTCTCTTTCTTATATCAATAGACTGGGTAATGAGAGAACCAACTCCATCCAATCACCATTTCTCTTTCTTATTTCAATAGACTGGGTTATGAGAGAACCAACTCCATCCAATCATCATTTCTCTTTCTTATATCAATAGACTGGGTAATGAGAGAACCAACTCCATCCACTCATCATTTCTCTTCCTGATATCAATAGACTGGGTAATGAGAGAACCAACCCCATCCAATCATCATTTCTCTTTCTTATATCAATAGACTGGGTAATGAGAGAACCAACCCCATCCAATCATCATTTCTCTTTCTTATATCAATAGACTGGGTAATGAGAGAACCAACTCCATCCACTCATCATTTCTCTTCCATATATCAATAGACTGGGTAATGAGAGAACCAACTCCATCCACTCATCATTTCTCTTCCATATATCAATAGACTGGGTAATGAGAGAACCAACTCCATCCAATCTTCATTTCTCTTTCTTATATCAGTAGACTGGGTAATGAGAGAACCAACCCCATCCAATCATCATTTCTCTTTCTTATATGAATAGACTGGGTAATGAGAGAACCAACTCCATCCAATCATCATTTCTCTTTCTTATATCAATAGACTGGGTTATGAGAGAACCAACTCCATCCAATCATCATTTCTCTTTCTTATATCAGTAGACTGGGTAATGAGAGAACCAACCCCATCCAATCATCATTTCTCTTTCTTATATCAATAGACTGGGTAATGGGAGAACCAACCCCATCCAATCATCATTGCTCTTTCGTCTATCAATCGGCTTGTTAATGAGGGACACAACTTCAGCCAATGATTATGGTATCACATTATCTTTGACCAAAGTATAAGAGAATTTGAAGTTTACCAAATGTCTCTTCTATCACATGACTGAAATCAACTGCAAAACAAAAAGAAACAGTTCGAATTATAATCACAGAGATTGGGACTGCGGATTCATAAAGAGAAAATGAAATTTATCAGAATAAACGCAGCTGACAAAACTCGTTTCACGCTGGGAGATACCCCATTACAATAGCCTGTTATTTTCAACTCGAACGTAAAGTCGACACTGCTGGCTATATGGTTCTGAAACGTGGATACAACATAGTCGTTAACAAGCAAAGTACACACATTCATAAATATATGACTGCTCAAAATCCATGGTTTGAAGTGGTACGATATGGTCCCCAACATTGACCTTCTGGAAAGATCTAGATGGATCTAAAAAGAAAAGACTGGCTCTCGTATGACATACTTTACGAAAGAGCCTGACAACATTTATAGAAATACACTGTTTTGGGACCCATGGGGTAAGAGGAGCAGGGGCAGATCAATATAGACTTGTTGAATAGAACGGGTTTAACATGAGGGACACAGTTTTGTTGTGACAAAAACTAGTGAAGAAGGCATGAGACAGACATATTGGAGGTTGTTGGCTTATGACCTCTCCTTATCAGGGAGCTGATGGTTTTCATTGATTACAAACATACAGAAATATGTCGCTAAGGACTATTAATTAAATCGAAAAAAAACACAAAGAAATATGTGACAAAGAATATCAAAATACGGTCGAAAAGAGACCTAAAAAATGTGTCGCTAAAAACTAAATTACGTCGTGAAAACACAAAGAAATACATCAATAAGAATGATTAATTACGCCGAGAAAACACAAAGAAATTTGTCGCTAAAACTATGAATTATGTCTAAAGAAAAAAACAAACATATGTCTCTAAGAACATAATTTAGTCGAAAAAAACACAAATAAATTAGCGATGAAAAAAAAACGTAATAATAATGAAAATTTTCACTACTAAACCCTCCATACTAGATAAGAAGATAACAATAGAATAACCTCAAACAATCATTAATATCTGCAAAGACACCATAACGAATTGTGTCGCCAACAGTCGTTTGTATAAGTAAAGTAAGAATAAGAATAACAATGCTGCTATTTATCTTTGATGTAGACCAGAAATGGAACGTGCTTCTAAAACTTATTGACAACAGTTAAGGAACACAGACACAATTACACAGTTGAGACTGATTGATACAGTCAAACGGGAAGACAGTGGCATTTGTGGTTAGAAGTTCTTGAACGGATCAAAAGAATGAACAAATTACTGTTAGATTGAATCTTCGGCACAGGCACAAGACAATTTGACAAGAGAATCGATTTCGTCCATATTTCGTTTCTTTTTTTTTAAATCTGAGGACGTGGATATTTTACAGGCCCTGAGATTATAGGATTCTGTTTGAGTTTGGCGTCAAATGTTGACACTGAAATTGAATTTTGTTTCTGGCAGTTTTAAAGTTTTGATTGCGTTTTGGGGTGATGCTAAATATACTTTCACTATCAAGATAAGAGGCAAAAAAGGCACATAAAGAAGAGAAATATGTTGAAGTGGTGGATGGTTGAATCTTCTTCCCTTGGATAACAAAATCAACAACGAGAAAGGTAATCCCATTTTTCAACGGGTGCATGTTCAGAATAGAGAGATATAAATGGTATGATAACTAATGGGGAACTGTTGGATATATATTTATATATGTCAGTGGAACATAATGTGAAAAGAACGAGGAGGCGTTGTATAAGACACTGATTAAGAAAAAGGTTGATAGCATTACAAGACAGACAGTCTCTGTTCTTAAATCATCAAGGCAAGAGAAGTTGGGGAAGACCAACAAAAAAAACCACACTTTGTTTAAAAAGGGTTTTGAGACAAACATAAAGGAAACAGAAAAAACGTGGACAGAGCTGGAACAGGTGGTCTAAGACAGGAGGACAAGGAGTGTCTCGATTGAAGACCTGCGCTCAATAGGGACTTGAAAGAATGTGATTGATCTGATGAATGATTGCCCTTTTCCACAATAATTCATATTCTTTCCCTTGTTCAGTATACTTCTTCTTCTTCTTCATCGTACGCAGTCAGACAGTAACCATTATTTTTTTCGAAAAAGGCAGTGGTCATCCTGAGGCTGTCGACACTGCCATAGAGCTTGTCTAGTTTTTCCACTGGTGATGGCCACATCTGCTCTCTCTGATCCTCGTATGTCGGGCAGTTTTGCAGCAAATACTCAGAGGTCATTTTCCCGGTACCACACGGGCATTTGTCGGTGTCACCTATGTTCAATTTGTTGAATAGGTGGTACCTCAGTCTATTGTGGCCAGTGCGAAGTCTGAAGACAACGACCTGCTCTCCTCTGTTCAACTGGTAATAGGCATCGTTTTTGGTGTATCCAGTATGTTCGGTTTCCCATTTGGTCATGTATCTAGCTCTAATAAGTCGTTTTGTCATACTAGTATCTGGTTGTGGTAGTTTTGCACCTTCTTTTGCCAGTCTGTCTGCCTCCTCGTTGCCTTGGATGTTGCAGTGAGATGGAACCCACTGCACCACTACCCTTTTTGATGCGGACTGCTGGCATAGTTGATAGAGTACTGCTCTTAAATCATTGTTCAGTATTCATTTCTTACAAAGCATAGAGCCACCACTATAAATGCCCACTTACAGAAAACATATGCCCACGTATTGTGTGCACACTTGATTTCGTTGGTTTTGTAACCTTCTGTTTTACACGTTGATAGGGTAGACCTAGACCGCCCAACTAGTCCTCTCTGGGGGCACACCATCAGTGTGGCAGTGATTCTTAATTTCGTCGCTGTCTCTATTTTCATGTCCCAGAAGTTATGAGGTCTTTATGGCCGGTGTTGTTGCTGTTGCTGTTGTTGTTGTTGTTGAATGTCCACAATGAGTAGGTCTACTATTTTTGTGCGACCTGAAAATAGACGTTTAGTGGCTGGTTGCAGTAGCTTTCCTCACATCCTAGCATGCTGATGAAGTTGCACCGTGGTCCTCCAGGCGGTTGTGCTATGTTTTGCTTCATGTGCGTATCGCTCACTACTACGGGGATACCTGAGTGATATGTAACCTCTCACTGCAATATAGAAAATGAACCGACTTCTTTGCAGCTGGGCGGTCCTCTTTCAATGCTGGAAATGTAGAAGACAGAACACTGCTCTCCCGTTAGCTACAATTTTTCCCCGACCTCGTCAGGTACCCATTTGAAGATGGGTTAACTTTAAGAAGCGATTATACCAGTAACTAAACCTGTGGTACAGAGAAATTGACCGCTGAACATCTGCCGCAAAATTTCCCGACATACGAAGACCAGAGAAAGCCCACATGCCATCACCAGTGCCAACACTAGATACGCTCAATGGCAGTATCGACAGCCTCATGACCACATATACTTTCTGTGAACAAATTCAAGTCGACGTCTGACAGCGTTCGAAGAAAAAGAAGTCTCCACATTTGTAAACAATCAATTAAATTATGTTTAAAAAATTGAGTAACACATTCTATTAAGAAATTTCAACTTATTTTATATACTCGAAATGTGACATCGATTTTTGTCGACAAGCTTATTTAATTCTGGCTCAAACTTGAGAGACACTCCATATCTATACTCAGTCTCCAATTTAGCATCTGTCATGCGAACTCTGATATTGGATTTGATGTATGTTGCTGTTTTAAATGTGTATTCACACAGCGAGGTTAAACCAAAGATCGATAGCAGTTTGCCAACCACCGTCTTCAGGCATGGATAGTCATTTTCATTCCATCCCAGCAGACGGTTTCCCCAGATCTTTGCACAGAAATTGCTCAGTGAGTCGACTGTATCATTCTTGGCTTTGAAGTGTGAGTATTTCTGTTTGAAATTCTCAGTTAGTAACGCAAAGTGAACTGATGACTTCCGCTGAGCTTCTTTGATCGAGACATCGAGTAGGTTCTTCAAGAACTGGAAGTGGACTTTAAATTTGAAAAAGTCAGAACATCGCTCATCGAACTTGTGATTGAAGTTCTTCAGTTAAGTTTCATAGATTGTCAAAACTACAAAAAGCTGTGTAGTTTCAGGCGAATTCTGTTTTACGGGCTTGGCTGAATAATGAATTGTTCGTAACTTTCAATGCGAAAATATTATCGGTTTGTTCAAAAATAAGCTTTCTCTTTCCTTGCAATTTCTGGTTTAGTTCATTTAAATAGCTCATGCCATAAGTCAAAATAGCTCAGAACAACAGTCCGAAATAGCTCATTACGTCAGTCAAAGTTGGCTTTTGACATCAGTCAAACATTTTTCTTGACTTCAGTCAAAAATGGTTCTTGACATCAGTCAAACATGGCTCTTGACATCAGTCAAAAACAGCTCATGACATCAGTCAAAAATAACTCATGACATCAGTCAAAAATAGCTCATGACATCAGTCAAAAATAGCTCATGACATCAGTCAAAAATAGCTCATGACATCAGTCAAAATGGTTCTTGAAATCAGTCAAAAGTTGCTCTTGTGTAGCAGATCCCACTGCTTGCACTGGGGTATTCTAACTAAAAAACGTTACCACACTCAACCACAATATTCGTGACCTCACACTGCAAATAATATAGCAGACAGCAGGTGGCATATTTATTATTTTAAACTCATGCAACACTATCAAAGTGAATGCAATGAAATTACACACAATGCAAGAAATATCATCTGAACTAAATATTCATAAGTATATATATGTTAATGAAAATATTAACTAAAGCGGAAATTTTAAGCAGTTGCTATTGATGGAGTTCCCAACTATCAAAACCCAGTTCTATTGCCGTACACACATCACATACCCCTCCCCTTATCTGCATCCTCAACACACTCTATAAACTCTTCCTCACTCAAATCCCCTCAGGCGGGTGATCTGGACATAGTGTATTCAATAAATTCCACGTATAATCACATATGATCTCTCAACTCAGTCGATCTGCGTATACACACGATATGAAACATGCATCGTTCTCTCGGTGTCTACACACACACTACACACACATCTAGATCTCACCTAGTCGGTCTACACACTCGCTTAACTCGTCAGGACATACCTCGTTCACAAGGTATCCTGCGTACAACCCATATTCAGATTACCTCTAGATACAAGATGCCCACCTATTTGAGCGACTGGCCCCGACTCAATGGCGTATGCTGTTTGAGCGATCCTGTTCCATCTCTAACATTCGTACAACAGTATCAATCGCTCTTCTACTAAACCGGTGAGCTAAACAGACTCCCTTCTACATTCTCACCCTCGCTCTCATCCCCTCTCCATGGCCAGCCTTTTTGACCTAAACGTTCTCTAGTATTTTATACTCTCAAGCATTATCAGCGCTATCCAATAGATCTCTACGGGATGGCTCTATTCAGTAGTTATTAAAACTAATTACTCCGAACACTTGTCACTCAAATATATCGCAGCAAGCTCTGCTGCCCTCCCGTCTGTCACTCATTCCCCACTACCCAAATCGGAACGCCAGTGGTCAGTTCCTACCTGTACACTTTCTTTGCCCTCAACTCCGTTTTTGCTTTGTTGAGACGGTGAGTGACCTTGGCGTAGTGTGCAGACAAAGAGTGACATTGGCACGCATTCAGGTACCTTTGTTCTCAGAGTCGCCGACCACATCACCCATGCCCTAAACGCTCATGCTCAGGCTAGAACTGTTACACTTGACATCAGTCAAAAATAAATCATGACATCAGTCAAAAATGGTTCTTGACATCAGTCAAAAGTGGCTCTTGACATCAATCAAAAATAGATCATGACATTTCAAATATAGCTCATCATATCAGTCAAAGTTGGCCCATGACATCAGTCTAAAATGGTTCTTGATATCAGTCCGAAATAGCTCATGACTTCAGTCAAAGTTGACTTTGACATCCGTCAAAAAAGGCTCATGAAATATCAAAAATGGCTCGTGACATCAGTCTGAAATGGCTCGGGACATCAGTCTGAAATGGCTCGTGACATCAGTCTGAAATGGATCGGGACATCAGTATGAAATGGCTCGTGACATCAGTCTGAAACCGAAGATCACGCGATATCCTGAATATTTTTCTCTTTTGCCACTTTCGTGAAGAAAGTCTCGAATTTGATGAAACAAAGTTGTGAACAGATAAAGAACATTGCAACCATTTAACAAATGAACACGTCTATAGTGAACAACATCATTAAAATCAATATCATCGGGTTCCTTCGAAGATTCCACAAACAAATGGATGATAGCGCTGCGTCTTTCCCGATAATTCACGTTTTTAATTACAGTGTTCTTCAATTCATTCATTCAATGAGTCGCTCTCTGGGCAATGCTGAACCAAGACTTTCTTGGCATAAAATAAAATGAAAGGACAACAGTACAAACACTACATTCATATCAAGTTCTTCAATTATAATAGAGGACTAGCAAAGTTGAAGCTCTTTCAAGCAATTCTTTGTACATAGTCTGCTGACAGAACTTAATTTTCTAAAATCAGAAAAAAACCTCTGTTTAACTTTAGTAACGTTCAGTATCGAGGCGTTACAATAGACAGGATAGGATAAGCTATCCCAAACGGTTTTGAAGAAATGGACAAGATATCTTATTGCATAAAACAAATGTGAAATAAATTAGTAATTGAAATTGCAATGGCCATTTTCGTTTAATCGTAGTGACATGTTAGCAAACGCGCGAAGCTGTAAAGGGAATTTGTTACTATTGAAAAATTAAGCTGATTGCGTCACGATTAACACGGCATAGGAATCAGGTCAATTTGTAGCTAGGAGACGGTCATTAGGGTGCTACATTTTGTCGCAGCCAACTAACCACAAGTTAGACCGGCCCTCCGTGACTGAGGGCGCTCAATTCCAAGCTCAGAATGTGTGTTTTAATGTTATTTCAATGCAGTTTTTTTAGTTTAGTGATATCGATTTGCATTTTATTATTTTATTGAGTTGTGTGAAGTTCTTCATTTCTTCGTTGTTCAGTTTTTAAAAATATTTGCAAATTTAACAAAGTTGCATTTATTGAAGTTCATTCAGAACACGGAGTTTTTCGGCGTCGTTAAGTGGATTCCTTTATGTTTATAACTCAGCTTACCATACAATTATCATCACACTTTGCTACTAGTACCGTTATAAATGAAATCAAGTGCAGGCACCTGGGCTCTCAGACTATAAACTGCAAACAATTTTTCATAAATGTTCTTAAACTATGCAAAATTTGTCCAGAGTAAAAAAAATCCTTTCTTGACATTCAATTTCAAAAACACACTTTAAAGCAATACACAATGAAATAGTAAATATTTACAGCTGATAAGACAAAACCAAACCTTGCATTGAATTATTGGGTTTCATTGTAGTGAACGACCTCCAAACTGTGTATAAACAGACGGGCAAGTTGCTACAATTAATTCTTTGTATTCCAATGATCTCGGCTGCTACAGAACGCTCAATGGGTACATTGAAAAGAATTTAAACTGCCTATTTATATGACCAATAATAGACAATACAATTTGACCACTATTTCTAGTAAGTGTGGTCAAGATCGCGAATTTAAGGAGAGGGTAATACATATTTTTTGCAGAAATGAAACAAAGACGCTTAAAACTGGTTTACGATTAAACGTAGACAAATGTGCAGAAATACAACGACAGAATGGGTTTAAACTGCTTCATTTAGAACAACACGAAGTTTTTCGGCGTCGTCAAGTGTACTCCTTTATGTTTATAACTCATCTTACCATACAATTGTCATCACACTTTGCTACTAGTACTGTTATAAATTAAATCAAGTGCAGGCATCTGGCCTCTCAGACTATAGACTGCAAACAATTTTCCATAAATGTTCAAGTCACTTGAAATTACGTGGATTCATAAAACGACTTGACAAGTGCAACTAATATTACTCGACTCATCCAAAACCAAAGATACACACATATTTATTTTATATTCTTCAAGAAGCGTACTTTGAATAATAACAGATCAATCGCAAATTCTTCCTTTAATCATTTTACGAAATAGTTGCAGGTTTTTCACACTTTTCAGATCGTTACGTTTCATGTCACCGAAATAATTCTCGAGCAACGTGTCCATAGCAACGATCATGAATTCCTTCACGAGCTCTGCTTCCACAAATGACGTTTTTCTTTTAGCTACCATAAAAACAAACTTCACAACTCCCAAGTTTTGCTATGCTTCGTTGCTGTTCCTAACAATATTTTTTCGTCAGTGAAGTTTCGAGAATTAGATGGAAACTTGTTTTTGAACCCATTGTGAACGCTTTGGAAAAACGAGCTGAAATTGTATTTCCTCTTGTCAGAAAATTGATGTCCGCAGATTACACTTGGTTTGTTTTCTTCAACTTCGATGACAACGATATTATGCTGAAAATTGTGTTCAATTTCTCTTGTTCTTTCTTTCCATCCACAATATTAGTGGGATCTTCACTCTAATATTGCCTTTTAACTTTTGGAGTTATAGTTACAACCTTATTCATGTCTGAAAAATATTAATATTTAATTTAGTCATGAAAAAAATTGGCGTTCTCGAGAAAGGAATACACTTCTAATGACAAAAAATAAAAAAACAGTTTTGTTGTTGTGAGTGCTCTAAAGTTGTGTCTACTGAGGAGGTAAATTGTGAAATGTATTGCTGTATTGTAACTTTATACGATCTTGAAGGAAACTCAAAACGTGCATCACGATCTAATTGTACAGAGATCGAAGAGCAGCAAAGATGGTGCCTAACATGCCGGGGGTCTAACTTTTCTCTCGTGTTTTAGTCTAAATTGAATGCCAGCAGGACACGGAATTGACTGTAATTAATATTAGTCGACAATGTACACCTGCATCTACGGAAATGTGTTGCTGTTTTCCATTTGGATTAGATAATTCGTTCATTTCGTGGTGTTTTTTCCTCCGTTTATCTTGGCACGGTCATCGACTATATGTAATAGTATTTCGGTTACATATTTTCACGGTCTAATGTATTCAGCTAAACATTACCAGATTACTGCCCTTCGCCCTATTTGCAGACAATTTCGGTGTTGGTGTGGCTGTGAAATGTAGACATTGGACAATAATGGACTAAAATACATGGTCCGAGAGAGACAAGGCCCTGCCCGGTTAACAAGATGCCCAAACTCATTAATCACACACCGAGTGATGCCCCTACGACCTCATGCAGTTAGGTGAACGAAAAAACAAAAACTGCTTCCATACAGACTGTGGTGAATCTTCTAAGCCAGTATAATGACGTTTTGTTAAGTTACGTTAAATTATATTTCTTCACAAAATATATGACTAGATGTACGAACAAAACTTCTACTTCGCACACTCCAACGTCCGATAAGATAGCGTGGACGAATGGTTTCGGTGCCTGCTTGCTGAGAAGGAAGACAGGGGATCGAAACCTCGGTAAAACATTTGTTGTTTTTCTGTTTGGGGTGAAATAAACAAGCAAAACCAGCAGACGACTTTGTGACTACGCCAACAATTAGAATACAGTCTTTTGACAGTATTTTAAACTCCAAGTAATGGCAAAATTGAGAACTTAAAATTGTTGTTCTATTTAGAATTTGAATTTTATGATTTTAAGTTTAAAGTGAATTTTTATTCGTATCATGCTTGTCAGAGCACAAATTTAAGTTTGTTGGCATTTGGCCACAATTTTTCAGCAGTTGGCCAATCGCGGTCAGTTGCCTCTGGCTGCAAACCCGTGCCGTAGACTTTTGGCATAACAATAATGGTAGATGCACACAGAGCGGCAACGATGGCTCCCTACCGGTTGCGGGTCTATATTGCTTTGGTGTTTTAGTTCATTATGAATGCTGCTAGGCCACAGACGTGCCTGGAATTCATACCAGTTAACGACTTACACGTATGTTTACGGAAACATGTCGTTTTCCATTTGGACTGGTAAATTCGTCAGTTTTCTGTGTGTGTTGTCTTCCTTCCGATTATCCTGGCATGGACATCGGCTATATTAATTAGCACTTCACGGAAAACCTGTGTCGTATTTTTATAGTCTAGTTCACACGTTGAACTTCACGAGATTGGCGCCCTACGTCAAAGCTGCAGACAGCGTCGGTTTTTGGTGTGACTACCATTTAGACTCGAATATAACAGACTAGAACACGGCCCGGGAGATATGTTCCAACAACCTCTTGCGATTATTGGAATGGCACGATACACAACGATAGATGGCATTACCCTCCACTGCCTTGCGGTGTACCTATTCACAGGAAAGGCTTCGGGAGTAAACCCTGAGAAAAAATATGCATCCTGTGTTATTTCCAGTCGTCTCGATAAAATCTTGCCACTGGCTAAAGTTAGCTCAGCATCAGGGATTAAGACGCTGAGCAGCCATGAGCTGCAGTGGTCAGCTACCCATAGCTGACTGCTAGCGTCAGGGCCAGCGAACCATAGCTGCCAAGACCCTTCTACACCTCCTCGCGGTGATCCTGGATAACAGGCTGCAGCAGGGCAGACTGGCTAAGGAGAAGGGATCGGAGAGGGAATGCTAACCCGGTACTCAAAAAATGCTTGCTGAAGTCGGATGTGTTGGACCGAAAGGTGCAAATATCGCAGCCAAGCTGTAAACTACAACACAACGCATTCCGTTTTCTGGACTACATTCTGCTACTTACCCTTTCAGAGTTTAGTAGCTGGAGATTGAGAACGAACGAAGAAGAAGAAGAAGAGCTCAGCACCAAAGAGTGAGTCTGACAAAAGACGCAGATTCTTCCTCACTTTAATCCGAATCACAGTGCAGGTCACCCACTTCAGCGAACACAGCAAGAGAAAAGACTGTCTACACGGCTGAACAAATAGAGTGGTCTTCAACACATGTGATAGACGGACATCGTCAGATGCAGACAAGATAAGTCACTCTACATTACCGCAAGCACGACCGTCTATAATATTTGCAGGCTTCTGTGTTTTACTCTGTTTTGTTGATGTGATCCAGAAGACGATCGTCTTGGAAGGTTTGATAACTTTTCATATCTTGCGTTTTTCCTCGTCGTGTAGCCCAACGTGACCTTCCATGAAGGTGTGTTACCTTTTTATGTCTCTCCTGTTTCGTTGTTGTGATTCTCAGGATGACCGTCCATGAAGGTTTGATATCTTAGTGTATGCTATCACCTCTTTCATTGCTGTGATTCTCAAGATGGCCGTCCATCAAGGTTTGATACCTTTTTATGTCTCACCTGTTTCACGGTCGTGTAGCCCACTGTTTCCAAATCGCCGGTCCGCAGAAAATTCCTGCCGACCACGAAAAGAGGATTGCGGGTTAAGCCACAAACTGCGAAGATCAGTTTGTTGTGATCTAAGCTCTGACTGACTAATGTTTAAATTCAGATGACGTCAGCTACACAAGTATCCGTACATTTCGAAAACAAGAGCTCAAATCTATTTATTGTGTTTATTTATCAAGATAAGTGGGGTTGTTTTGTTTATTTTTTTTCTTTTGGGGAGGGGAGGGGGGGGGGGGGGGCGGCGCGGTGGCGGAATGCCTACATAAATTGCGTTACGTAAATTATGTCATTTTAACATTCGTAAAATTTTTATAATTTACACGGATCCGCGAAAAATGTTTCCAAGTTTTCAATTTTACCGGTCCAATGGTATAAAAAGATTGTGAAACAATGCTGTAGGCCATCGTAATCTTCCCTGAAGGTTTGAGACCTCCAAGTCTCATCTCTCTGTCGGGAACATTAAAATACTGCCCTGAAGATTTGAGACATCCAAGTCTCATCTCTCTGTCGGGAACATTAAAATACTGCCCTGAAGGTTTGAGACCTCCAAGTCTCATCTCTCTGTCGGGAACATTAAAATACTGCCCTGAAGGTTTGAGACCTCCATGTCTCATCTCTCTGTCGGGAACATTAAAATACTGCCCTGAAGGTTTGAGACGTCCATGTCTCATCTCTCTGTCGGGAACATCAGAATCACCGCCCCTGAAGTTGTAAGACCTTCATGTCTGTTACCACCTCTTACATTGCCCCGAACCAAGAGTAGGCCAAAGAGACACAGTCTCATGTGATCATTATAACTCAGTTCCTGGAAGTAATGAGACCATTCCTTGAGGCTATTATGCCCAGAAAAGCGAGAGACAACTTGTGAAATGCCCTCCATGCATTTTCTTTTATATTGATTTTATCCTCGAATTCAGCTCGATACCTCTATCTTTTCATGTGTGTGTGTACAATTCTATCTTCCCTCGTTTCGTGTTTGGTTTTTTCTTTCTTTACTTCTTTCTTTCTTTAAACTTGTGTCAGCTCTCATTAGCAACACTGACTGGTTTTTATATAAACGGAAGTGTGAGACAAAGTTAAACATGACGTAATGCCAGATAGAATATTCCCTGTCATTGGTTAGCGCAAATTCTTCTAGGCGGTTCGATCAAATCTTAAATAGGCAATAACGAAAATAGCGAAGACAAACAGACTAAGTAAAAGAAGAAAAAAATAAGTAAATGATGACGATTATGATGAATTTGTTAATGACAAGAAATAAAATCCAACGAAGAGGCAATTGGAAAAGTATAAACAATAGAAGAAATAGTTGTAGAAGATGAAGAAAAATAAGGGGACGAAGACTAAGAATAACCATGCAAAATGATTCAAATAAGACGAAGAATCTTTCAATACGACGAAATATCAGAGACGAGAATAGGACTACTGCCACACTGAGGCTACTGACAATATAGTCCAGCCCACTTGTAATAGAAGGCTTCCCAGCTTAAAAGTTTCCACTTCTAACCATTAACATTGGTCAATGGAGAGTACCCATCTAGACTTTAGCTCTAGAAACAATAACTCAAATATGATATACCAACAAGGGCTCAATTCTACATTCTTCAGTACATTATCTACTGATAGCGTGGTGTCAGATCAGATAGGTCATGGAGAGGTTGTCAGATTTGATAGGTCAGGGAGAGGCCGTCAGATCTGATAGGTCATGGAGAGGTCGTCAGATATGATAGGTCATGGAGAGGATGTCGGATCTGAAAAGTCATGGAGAGGCCGTCAGATCTGATAGGCCATGGAGAGGCTGTCAGATCTGATAGGCCAGGGAGAGGCCGTCATTTCTAACTCATGCTCGCATGTCTTCGTCATCCGTAGTGAAAACTGGTAAAGAAAGATAAAAGACAAGAGTGCATTTCTTCTTCTTCATCGTACGCAGTCAGACATCAACCTTTATTTTTTCGAAAAAAGCAGCGGTCATCCTGAGGCTGTCGACACTGCCATAGAGCTTGTCTAGTGTTGCCACTGGTGATGGCCACATCTGCTCTCTTTGATCTTCGTATGTCGGGCAGTTTTGCAGAAAATGCTCAGCGGTCATTTTCCCGGTACCACACCGGCATTCGTCAATGCCACCTATCTTCAATTTGTTGAATAGGTGGTACCTCAGTCTATTGTGGCCAGTACGAAGTCTGGAGACCACGACCTGCTCTCTTCTGTTCAACTGGTAATAGGCATCGTTTTTTGTGTAGCCAGTATGTTCGGTTTCCCATTTGGTCATGTTTCTAGCTCTAATAAGCCGTTTTGACTCTTCGTATGTCATACTAGTATCTGGTTGTGGTAGTCTTGCACCTTCTTTTGCCAGTCTGTCTGCCTCCTCGTTGCCTTGGATGTTGCAGTGGGATGGAACCCACTGTACCACTACCCTTTTTGGTGCGGACTGCTGGCATAGTTGACAGAGTTCTGCTCTTAAATCATTAAGTTCAGTGTTTTTCTGGCTTTTTAGTGCTGTGACTACGGCGAAGGCATCTGTAAGCAGGACTATGTGGCTTTCATTCCTTTTACCTGTCACCATTTCTTCCACTGCCGCCCTCAGTGCCTCTGCCTCCGCTCTGAAATTGCTTGTGTATTTTCCAGTAGCGAATGACAGTGTTATTTTTCTGCCATTTGGTAGGTTCAGAAATGCTCCTACCCCTCCGTTCTGTGTTGTGTTTGTTACGGAACCGTCGATCCAGTGGGTCCAGTCCATGCTTGGGTAGTTTTTCGTTATGTAGCTCAGGGTAGTATCCAAGAGTGCATTTAACCCCTGAAGTGGGAATTGGTTGGCGCAGCCGAGAGCGTATATCCCTCGCCAGTGGGTTCTGCAGCTACACCTATAGAGATCCGCCTGCTCCTCGGCCTTTTTGTCAGGCCCTTCTCCAAGGGGCTTGCACGAAAGCTCTAAAAACTGTACCCCAAATATGATATATCCGCAAAGCCCCAATTCTACCTTCTTCAGTACGTCTCTGACTGCAAGATGAGAGTCTTCAATCAACTACCGAAGACGAACTATTAAGAATGTATAGAGATGAATACTAGCTGGCTTCTACAGCAACAACTTTTTCTTGGTAAAGGTATGCTTATGTCAACAACAGTAGTCTATTTGATTATATCTGGTCATGTCAGCTGTTGAATATAGTTGTAAATGAGGATGGAATTATGGAGAGCTGGTCCACTATAGACATTGTTGAGAGTTGTTACTATAAACATTATTGAGAGTTGGTCTACTATAAAGATTATTGAGAGTTGGTACTATAAAAATTATTGAGAGTTTGTACTATAAACATTATTGAGAGTTGGTCTACTATAAAGATTATTGAGAGTTGGTACTATAAACATTATTGAGCGTTGGTACTATAAACATTGTTGAGAGTTGGTCTACTATAAACATTTTTGAGAGTTGGTACTATAATCATTATTGAGAGTTGGTACTATAATCATTTTTGAGAGTTGGTACTATAAACATTATTGAGAGTTGGTACTATAAACATTATTGAGATTTGGTCTACTATAAACATTATTGAGAGTTGGTACTATAAACATTATTGAGACTTGGTACTATAAACATTATTGAGATTTGGTCTACTATAAACATTATTGAGAGTTGGTACTATAAACATTATTGAGATTTGGTCTACTATAAACATTAAAGAGAGTTGGTACTATAAACATTATTGAGAGTTGGTACTATAAACATTATTGAGAGTTAGTACTATAAACATTGTTGAGAGTTGGTCTACTATAAACATTATTGAGAGGTGGTCTACTATAAAGATTACTGAGAGTTTGTCTACTATAAACATTTTTGAGAGTTGGTACTATACACATTATTGAGAGTTGGTACTATAAATATTTTTGAGAGTTGGTACTATAAACATTATTGAGAGTTGGTCTTCTATAAACATTGTTGAGAATTGGTCTACTATAAACATTGTTTGGAGTTGTCCAGTATAAACATTGTTGCGAGTTGTTCAAGTATTAACCAGCAAATGAGAGGCAACAATCATAAAGACAAACATACATTGCCACAGAATATTCAATTTCTGTTCAATCAAAAAGTGTCGACAAGTGTATTAAATAAATTATTCATGTTCGACTTAAAAGTGCACTAAATAAACTTTATTCTTCCACCGAATAGTACCCTGCTATAAAATACGAAGTTCAAGAGCAACGTAAGTTTGTTACCATCATCATCATCATCCTGAAACCTAGAAGGTCGTTGAAGCACTGTCATTGCAGTTTGTCGAACTATTTCCCGCCATTCTCGAATTTTCGCCAGAGTTCCGAGTTTCAGCTATAGACCTTTCCGTCCACTCTTTTATATTGTCCTCTCATCTCTTTTTTGGTCTCCTTCTCCCACGCTTGCCAGGCACAGTGCCTTGTAGGATGGTCTTGGTCAGCCCCACTGATCGTGATATATGTCCACACCATGTCAATTTTCGTGTTTTTACTATAGTCAGTAGGTTTTTAGACTGGCCTAACTCCTTGTTAACAGTTTCAAAAAAAAATCTTGTTTGTAACGCGATCCAGACATGAAATGCCAAGAATTCTTCGCAAGCATCTCATTTCCATTGCGCAAACGTTACGTTGTAGTGCAGCCGTCAGAGTCCATGTCTCATACGAGGTACACCGAGGTGATCATTGCATACATTAAAGTCAGCTTCGATTTAAGGCTAATGTTCTTGTCTTTCCAGATTATTCGCAGTCTGGTCAGGCGACCATGGCCATCCCAGTTCTTGACCGGATCTCCGCTCTAGACCCCTCCGCATTCATTTCTGCTCCCTGATATTTGAATCGCGTAACACTTTCCAGAGGTTCACCTTTGACCATAATCGGGTTTTAAATACCCTCTGGGGCGTTGACCATAGTTATACTCTTCTCTGCACTTATTGGCATCCCAAAATTCTGGGCAGCATTGTCCAGGTTTGCGACTAGCCTTGCAAGTTCAGGTTTTTTCCAGCCAGACCGGAAATGTCGTCGAAAAATCGGAGGTTGGTGAGGATGCGTCCACCTATACTGACCGTCCCTACGTGTTCATCCAACGCTTCTGACATAATGCGTTCTAGAAAAACCTTGAAACGTGTCGAGAGAGGAGACACCTCTGATGCACATCAACTGTCGTGCGGCACCATTCACCTGTAGTCTCCTTGAGGTAAACTGCACTGCTGGCATCGGAGTATAGTTTCTCAATGACGTGGGTGAGTATCCATCCTACCTTGTACTGGACCATACACATCTAATAACACTCAGTTTGAATTTCCTACTTTTCAACTGAATTTTGAAGAAAATAATGTATCACGTCACCCCGCTATTTACACATTTGATGCAAACAGATCGGATTAGCGTCTCCTACAGTATTCTTCCTTTTATGCTATCATTATATCTGTGTTGATTTTTGAAGACCTCTAGAATTTGTTAATGTTCAGAACCTTTGCTACTTTGTTCGCACGTTGTCCTTGCCTGAACAGACACTTGCTTCCAAGTTTGTGCGGAGACCGACGATCACAACGGAAGTGACGATGCATGCGATGACACATTCGACGACAGGTAAAGCTCCAGGCATAAATTATGTCGCTGTAGATGTTATTAAGCTAAGTCTAATTTCTGCCTCATTCATATCTAATGTCCTTCTCATCCATTTATGATGCCCTTCCCATCCATATCTAATGCCCCTCTCACTCATATCTAATGCCCCTCTCACCCATATCTAATGCCCCTCTAACCCTTATATAATGCCCCTCTCACCCTTATCTAATGCCCTTCTCCCCCATATCTAATGCCCCTCTCACCCTTATCTAATGCCCCTCTCACCCATATCTAATGCCATTCTCCCCCATATATAATGCACCTCTCACCCTTATATAATGCCCCTCTCACCCATATCTAATGCCCTTCTCACCCTTATATAATGCCCCTCTCACCCATATCTAATGCCCCTCTCACCCATATCTAATGCCCTTCTCACCCTTATATAATGCCCCTCTCACCCACATCTAATGCCCCTCTCACCCTTATATAATGCCCCTCTCACCCTTATCTAATACCCTTCTCACCCATATCTAATACCTTTCTCACCCATATCTAATGCCCTTCTCCCCCATATCTAATGCCCCTCTCCCCTATATCTAATGCCCTTCTCCCCCATATCTAATGCCCTTCTCACCCATATCTAATGCCCCTCTCCCCCATATATAATGCCCTTCTCCCCCATATCTAATGCCCTTCTCCCCCATATCTAATGCCCTTCTCCCCCATATCTAATGCCCCTTTCCCCCATATCTAATGCCCCTCTCCCCCATATCTAATGCTTTTCTCCCCCATATCTAATGCCCTTCTCACCCATATCTAATGCCCTTCTCACCCATATCTAATGCCCCTCTCACCCTTATATAATGCCCCTCTCACCCTTATATAATGCCCCTCTCACCCATATCTAATGCCCTTCTCACCCTTATCTAATGCCCCTCTCACCCATATCTAATGCCCCTCTCACCCATATCTAATGCCCTTCTCACCCTTATATAATGCCCCTCTCACCCACATCTAATGCCCCTCTCACCCTTATATAATGCCCCTCTCACCCTTATATAATGCCCCTCTCACCCTTATATAATGCCCCTCTCACCCATATCTAATGCCCTTCTCACCCATATCTAATGCCCTTCTCCCCCATATCTAATGCCCTTCTCCCCATATCTAATGCCCCTCTCCCCCATATCTAATGCCCTTCTCCCCCATATCTAATGCCCTTCTCACCCATATCTAATGCCCCTCTCACCCATATATAATACCCCTCTCTTCTATATACAATACCCTTCTCATCTATAGTTAATGCCCCCCTCATCCCAAATGTTCCTCCTATATATATAGTATATCCTTATTATCCTCCTCCACGTTCAACCATAACTAATATCTGCCTTATCCATATTTAATGTCCCCCTCCCCTATTTTTGAAGTGCTTATGGAATGAGCATGTTATATCTTCCATCAAAAGAACAATACACCTACACAAGCACCTCCAAATATGGGCCATCTTTATCTGCTTTCAAATTTTCCATTGTCAAGATGATCGCCAAAAATGGGAATCGATGAAGATCGATAATCGTAGCCTGCAGTTCCTACGGGATTTCCATGATTAAGTAAAATCAAATGTTTACCGTCAACAGGAGACGCCTGTGACGACAATGACTGCAGAGACCAGTATTTGCGCACTCTTAAAATCTATAGAACAAAGAACAACAGAAACACAAAGTGAAATAAAAGGCAATCTCACCTGAGTGGTCAATGAAATCAATCACAACATTCATCGTCTCCTATGGAGCATGGGTCTTGAACAAAAAATACACCACGTCTTCCTGTCCTTGGTCAAATGTGCCAACTTAGTCTACATATTTTGTCTTCTTCGTATTGACCTTTAATACGCAGACATGCCTCTACATCTTCTGTCTATGGGGTTCCAGAACAGAGGCTATTTTGTAATGCTATCTACTGGTTTCTTTATTATGCGGCCTATCCAACGCAATAGCAACCTCTTCACATCTTTATCTGCATCTGACACAGTACTTCCCTGCAGGTCTACGTTAGTGATTTTGTCGTACCATTTCAATCCTTCTTGCCTTGGCTTCGTTCATTCTCAATCTTCCGCTACCAAGTCTTGAAAGGTCTTTATGTAGCGGAATGTAGTCCAAAGAACGGAATGTGTTGTATCAAAGTTTACAGCCTGATTGCGATATTTGCACCTTTCGGTCCGACACATCCCTGATCTTCGTTGGCTGTAAGTTGTGAAAGTATGTGCCTGTGGCGTTGTCGTTATTGTGGTTCTCCATGTTTCAGAGCTATACAACAGTATGGATTTTATATTGGAGTTAAAGATTAGCTATGACAGGCGTTCAAGCCAAACCGGTACTTTTTTAAGGAACATTTTTTTTTCAAGTAGTCAAAATGATATTTATGCACTTATCCCAGCGGTTAAGTAATGCTTGAAAAGCTTCAGCGTAGAAATATTTTTCAGTATATATGAACCAATCTAGGACAGCCTGTTTCACTTCGTCAAGGAATTAATATAGGAGTAAACAATAAGTGAAAATGGCTTGGAGCGCGGTCTGGGCTGTAAAATGGATGTGGCAATACCTTCAAGCCGGGCTGCTGCATATGGCATAGAGTCCGGTGAGCCGTATGAGGTCGAGCGTTATCTTGCATTAGCAGGACGTCCTTTGTGATCAAACCAGGCTTTTTTTTACGTCAGACGGTTATGCACATCACTCAAAATATATATGTACTGGTCACTGTTGACAGAGGCACCACGGGGTAGAAAATCAACATTAATGATGCCAAGTGTGTCCCAGACAACACTCGCATTCACTTTTTGGGTTGAGAGCCGCAATCATCAATCACGGATGTACGGTCGTCTCTGAAACGTTTACACCCTTCAAATGTTTTACTACAACTGAGTGTCTCGTCACAATATTGTGGTAACAGTCTTCTATAAATTTCGCAGGTTTCACAAGAAACTTCATCACAACACGCTGTTCCATTCAAGAACTAACAGTGTTGTACGCCATTTTTATTTATCTGTTACGTAACTGGCCCATGGAAGTGGGCCACCTAGCAGTAATATGACATAAGTGTCCCTAACTAATGATAGTAGTTTCATCACGCTATAAACCAATATTACAGAACTAGAACAAAAAGTCCCGGTTTGATTTGAACGTCGCTCGTATTTTTGCGTTGAATTTAATCACTTTCAAACAAAAGTTGTACGCCAGTTGAAAAACGTAAGCCCACTCAAGACGGATGTAGAGAAAGGGTGGGGGAGGGGGGAAGGAGGGGCAGGAGGCGTCCTGAAAACCCCTGTTAGGGTAACAACGTATAAAGACAATTATTTTCTTAAGGGTTAACTTTGTCGAACGAGTTGACAAAACTATTCAAGAATTGATTCAATGAGTTTCTTCTTCTTCTTCTTCTTCCTACCCTGTCAGACGCAATGAGATTCGAATTTTGACCAATGCAAAACCTACAAAATAATGCTCTTTCCCAATCAAGAAAATATTTTAAAACTGAGTTTTTCGGTACAAGATTTTATTTATACTGACAGATTTATTTATCGTTTTATTAATTATTTATTTCCTCTTTTTGGGTCGCGGTGACTACATAATTGTAATTTTTGAGGTGTGTATTTTGTGAATTGGTGTATCGGCGTTTTAAACAAACAATGCTTGTTGTTTTTCTATTTTTTAGAGGAAAATCTAAATTATTGGAAATTTTGAACCACAAAATCTATTTTTTTTTTGCATAAAAATATTGTTGGCGTATAGAGTAATTTTTGCAATGTAAAATCATTGCAAAAATTAAGGAGTAAATACTGAAACGAAAAGAAGCATTTTAATGAGCAACTTAAATTACATGATCTGGAAGCTGGCGTAATCGTTGCATTTCCTGCAAAGTTATGTTATGTTGACAGGCTTCAACAGCCGTGAATTCACTTGGAATTTAATCGAAACGTGGTGACTTTCTTGTGATAAAGACGATGCAGGCAAATAACGTAACTTCATTCGCGAAGTATGCTCAAGGCGGTCATGCGTGACCACAGCCAGCTTAGTGATTGAGACAACAAAAGAAATATAAAGAGACTAATTTTTGCGGTAATAGCTTTCAAATTAACTGAACAGGATCCGTCAAAATTTGACAAATTAACGGGTCACACAAGTAGAAACTGTACAGACAATTTCAGGTCTCTAGGATACGGAGAAGTTGGTTAAAACAGGAGAAATAGAAATCCACGCGTACAACAATCATGTCAAGATAAATAAGAGCTTCCATGAAAGGGACACAGAAGACCTTGTGAATTACCGTTCGATCTGTGTGCTCTTAATCGTAAAACGTTTTTCGTGAAAGTGATTATGAACAGACTAGGGGGACAACCAGGGGATGGCTTGGCCTAGTGGTTAAGTGGCAGGGCTCACAACGCGAAGGTGCTGGGTTCTTCTTCTTCTTCTTCTTCTTCGTACGCAGTCAGACAGTAACCATTATTTTTTCGAAAAAAGCGGCGGTCATCCTAAGGCTGTCGCCACTGCCATAGAGCTTGTCTTGCAGTTCCACTGGTGATGGCCACATCTGCTCTCTCTGATCCTCGTATGTCGGGCAGTTCTGCAGCAGATGTTCTGCGGTCATTTTACCAGTACCGCACGGGCATTCGTCGGTACACCCTATCTTCAATTTGTTGAATAGGTGGTACCTCAGTCTATTGTGGCCAGTGCGAAGTCTGAAGACAACGACCTGCTCTTTTCGGTTCAACTAGTAATAGGCATCGTTTTTGGTGTAACCAGTGTGTTCGGTTTCCCATTTGGTCATGTATCTGGCTTTGATAAGCCGTTTTGACTCTTCGTACGTCATACTGGTATCTGTTTGTGGTAGTCTTGCACCTTCTTTTGCCAGTCTGTCTGCTTCCTCGTTGCCTTGGATGTTGCAGTGTGATGGGACCCACTGTACCACTACCCCTTTTGGTGCGGACTGCTGGCACAGTTTGCAGAGTGCTGCTCTTAAGTCATTAAGCTCAGTGTTTTTCTGGTTTTTTAGCGCTGTGACTACGGCGAGAGCATCTGTAAGCAGGACTATATGGCTTTCATTTTCACTGTGTGTCACCATTTCTTCCACTGCCGCCCTCAGTGCCTCTGCCTCCGCTCTGAAATTGCTTGTGTACTTACCAGTAGCGAATGACAGTGTTATTTTTCTGCCATTTGGTAGGTTCAGGAATGCTCCTGCCCCTCCGTTCTGTGTTGTGTTTGTTACAGAACCGTCGGTGTATGCATGGGTCCAGTCCATGCTTGGGTAGCTTTTCGTTATGAAGCTTAGTGTAGTATCTCTCCTTTCATTTTCAGTCTGGCAGTTTTTGTTTGCAATACCTGGTATATTTTCTACCACCTCTGGAAATATATCCTGCCTCCAGGTAGGTTTTCGTACAGTAGTGATGGGTTTTGGTGTTGTTAGTGCGTTTTATGGGATCTTCGTGCATCTTTGCTTTGGCTATTTCTGCAAAGTTTCTCCGCTTTAGTTTCCCATTTCCCAAATTGTTTAGTCTCTGGTGCATTGGATGGTCGGTCAGTCTTTGGAGCTTCTCTGACTGCAGCTGGGCTCTGCAGTCTCTTCTATCGGTCATGGATTGCAGTTTTGTAATCTTTCCAAATGTGACTCCCAGATAGGTTGGGTTGTCGTTTGGCTGCAGAAATTTGCCATTTAGACTTAATTTGGTACTTTGGGGTTTTAATGAAAGCGAGAATATTGTGCATGTGGTTTTCTCCTCGTTTATTTTGACCAGCCATGAGTTCGCCCACTCTTCCAGCGATGTTAGGGCCGTCTGCATCCGATTTCTTGCTATGGTGAGATTCTTTTCAGAGGTCCACATAGCCAGATCGTCTGCAAACATTGAGCTATGGACTCTTCTTGGTATATTCTCTGTAATATCGTTTATATATACCAGGAAGAGTGTGGATGACAGTACCCCCCCCCCCTTGGGGTACTCCCTGCTCGAGTGTCACCTTTTTGCTCATCTGCCCTTGTACTTGGACTCTGGCCGTTCTTTGTTTGAGGTAGTGGTTGATCCACTTGTACATTTTCCCACAAACATCACTTCTTCTTAGCTTCTTCTTCCAGACTTTGTCAAATGCCTTTTCCAGATCCACCCAAACAGCTACTGTGTGTTTCTGTGCCTGGTAGGCATCTTCTATCTCCTGGGCTATGAGGATGACCTGGTCCTCAGTGGATCTGTGCTGTCTAAAGCCGGCTTGCTGTGGAATTAGTATTCGTTTTTCTTCCAGATGCCATATCAGTCTGGTGTTTATCATCCGTTCCATCAGTTTGCCGACACAGCTCAGTAGGCTTATGGGCCTGTATCCATTTGGATCTGTTTTGTCCTTTCCTGTTTTTGGTACTGGTACCAGTACTGCGTCTTTCCATGCCTGTGGTACAATTCCCCTTTTCCAGCTTTGGTTCAGGACCGATAGCAGTTTCCTCTTCGCTGTTTGGCCCAGCCCCATCAGCATTTCGTTTGTTATCCCGTCTTTTCCGGGAGATTTCCTTTTCTTTAGTGTTCTCATGGCCTCTTCCATTTCGCGCATTGTTAATTTAGCCATCATGTGCTCTTCAGGTGCCGTATTAATGTTTTCGTGCCCCTTTAGCTCTTCGCTAATGTCTGTATGCTTATCTGCAGGGACCTCGATGTGGTTTGCTCTGGCATAGTGATCGACAAAGGCGTTTGCGGCTTTCTTACCTGTGATCAAGTTCTCGCCCTGCTTGATAGTAATTTGTTTATTTGACGGGGTTTCGTCGTTCATGGCTCTGAGTAGCTTCCATAGCTTGTTCCCGTCTTTGTCCAGGTTTAGACTTTCCGTTTTATTTTTCCAGCTTTCTCTTGCTGTTTGCTTGAGAGTGTGTTTGTACTTCGCCGTGGCGGCTTTGAGGGCGATGTTTGCCTCCATGGATTTTTCTCGCTCTGCCATGTTCCTAGCGTTTGTTACTGCATCTTCCACTTTCTGCAATTCATCATTCCAGTAGGGCTTATAGTTTTTCCTAGCTCCTCTTGGGATGGTTTCAGTGGCGGCTTGCATTATTGCCTTGCTTAGGCTCTCCACCATGGGCTTCATTTTGGTGTTTCGTGTGTTGATGGTTTCACACAGCCCATCTGTCAGGATTGCAAATCTGTCCCAGTCGGCTCGTTTGTAATTCCAACGTGGGAGTGGTTTTGTTTCCTGTGGGCCTACTTCCATGTCAATGGTTAGCCTGATCGGCCTGTGGTCGCTACCTGCCAGTTGGTTTAGCACCTGGCGGTCTATTTTATGGTGTATGTCCTGTGTGGAGAAGGCCAATTCTGGAGTCGAGGTGGTATGCCATGTTCTTGAATAGAAGCTAGGGCTATCGTCCGGCCTATTGATTAGGGAGAGAATTGCATCTATCTCCCAATCTTCCACTTCGTCACCTCTGCTGTCTGTGTCAGAGTATCCCCATCTCTCCGAGTGGCTGTTGAAATCTCCAACTACTATGCAGTTGGAGTCTCTGACCTCCATACTCGAGAGCGATAGGTCTCTATTTGGTGGTCCGTACAGATTGAAAATGTGGAGCTTCGTCTCTTGAGCCATTATGTCAACTCCTACAATTTCTGCTTGTCCGGTGTGATTGACAGATACCGCGCTACTCGGTATGCAGTTTCTGGTCAGTATCAGGACCCCTCCTTTGTGGCCTTCTCTATCTAGACGGAAGGTCTGGTATCCTCTGATTGAGAATTTATGATTATTGTTGAGGTGCGTTTCCTGGATACATGCCACGTCAATCTTACCTTCATGCAGGTGATGTGTTAGGGAAAGTTTTTTGTTAATGACTCCCTCCGCATTCCACTGTAGTATTTTGAGGGTCTTGAGGTTTTGGTCAATAGAAGTTGCCCCATAGTCATGTGCCTTGACTCCACGACACATGGGTGGGTGACCACCAGTAGTCAAGGGTGGGCCCCTTTGAGGCGTGAGGCCCGGCACTATCGCTGCCTGGCGGGACTCCGCAGGATGAGCGCCATGCGTTTTTCTAATCGGTTGTACTGTCATCATGCTGCGATTTACGTTGCAATGTTTTGTTAGGCTTGCGGCCCCGTGCATCCGATTTTAACAGGCGTTTCTGTAGGGATGCCCTCCTTAGCCTTTGGCTGTCCCCAGCCTATCTGCAAGGCAGCAGTTGTTTATGATCAGAGTTGTCTCTCTTATGGAAGTTGTCTTACCAGACTATCGAGTCTTCACTACTCGTGTCTATAGGGTGCAATGATGATATGTGAGATGATATATGAGATGGACTGGTTTACCCGGAAGAGAGGCAGTCCAGTGTGTCTGTATCCCAGGATCGTCACGTCCTGCCAGAAACGTAGCATTTGCATGTGAGTGGGGTATCTCTTTCTCCCTTTATTTTCTTGGCTTCTATGCAGGGATGGTACGCCTAGCATTCCGCGCCACCTGGGGTGTTGACACAGTGGGGCAGGTGTGCAATGTCAGCTGGTCTGCATCTCTTCCGCTCCAGCATGATAGTTATATGGCTGATAACGTACAGAGGTAGATATCGTAGCCGAAGTGCATTTAGCCAGAGGACAAGCCTGGTAATGTCACAGAGATGTTGTTCGCCTGGTGTGCGGACAGCTCTCATGGTCATTGGTTGAGTCTCGACAGTTCACAGTGAGGTGGCTGCTCTACTGTTTTCGACACCCCGACCAGGTACTAAGTCTTGTGTTGGTGGTTTCGAACCCCATCGCCGTATAAGGTGAGTATCAAGCAGTTGTCCCCCCGCTTTGATCGGCGGACGGCAAGGACCTCTTTCTGCGGCTCTACCGGATAGGGCTGGGGCGCAAGCCCCAGGTCCCGAGCATGTAGGAGCCTCCCATTGCAGTGGTGCTGAGATTTTGGGCGGGATTGCGGCTTACAAGGGTTCGGCCGTAATCCCCCACATGGTAGCCTCGCGCCATTGGCTTATCAGCCTGGTACGTGAACCAAAGTGTCTGCGGCTCCTCTCGTTATGAGCTGGTTTTCCGTAGCAACGCCCTGTCATTAGTAGGGTAAAACTGACCTGTCTTCAGATGGTCTATTTCCAGCACCCGTTCACTATTTGGCCAGACGATTTTATTGAGGGCTTATGTTTGTCAATGACCAGGTATTTGAAATCTGCGGTTTCTGCGGTTTCCGCGAGGGTCGGAGCTTGGTAAGCATGTATTAGCTCTAGAATTGCCACAGTTATCCAAGTAGGATCGTGTCATCTAAGGAACCTCGACTGATTTAATGAGCCATTCGCGGTTTCACCGTGAGACAGTGTGAACTTAGACATGCATGGCTTAATCTTTGAGACAAGCATATGACTACTGGCAGGATCAACCAGATATCTGTCGGAGACGTACGTACAGCACACACCGGTCGGCGGAGGAAGGGTGTGTGAAAAGCCTCACTGGGACTGCCGCAGGGACCGACTGACGGGACGGATGGACGGTTGTTCCACCCGTCCCTCACTCCGTTGACTAAGGACCGCCTGACAGGGGCCTCCTACACGCACCAGACGACCGACCGACCGGGCTCGCTCGAGGAGGGATGGCAGCGCTCTGTGCAGAACGGATCCCAACGACCTCGGCGATGAATTTCACTGGGACTAGAGACAATTTGGCCTGACGGCCTGCCCTTCTCCGGAGGAGAACGCATGGCCTTGAGGCACGATTCCTGCTTTCCATTTGCCGGTCACAAGCTCTTTGCGAGAGTCGGACCACCAGCGAGACGTACTGTCGAGCTCTGCTATAATCCTTAGATAAATCACCACGGACGGACCACGTTTCCTGATACGGACCAGACGAGCGCACCTCGGTGGAGGAGACGCCACAACAAACCGCACCCAATTCGCACTACGGGGAAAGGCAGGCGAGCGTCTTCCGCAAGCCCGCGCTATCGCTCCGCCTGGCGGGACTGAGATCGCTTTACGAACACTGGTTGAAATTGAGTCGCGTCGGCGAGACAACTACCCCAGATGGTTCTGGGTTCGATCTCCATCACAGTTCCGGCCGTTACTCCGAGGAAGCAAACTCTTAGAAAATGCGGGAGGACGCAGACGCTTACATAAAATGCATGCTGAAATCGGATGCACTGAGCCGACAGGCGCAAAATAAAAACCACAGTGCAACGCACACCGCCTTGGGCATTAAAGAAATAAGGTTATAAACGTAATCGTTATAAAATTGGTTGTTGTGGCAATGGTAATACAGATGAAATTGACGATAATGTAGTTGAAGATTATAAAGGTGATATTGGTGGTAGTGATGTTAAAGATGTTAAACGTGGTAATGATGATACAGACGAAAGTGGTAGTACTGTTGAAACTGATGATGGTGGTGGCAATGGTGATACAGATGATAGTAGCGTTAATGATGATAATGGTGCCCTGATGATAATGAAAATAGTCATGATTTATGATTATAATGAAAAGAATGATACTGATAATGATTACATTTTTCATTATCTACCACTCTTCTTCTTCTTCTTCATCGTACGCAGTCAGACATCAACCATTATTTTTTCGAAAAAAGCAGCGGTCATCCTGAGGCTGTCGACACTGCCATAGAGCTTGTCTGGTGATGGCCACATCTGCTCACTCTGATCCTCGTATATCGGGCAGTTTTGCAGCAAATGCTCAGCGATCATTTTCCCGGTACTACACGGGCATTCGTCAGTGCCACCTATCTTCAATTTGTTGAATAGGTGGTACCTGAGTCTATTGTGGCCAGTGCGAAATCTGAAGACAACGACCTGCTCTCTTCTGTTCAACTGGTAATAGGCATCGTTTTTTGTGTAGCCAGTATGTTCGGTTTCCCATTTGGTCATGTATCTAGCTCTAAATAGCCGTTTTGACTCTTCGTATGTCATACTAGTATCTGGTTGTGGTAGTCTTGCACCTTCTTTTGCCAGTCTGTCTGCCTCCTCGTTGGCTTGGATGTTACAGTGGGATGGAACCCACTGCACCACTACCCTTTTTGGTGCGGACTGCTGGCAAAGTTGACAGAGTACTGCTCTTAAATCATTAAGTTCAGTATTTGTCTGGCTTTTTAGTGCTGTGACTACGGCCAGAGCATCTGTAAGCAGGACTATATGGCTTTCATTCCTTTTACCTGTCACCATTTCTTCCACTGCCGCCATCAGTGCCTCTGCCTCCGCTCTGAAATTGCTTTTGTATTTTCCAGTAGCGAATGACAGTGTTATTTTTCTGCCATTTGGTAGGCTCAGGAATGCTCCTGCCCCTCTGTTCTGTGTTGTGTTTGTTACAGAACCGTCGGTGTATGCATGGGTCCAGTCCATGCTTGGGTAGTTTTCCGTTATGTAGCTCAGGGTAGTATCTCTTCTTTCTTTTTCAGTCTGGCTGTTTTTGTTTCCAATACCTGGTATATTTTCTACCACCTCTGGAAATATATGCTGCCTCTAGATAGGTTTTCGTACAGTAGGGATAGGCTTTGGAGTTGTTAGTGCGTTCATGGGGTCTTCGTGCATCTTTGCTTTGGCTATTTCTGCAAAGTTTCTCCGCTTTAGTTTCCCATTTGTGATACAGATGATAGTAGCGTTAATGATGATAATGAATTGTTGATGGTAATGGTGCCCTGATGATAATGAAAATAGTGAGGATTTATGATGATAATGAAAATAGTGATGATTTATGATTATAATGAAAAGAAGGAGACTGATAATGATTACATTCTTCATTATCTACCACTCGATCTGCTTCTTTCCCAAATCCTTGTCCCAATAATATAGTACTCGTTTGGTACGGCCATAAATCGAGATAAACCGGTCTTGCAAATACGATACTGCACGAAAAGTTGCAAAGCGGACGATGAAGAGGTCATGCCAAAAAGAGATGGGAGGACAACATAAAAGAATAAACCAATCTCCGACTAGAGGAGGTTCAGGGATGCCGTGGGGTTTTGAGGGTGTCTTCATGTGTGCCTCAACAACCTCCCCAGTTAAGGTCTGACTTGACTTGCTATTGACTAGTAACCAGTCGCAAGCAAAGTTAAAGACAACGTTAGACATGGGAATCCAGATGTGACCGCATACAACTGTCTACAGCCTGATTACAGCGCGATAAACGCTACCGCACGTGGAGCACACGTGAACAGAGTTAGCAATTGGATCGTCATGCATTATGTCCTTTCGTGCAGTTCCCTTTTGATACCGTGTAGCGGGAGTCTTCTCGCGACACGAGCACCGTGTGTGATGGCAGCGCGCCACTCTGTTACAATACTGACATCACAAGACAAGCTCTACTTACCCTAGGCAAAAATGCAACGCCTCCGAGCAAGGACAAGGCGGGGGTCGCCACTGTATGCTCTCCCAGTGGCGGCTTTCCTGGAAACATGTCAAACAGTCTTCGCTTACCATTGTTGGGTAAGTCTCTCTTTCTGCAACATCGTTATTGTTTATACTCTCTGTCCGTTTCTAAATAATTTGTAACAATTCACTTTTCACTGCATACTTTATCCATTGTTCGGTCTTACATGCGACCGACTCCTGAATTTATGTCTGCTTAAATCCGTCGACGCGTTCAATTACATCTCTGCGCCGCACTTTGTCCCTACGGGAAACGTCTGACCGCATCCACGTTCATTGTCCTGTAATCAAATAACAAAGTTCAGAAATTCTGCATGGCTGACAGATCGTAACCAACGTAACAGAGCATAACGAACGCAACAGTCTCCTGCACTAAATTCGTGTATCGCAACTCTGTTTAATACATGACAAATGGCTTGCGGTCCAAATCGTATAATGTGCACACATAACATGGGAGGTCTGTTCAAAATGTAAAGGACCTTTGGCCTGAAAAAATTCAATTACCTGTAGGTTTGAAACCATAATTCTCTTCAAAGTACTCTCTATAGGACTGCACATATTTCTCCCATCAGTCACCTCCATGTAAGAAGCATTTCAAGAAGGATTCTTTGGGAATGGATTTACAGCTGGATCGTCGCGTTCGGTACAATGTCTTCTCGTGACTCAAATATGATTCCTTTCCGTGGTATTTACAGCTTGAGAAAAAGGCGAGAATCGCATTCGACGGTTTGGGAAGATTACTTGATTTTCAGTTAAGCATTTGGGCCAACCGGTCGCTTAGACAGACTGGGTCTACTATCAGATAAGTTGACCATTTTTGTCCTTATATGTTGATTTTTTAGTTCAGTATTGTTGTCCCTGGTGAAGGCCTATTGATCGTATCGTAGGTTTTGTTTGTGTTTTCGTCTCGGTGCGGTACCTAACCATACCCATTCTTAAATTTTGATTATACTCAATCTTAATCAACTTTTACAATTTTTGTTCATGTTTTTTTCACACGGTATGGGAAGAGTAAGGCGTTTGACGAACGTAAGGAATGTTATATTTAGCCAAGAAAACCTTAATCTCATATGAGGTCACCACAAAGACCTTTGGTTCACTAGACTCCCTACTCTCACCACACAGTTCCGGTCATGTCCGTCTCAGGTCACCACGAAGACCTTTGGCTCGCTAGACTCCCTACTCTCACCACACAGTTCCGGTCATGTCCGTCTCAGGTCACCACGAAGACCTTTGGCTCGCTAGACTCCCTACTCTCACCACACAGTTCCGGTCATGTCCGTCTCAGGTCACCACGAAGACCTTTGGTTCGCTAGACTCCCTACTCTCACCACACAGTTCCGGTCATGTCCGTCTCAGGTCACCACGAAGACCTTTGGTTCGCTAGACTCCCTACTCTCACCACACAGTTCCGGTCATGTCCATCTCAGGTCACCACGAAGACCTTTGGCTCGCTAGACTCCCTACTCTCACCACACAGTTCCGGTCATGTCCGTCTCAGGTCACCACGAAGACCTTTGGTTCGCTAGACTCCCTACTCTCACCACACAGTTCCGGTCATGTCCATCTCAGGTCACCACGAAGACCTTTGGCTCGCTAGACTCCCTACTCTCACCACACAGTTCCGGTCATGTCCGTCTCAGGTCACCACGAAGACCTTTGGTTCGCTAAACTCCCTACTCTCACCACACAGTTCCGGTCATGTCCATCTCAGGTCACCACGAAGACCTTTGGCTCGCTAGACTCCCTACTCTCACCACACAGTTCCGGTCATGTCCGTCTCAGGTCACCACGAAGACCTTTGGCTCGCTAGACTCCCTACTCTCACCACACAGTTCCGGTCATGTCCGTCTCAGGTCACCACGAAGACCTTTGGTTCGCTAGACTCCCTACTCTCACCACACAGTTCGCTACGATGTTTGCTTTTTTCCCCAAGCCAAAAATGCCGCATGCTACCATACATAACGTATGTCTTTATATCAATGCTAAGGGCTATGTTACTGGCCTCTGTAACAACTGAACTCTACATTCCATTGTTATTTTACTGTAGAATGTCACCCTTCTTATAAATACAATTTTTGTCTATTACCAGTGTATGCTTCAAATGGTATCCTATAGCTGGGTTCTAAGTTTATAGTATGATGTTTGCACAATGACCAACCCACTTCACGTCCTATTCCACAGTACGTAATTTTGACACCAGAACCCTGAGCATATTCTACAGGAATGCCCAATCTATAGGGAAATGAGATGCCAGACTTGGCCAGAGGGTGTGGAGCTGAGACAAAAGCTGTGGGCAGCCGCTGCGACCTGGTGAAGACTACAGACTGCCTGCACATATACCATAACCAAAAGATCCTGAACGCAAATAAGAAAGAAAGAAGAAGACACCAAACATCGCATACCTGTAATTGGCAATAAACAGACGAGATAGCGCAGTGATTATTGTACTGGCTTCCCAGCCAAGCGAACATGGAGTCATGTGGTCGACCCAGAAGCTGGGTACCAGAAACAATCTTGGAAATAAAGGCAGCCGAATGATGCTGACTTCTTCGTCCATTTTGTGCAGTGGATCACCAAATACTATGGGCCTAACACAATATTTCACATAGACCGCATGGCGAGAAATGGAATTTTACTTTTTTTTAACAAATCCGACCCAACAATGGAGACTGTACATATTAAGTAAGAAGACGACTGACTATTGCAATGCAGAAGATCAGGTGTATGCAGAACATATGATAAACACAAACAAAGAAGTAAAACTAAAGATCCTAAGAACATGCATTTTTCCTGTGACAATCTATGGATGTGAAAAATGGACGATTACAAAAGCAAAAGAGCGAAGATCGATGCTTTAGAAACACAGTGCTACAGAAGAGTCCTGAAAATCTCATGGACAAAGAAAGAAATAAACAAATCCACCCGGGAATACCTGAATGTAGAGGAGATTTGTTTGGCTCATAACTGACGTAATGACCGGGCAACTGAGGTTTCTTTGACACGTCAAACGACACAACGGACTGGAGAGGGTTATGGAAGGCATGGTCACTGGGAAAAGCGGTAGAGGCCGATCGAGAAGACGATGGATCAAGGACATCAAGGAGACGCTAGAATTGACCTTGGAGCAAGCCGGAGGATAGAGTTTCCTACAGACAGACTGTCATGAGACATGCTGCATGATGATGATGATGACACCCCAATTTGTGCAGACGTCCATACCGCCCCACCGAAGAAGACAGACGGACGAGCCGCAATCCTGATAGTATTATTCCGGAGCTGCTTAAATACGTCCTTGACGCTATGAGCGTTACCATGCCTCAACTATTTTACAATTAGGTTCACTGGACAGGTCCCTGTGATATGGCGGGACGTAATCGTCATTCCACATACTAAGGAAAATAATCCAGCTTCGAATGTAGCTGATACAGGTAAATCACATGACTCTCTATTCCTGAAAAATACTTTTCCACATACTCCTATACATCATCATCATCATGTACCATGTCCTTTGCAGAACGTTGCTCTCATGACAGCCTGTCTTAGGAAACCATATCTTTCACCAGTATTCTGGCCTGCCCCAAGGTCAACTCCAGCGTTTCCTTGATATCTTGAGTTCATCGTCTTCTGAGTCAACCCCTGCTTCTCTTTCCAGTGACCATGCCTTCCATAACCGCTTTCTCCAGTCCGTTGTATCGTTTGACGTGACCAAAAAAACCTCAGTATTTGGATCATTACGTCATTTCTGAGCCAATTCTCCTCTACAACCAGGTCTTGTTTGTTTCGTTCTTTGTCCTCGGGATTTTCAGGACTCTTTAGTAGCTTCTTGCATTTGTAATCGTCCATGTTTCACATCCATAGGTTGCCACAGTAAAAATGCATGTTCTTAGGATCTTTAGTTTTAGTTCTTTGTGTTTATCATAGGTTCTGCATACTCTTTCTCTTCTGCATTACCATAGTCGTCTTCTTACTTCCTTTGTTCAGTCTCCATTGTTGTTCAGTATTGGTCCCAGAGATTCAAAATGTGCAACATTTTCAATCTCTTCGCCAGCTATCTCTATTTTTGGTTGGAGTTTTGTCTTATCAGTTGTCATTATCTTTGTTTTCTTTGTATTCAGGTAGAGATTCTGGCTTCACTGTGTTTCTGGACTGATGTAATTATTTGTTCTAGGCCAGTGGCGCTATTCGAAAGCAATACTGTGTCGTCGGCATATCGTATTTTCAGTATCTCCTTTCCTCCTATTGTGAAAGGATCGAAGTCTGTAGAAATTGGCTCTGCCTTTACATTCCTGATGTTTTCCGCATATATGTTGAACAGGTATGGTGAAAGAATTCAGACCTGTCTGATCCCCTTGTGAATCTGAAACCAATCTGAGGTTTCACCATGTGTTCTGGCGGCTGCTTGAGGCTTTCTATTAGTTGAACCAGATGTGTTGGAAAGCCCATATCTTTCATAATGTTCCACATTTGCTGATGTTTAACACAGTCAAAGGCTTTCGTGTAGTTTATAATACACACATACATGTACGTGTTAAATTATCTGCTTTTCTCGATCATGTTTCTTTTATGCAGCACAGTGAATTAGCTGACAGCATCATGAGCGGCGAACCTAAGCTGACGAAGACACTGTTCCGCCTCCAAGCGCAGGCCCTTAAAATTTGCTGCACTAGTGCAGTCTGGCTAAGAGAATAAGGAACGACAAAAAGCCAGCAGAAACCGGATGTGTCGTGCCGAATGGCGCAGATATTGCAGCTTCGCTGTAAACACCAACATTTTCTGAGCGAACGCTGGAGAAGAATAAAACTCCTTTCCTGAATCCAGCATTTGCTTATTTAAAAAAACAATGCCTCCAACCGTCTGGCTTCACTGGCTGCCGTTCCACCATCGATGCCATTTTTACTGTTCGCCTACTCACGGAGATAGACCGGGAATTGAACCCATCCCTTTATGTCGTTTACATCCATCTCACGACTGCCTAGGTAGACCTGCCTTTAGGAGGACTTAATACGAGTTGGAATTCCCAGAACACTGCAGCAGCTAATTTAACAGCTACATGTACCCCATAGCTCTGAACTAAGGCATCATCCTCATCTTGTAGAATGTCCTTTGCAGAATGTCGCTCCTATCAAAGCCGGTCTGAAAGAGACTCGATCTTTTGCCAAATCTCAATCCTGTTCCAGAGCCATGTCCAAGCATTCCTTGACATCCCGGTGCCGTGGTCTTCCTGGCCTGCCTCTGCCTCTCTTGCCCGACATCGTTCCGTTTCCTCCAGATCGTTCTGCCTTTTGACAAAACTATGGCAAAATTAGATAAATTAGCAATTGGACTAAAACCCTAACTAGTTCATTATTACGATTGATCGGATGCCTGACGAGGAAAACACAGATAGAGAAAAACCGGATGCATTTAAGGCAAATAATGTCAATCATCAATAAAAAAAACTTTCTGAAACACTTTTGTGAGCAGGTGAAAGTATACTTAAAGAAGATATATACTGGATGTGTGAGACCAGGCATGTGAGTAGTCAAATCAAACTTTGACAAAACAGACAAGTCGAAAAGAAAGACATGAGAGTAAAAGCAGGGGCACGAGTACCATGTCCATTGAAGAACAAGTCAGTAAGCCCCTCTATAGTAACGAAACTTGGGCACCCTGTGTCAAGCAGGAACACTCACCTTCCATCTACGGCGTATGCGATCCATTCTTGGAATTACATGAAGAGATAGTGACAAATGCAGAGGTTCATTCTAGCACTGGTCTCGTAGGTAATGACTTTGTTAACAAGTCTCTAATTACAAACAGCAATTTTAAATGCAAACCGTTTTGCCCGAAAATATTTATTCAATTTCAACCCCAATTATTTTAAACGATTCCCTCTGAAATGCAGATTGATCTTAAACTATCTGTATCCATGTCCCTTTTGAAAATATTAATGGGCTCTGGGGTATTGGAGCAGTCAGCTTTTGTGTAGACTGTGCCGAAGTGCTGATTGAGTAGATTAGCAGCATCCACATTCCCACTTATTATTTGTCCTGCACTACTTTTAAACCGGCTTACTCTATCCTTTCTTCTCTGTATAGTTGTGGATAAAATATTTCGCAACAAACTAGGAAGTAGACCTGTGCACAACATATTCTGGTCGCCATGAAGCTGGAAATGTTGTTGTGGCGAATAAGATTTAAGGATTAATGTCAGATTTTGGGGTCAATCCAGCCATTATCTACGGCTGTGAAGTATGAAATCTACGCGACAAGTATGCAGAGAAACTACGAGTTACTCAGCGAGCGATGGAAAGACGCATCCTTGGTATCTCGATCGGAGATCGAATCCACAATACTGAAATATAAGAACGCACTCTATTTCGAGACGTCGTGGAGGATGCGTTGTCTCACAAATACCACTGGGCTGGCCACGTGATGCGCATGCCAGATAACAGATGGACACTCAGAACGACGTTTTGGTGGTCATATGATTATACACGACCCCGCGGCCGCCCACCCATACGCTGGCGAGATGGTCTGCTGAGAGACCTAGGTCCGAAATGGTACGACACGGCAAAATATCGGACTGCATACAGGACATTGTTGACTACCTTGCATCCGACACACCCACCGGACTGAAGTTAAGGATAATGTATTTGTTTGTTTCGTATGTGCTCCCACAATTGACCCCATACCCCCCTTCCCCCCTAGGTTTAAGGGTCACAAAATATAATATTTCTCCGTGAAATATTCCTCTCTTTTAGTCGACTTTCAAGTGTGCTAATTCCAACTGAAGCATGGGCGTTTAGGGGCAGGGGAGATTTGGCTGGCAACTCTAAGAAAAAAGGTTGCCTGAATGCCTGCCAAGGTCAATCACCATTTCAACACTAGGTCCACAAAGGAAACGAAAGGTTTAGGTGAAAGACTTTGTCTGGTACATGGGTGGATGTTCGGAACGGACAACTCTGGCGTTCGAAATTAGCGTAGATAGGAGGTGGGGACAGTTAAATGTTGCCAATACAGGCTACAACATTTAGAGTGAGAAGGATTTGGGGATAGTCATCCAATACTAATTAGTTAAGGGTAGTTCCAAATTAGTGTGATGGCTAAGTCAGACTACTAACAGAAGTAGAGGGAACATCCATGGTAGTGCTTGAAACTATAAAATACTCTGCAAAGATGAACTCATGAGAATGGCTAGGAGGAGGCTGAGAGGCTGATGAGTCTGAGAGTGAGTGAGTTTGCAGGGTGACTGGACCAGCATACATCTCGAGTTTTTGCCAGTCGCTCAATAGGTGTTTTTCTTTGCCACTCTGTGAACAGTAAGAGATCTTAATGTGTATCGTATGTGTAGGACACTTTGTGAATCGATTGTATATGAATGCACAGATAGCATGATTGAAAGTATTCTGATTATATGTGAATGCACAGATCGACTGAGAAAGGGGTCACAAATGAGTACGTGATCCGAGTATAATTGACGGGATATAATTACATGTTAATGTACAGATTACCTGAATGAAAATGATCTGATTATATGTGTATGCACATAACGAAAAAGTACGTTATCCGATTGTGAGGACGAGTTTGTGATTGTGTGTTGAGTGTGCAGATAATGGACTGCAGCTGCAAGAATCTGCGTTATGCAGTTTCGGGGAAACATCAAAGGCTAGTGCTTAAAAACATTCTCTTGTATTTCAATATATGTATATACTGATTATATAGTGTAGATGTACTTTACATTTTGTTGTTATTCATGTTATTAAATTGTATAATTTTTTTGGATAGTGGTTACTGTGTTAACCACTTTCTTTACCATTGTCCTCTCCCCCGACCGAACCTATCGTCTCTTCCTACTTTATGTCTGTTCACTGTACACCTTTATCCCCCACTCCGATGGCTTATTGACCCTCCGTTTCTTCCTTGACCGAAGTGTTAACCCATCCATCTCTACGTCTACAATTGTCCGTCTGGCAGAACTCGTCCTTACTCTCAATACCTTTCAGTTCAATGGCCAGTTCTTCGACCAGATCAGCGGTGTGGCTATGGATACCAGAATGGGCCCCAGCTACGCATGCCTGTTCATGGGTCACCTGGAACACTTGATCTGGCTTCAATTCCTGGGCCCCTTTCCATTGATGTATTATCGATACATCGACGATGGGATTGGTATTACTGACATGTCTGAGAAGGATCTCCTAAACTTTATCGACTTTGTCAATGACCTCCATCCCTCGATCAACTTCACGTCTGACACTTCCCTCACTTCTGTCCACTTTCTGGGCATCACTGTCTCTATCTGCCCTTCAGGCCTCTCCACCACTGTCTACTACAAACCCACTGACGCCCACAACTACCTCCTCTACACGTCCTCCCATCCCCTATCCTGCCGCGATTCGCTTCCTTCCTCCCAACTACTCCGCCTCCGACGCCTATGTCAGGACTTCCTTCTCAGGGCCCACGAGATGCTTGACTTCTTCCCCAAGCGACTCTACCCTGAGACCACTCTCTTCTCCGCCCTTCAGCGGGTTCTTCTTATCCCCGCCAAGACTTCCTCACTCCCACTCACCGTCCTCCCTCTGACGGTGTGAAACTCGTCCTCACTTATCACAATCATTGCGTCTCTATACGGGATATCCTATTCCGCCATCTGCCTATTCTTCACTCTGATCCTGCCACTCGTAAAGTTTTTCCCGATCCTCCCCTTGTCGCCTACAAACGGGACAGAAACCTGAGAGACTTGCTGGTCAGTAGTCGCCTACACACCAGCCCTCATAGCCTCCCAGGCACAAGGCCGTGCAAAACTACACGTGGCTGTGTTACCTGCCCTCATGTCATCCTTTCTCGATCCATCACCTTTCCTAAGGCTGAATTCTTCATCAAAGAGGGATTCACATGCAAATCTCGTAACCAGTGTGGAATGACATACATTTGGGAAACTGGTATGGAACTGCGGAAGCGTATCGCCAACACCTAAACGACATCCGCAATCGCACTGGTTCCCCAAATGCCAGCCACTTCAATGGTCATGAGCACCGGGGTAAGGCTGACGTTAGTGTCACTGGTCTAGTTTCGTGTATCTCTGACGATCGTCATCGATTCGCCCTTGAGAACAGACTTATCTAAAGCATGGGATGTCTCCAACCACATGGCATTAATATCTTCCATACTTTTTCTTAAATCCTCACACTGGTCCCCATCTATTTGTCTTCATTTGCCGCCCCCACCCCCCCCCCTCATTCTTCTATCGGTTCTCACGCCCCCCCCCCCCCCCCCACCCCCATATCAATCTCACGCTCTCCCGGCTTATATTACCTTCTCTTTGTTCTCCCATCTGGACCACTATTTGGCCACCGTTGGCTTGTCCGGGGCATTCTTCCACACTGGTCGCTTAGACTATCAGAAACAGATGAGTTGACCATTTTTTCTTATATTTTGCTTTGTTAGTTCAGTATTGTCCCTGATGAAGGCCTATTGGTCGTAACGTAGGTTTTGTTTGTGTTCTCGTCTCGACCATACCCAATTAAAAAATTTGATTAAACTCAACCTTAATCAACTTTTACAAGTTTTTTTCTCATGTTTTTTTCCTGTTATTTACCGTATAAAGTCGTGTCATGATGAAGATACATGTTGTAACTCTTTAGATAAGTAAACTACTCAGCTAAACCTAGACTCTACCACACACGGTCATTCTACATGCGTCGTGTTACACAGTAAACACATAATAGAAATAAGGAATAGCAGTAATTTGTAAATAATAGTTGTATTTTTTGGATGAATATTTTAAGATCAATTTTGTCTCACCCTTCTGCATGTATTTTGTTAATACTTTGGTAGAAAATGTTTCAATTTTTGTAATTAATATTCTCCAGAACAAATTGCCAGTTCCCTACGGCATGTTGCACATACTGAGAAGAAACTTCTCACTCGGCACTATGTATGGGTTCTATATCTTCTACATGGCTCTATGATCCTAAATAAAAATATAGATGTTGAAGATATAGATTAAAAGTACGAATAATAATTATATATACGTGAAGAAGAAAATGAAGAAGAATGAGACACAGAAGTAGAAGAAATAAATGAGCGGTAGATGATGATAAGTATGAAGATGACGGCAATGAAGAAGAAGAGAAAGAAGAAAATGAAAATGTTTTGTAAATAAAAAAAGGAAAATGAAGGAAGAAGTACGTGGAGAAGGCATAATAGATCAATCAGGGGGCGTGTCACGGCTGTTGGGCAGATCTCCCGTTCAAGCAATAATTCTTTGCCATGGAGATTTCATTGAATCTATTCCTGACACGCTTTTCTCACACTTTCCACAGACGTCTGCTGGAGAAAGGCCTATTGAGGGGTAATGGCCCCTATAAATAAATGAAGCTGTATGTGCCCAGTTTGCTTTTAATTAGTGAGGGTAGAGATGGATGGATCCTAAATTAAGAAGATGTGAGATGATGATTCGGGCACTGTTTATTTGTGTTTCAAGTTGTTTCGATGGACAGTTGAGAATGATACACTCCTGGGATCAAGATGCCGAACAGCGCATGAGCTGCAGTGGTCAGCGACTCATAGCTGACTGCTAGCGTCAGGGCCGGCGAACCAAAGCTGCCAAGACCCTTCTACACCTCCACGCGGTGATCATGGATAACAGGCTGCAGCAGGGCAGACTGACTAAGGAGAAGGGATCGAAGAGGGAATGCTAACCCAGTACTCAAATAATGCTTGCTGAAGTCGGATGTGTTGGACCGAAAGGTGCAAATATCACCGGTCAAGCTGTAAACTACGACACAACGCATTCCGTTCTCTGGACTACATTCTGCCACTTAAGCCCTTTCAGTGTTTGGTAGTGGGAGATTGAGAATAAACGAAGCCAAGCCATACACTTCTAGAACAGTGACTCCCAAACTGTCGATTGAAGTTCTTACTTTCGGCATGAATATTTCATCATGGTAAATCTCATTGTTTATTGACTAGAAATGTTAACAATAGTAAGTAGCCTGTCATTTACAGAACGTCGCTTCTTACAATCGTCAGCCTATTTCTCAACAACCTTCTAGGTTATTAAACTGATGATGTTTCTATGTGCTGTTTATACCAGAAGTGACGTCATCATGCGCGTCGTACTTATGTTCCCTTTTTGCAGTTTGATCGGATTTCATTTGAACACGCCTCGTAGTAAACAAATAGTCCATTTACAGCTGGGGCGACTGGAACGTGGTGATAGCGGAATCGACCCCCTTACCCTTGCTGTGTAAAAGTAGCTGTCTTATCGTCCTGTTATTCCGACGCTCAATCAGAGAAACCCGTGATGAAACGAAGAGTGAAACGACAGTGTAATGAAAAGAAAGAATCAGAGAGATATAGAGCTCCAGGAGACATAAAACGACAATACGAAATAAAGAAGGCAGTGCATTCAGATTTGTGATATCCGGAGTGACAGAGCAAATTGGCCGGGATAAGACTGGGACACACGCAATGCATCCTTTCTCAAGCTCTCCTTCCTAACACAATCTCCAAAGATTATTAGATTCATCTTGGTCACGAGATCGGGATACGGCTGTTTCTGATAGGCCCGATAACTTACAGTCATGTATCATTGCTGGCATAAACATTATATTAATGGGCAATCTACATTTAAAATCTACTATTAATTTCTAATTTTCTAATGAAAATATTATAGATTCAAAATTTACAACATGACGGTTGATAATTATTAGTAAGTTTTAGTTATTTCAGGGAGGAAGACTTAAGTCACTTGTTATGTGAAACATACTGATCTGGACCACTACACGTCAGGATTAGGTGGGACATACTGACCAAGTGTCCACTACACGTCAGGATTAGGTGGGACATACTGACCAAGTGTCCACTACACGTCAGGATTAGGTAGAACATACTGACCAAGTGTCCACTACACGTCAGGATTAGGTAGAACATACTGACCAAGTGTCCACTACACGTCAGGATTAGATTTAATTTATTTACCAAGACCCCATCACACGTCAGGGTCTGGTGAAAAACGCTGAATAAGACCCCAATCTCACGTCAGGGTCATATGAAACCTACTGACAAGACCACATCTTACGTCAGGGTCAAAGAAAATATACTTGGGAAGAGGCCCATCTCACGTCATGGTCGAGGAAAGTATACTCAAGACCTCTCGTTGTACGTCAGTCAGAGAAAATATACTCAAGTACGCCCCCCCCCCCCCCATTGTACGTCAGTCAGAGAAAATATACTCAAAAGACCCTCATTGTACGTCAGTCAGAGAAAATATACTCAAAAGACCCCCATTTTATGTCAGGGTCGGAGAACTTATACTTACGCTAACATCCATCTCACGTCAGTGTCAAGTAAAACATTGTTTAAGACCAAAACACACGTCAAGGTCACATGAAAAATACTAATTGAGCATCGTCGTGCTGCATGAAACAGGCTTTAGTACAGCAGTCTGGCCACCGATGATGTGATTCCTATAGTTCTGAGACTACTAAGAAGTCTCGCATTGCACTTCAGCTAGGAGGACCCAATTCTGCCTTCCTGAATACCCGTCGGGAAAGAAATGCTCTAACCTTTTACCAAAGTAGAAACGAACAGCAACAACAACAACTGCAGCAGTAACAACATAAACAACAACAACTGCAGCAGTAACAACAACAGCAGAAACAACATAAACAACATAAACAACGACAGCAGCAGCAACAGCAACAACAACAGCTGTAGCAACTAACAGCAACAACAACGACTGCAAAAGCAACAACAACAACAACAACAATAATAATGGATTTCCCAACAATAATATGCAGCTGTGAGATAAAGAAATAAAAATGATTTTTATTTCTTCTGTTTTTAAAAAAAGTTATCGATCAAACACCCACAGGTCAAGGTCAATGATCTCACTTGACAAAAACAAAACGAAACCTACATTACGGCCATAAGGCCTTCTTCGGTGACAAAAAACGAACAAAAACAACTTTTAAATCATAAGAAAAAACAAGACATACTGTAAAATGGCGGTTTGAGTTAGCAGCCATATGTGGAAGAGGCCAGGTAAGTGTGTGACACGGTATGCCAGTTACAATATAGAGTGGATCATACAGTAAATGGTCAATATGGTTGCACAAGACAAAAACAGACGAAACCATGAACAAAAAAAGGCAAATCACATAAATCATACACATATCAAGAGACTTATTATTATCTAGAAGAATCGTAGAGCAGTGTCAAAGGTACCTGTACAAACGGAATTTGACATTTCGTGCGCATCTATCGCCAGGCATCCGTCCCATCTCTGCTTTCCTTACAATGCGGTTCCAAATGTGGCATTTGTTATTATGTTGAAAATCTGTACCGTTTTGTAAAACGTAACTTAGCACTGGCGAAGGTGTGTCAGCTACAGACATAAGTGAGTATTTAGTTATAAAAGCGCACGTGATCCATTACAAAGAAAAAAGGTTAAAAAGTACTCATATATAAGGCAGTGCTGTCGGGGATGAAGTGTTAGACTCAATTTTAGCATACCTGAGCTTTTTTTGTGAGCTTGCGTGACAGCTCTGCGCCTTTCTTTCCTAACAGTTAATTAGATACACATTTACAGCTGGGTCAGCTGGAACGGTACGATAGCAGCAAATGCTCTACTAATTTTCTATTGAATCCCCCAACTTGTCAAAGCACAACTTTTAACAAAACATTTTTAACACGTGATAATTGAATCCTGCATTTTGTGAATATTTATTTTTTCCTGAACTTTCAATTTCTGAAATCCATGCTTGTTATAATGGTATCCCAAACTGTCACTTTTGACACATGCAAAGAAAATTCAAGACGAAGTTCAGAATAATTTTCACCAAATTCGCGATCCTTTTCAAGTCGTAGGACACAACGTTGACATGATAGACTCCAGATAATCACAGCACTGTCTTGAAGCAAGCCGTGCCACATTCTAGACTGGAATCAGATCCAGGCAAGATCAGGAAGTGGTAAGAAGCAGATCAATATTGGCACCACACCTGTTACTGCTGGTCTGCCCTCGCTCATCTCTCGTGCGTTTCGATCAAGCACGTATCTGTTTTATTGCATTTTGATAAGCCAGCACCCGAGTCGTCCAGGGGGACGGAATAGGGCCACTGTAACCGTCTGATCCTGTCGTAACGGACGAATAAAGAGGGGTGTGTATAACGTTAGCAAGTTCATCATGCAAAAATATTTTCATTAAAAACGCAATTCAAGTGACTGTGTCCATGCCTACTGTCAGCGTGCAAGTTGGTGTGGTGCACATATTCTTTAATTAGGTGATACAAAATTATCATTAATCACCCAAGCGTATTGTAAATGGAGACATTTTTGTCTACGTTGATCTTATTTCTCTAATCCCCAAGACGGTGTGTGTTGCAATGTGGTTTTTATTTTGCGCCTGTCGGTCCATCCGACTTCAGCATTCATTTTATGTAAGGGTCTATTTCCTCCTTCATTTTATAAGGGTTTGCTTCCCCGGTGCTGTGATGGGGATCGAACCCAGTACCTTCGAGTTGTAAGCCGTGTCCTCTAACCATTAGCCCACGCCGTCCCCGTAAAAGGCCAAATACAAAAGGTTGTGTATGACGCTGACAACATCATCATGGAAATAGTGGAAACTAACCTTCAAGATATGTTATAAAAGACGATTAAAGAAGGTTGTGCATGACGCTAGCAAACCCCATCGTTCATCATTGAGAACTAACATTCAAAATATGCTGTAAAGACTCAAGAAGCAACCTTTTCATGTAAAATTATTACGACTGAAATCGCCAATTCTGAAGCTCAGATACAGGCTTCCTATAAGCGGGTCAGCTGATGGCCCTCTTTTCTCTCATGAAACTAGAAGGCTATAGAGGAAATAAATTAATAAGACAGATCACGTGCTTCTTTTTTCTTCTTCTTTACGTTCAGGATCTTTTGGTCATGCTATATCTGCAGATCAGTCGCCGTGATGAAGATTATAGTTTTCACCAGGTCGGAGCGGCTGCCCCACAGCTTTTGTCTCAGCTCTGCACCGGCTGGCCAGGTCCGGCATCTTACTTCTCTATAGATTGGGCATTCCTGTATAATATGCTCAGGGTTTTGGCCTCCTGTTCCACATGGGCACTCATCGGTGTGTGAGATCTTCAGTCGGTATAGATGTTCTAGTAGTCTGCAGTGTCCAGTTCTCATGCGAAATAAGGTAGCTTGTTAACCTCTTCTGAGTTGGTGAATTGGTTCTCTTGTACTTCTTATATTTCTGTCCTCGCTCCATTGGCGTACATACTGATTTCTGATGATGTTCTTGATTTCTCTGTATGGTACTCGATGATTAAATTGTGCCTTTTTTCTGTCATCTTTAGCCAGAGCACCAGCTCTCTCGTTTCCCGTAATTCCGCAATCGAAGGGGCGCGCTATTGTTGAGGATCTCAGGAGTTTTCCTAGTTCTGATCTGATCTGTGATAATAGTGGTTCGTTGTTTGTTTGTTGTATTGTCTATAATAGTACTCTATAGTCTGTGAATACAGCTATTTTTGTTGGAGGTTGCCTTTCTGTTTGGAGTATTCTCAGTGCTCGCAGGAGTGCCATCGATTCTGCTCTAAGGTTTGTGGACAACTTTCCTGTTGGTAGGGCCTCTTCTGTTATATTTCCTCTTTTGTGTCTTATGAATATGCCTCCTTCCCCGTTTAGGCCTGCCCCCTCTGCTGAACCATCTGTGTACACCTGTGTCCATTCCTTGGTATTATATTTTTCCTCATGTGCTACTTATTTCTAGTTCCGGGAATCAAAATTGTTTTCATCACTTCGTTGACTTTCTCATATTTGAGATTTTATTTCTAGATACTCCTTCTAAATGCAGATTACATACATTTCTCTATCGATACTCGTGTATATATTTTGTTCCGCTTGTGCAGGTCACTACTTGGTAGAAAAGTCATTATCTGTACTTTTGCTGTCCAGACAGCCGATAACAACATGCTCTTTTTTGTTTGTCAACTGTCAAGGTTTCTTTTACGTGTTCAGTGTGTGCACTGGACCTCTGAGTTTATCGTCCGTCTCCGATAGGACTAGACGCTGATCTGACCTCGTTTGTGACCATGTGACGTTTCAAACTTGCTAGATTCGAATACCTACCGTTTCCCCTTTCACTTACTCGTTTCTAGATATGCGAAAGCCTTATTTCTCAATTACAACGACCCTGGGAAAGTCAATTATATAATTATTATGACACGGAACAACAAATTTTGACTTATTGTGTAAATCCTCTGCTGGTTCTGCAACCATTATTCATTTAGCCTGGGACTCAAGGTTTCAATAGCGCCGTACAGTTTCGCCTCCCACGGAGTCGGTGTGGACAACTTCCTCCTTATCAGATATGTGTGCTGAAGGCAGTCCTGAAGTACACGTTCTGCCATCATGTTTGCCAGACCACAGTAACATAGGCTGGTGGCACCTATCTTGAATTTGTTGTTCAGGTAGTGTATGATTCTTTTGTGCCCAGTTCAGAGTCGTAGTTTGATAACCTGATCTTTTCGGGACAGTTGGTAGTATCCGTCCTATAATGGTGTTCTTCCTGCCACTTTTTATTGTAATTACCTTTTATTCCGACTTTTGCGTCTTCATAGTTGACCTGTTATTTTTCCTTGAATCAGATTCGCCCCTTCGTTGTATCTAAGATTAGGTATTCTGTGGCGAAGTGGTTAAGCCATCGGCTTCGTGATCAGGGTTAGACTCCGGACTCTGCCGTCTTTTCCACGGATGCTTGATGCGGAGCCCCCTGCATCTCGAAGTCGCACCCTATTCGTCTTGTCCTTGACTTGCCACTGGGGTCGGGGGGAACGAGACGAGAGAGAGTGAGGATTAAAAGTAGTGCAGTTAATCCTTACTAAAAATAGCGCTATCAAAATAACTTATGCCATCATCGTCTACGATGGACAGCGGTCTTTGCCTTTCTGTTTCTAAGATTAAATAAAGTTACCCGTATCGCTGCACAATTTGAATATAGCCGTAAAACGCCAGACGAGCTCTAGTTTTTTTATATTTTCTAATTGTAAAAAGTTTTGTACATTCACATTTGCATACCCTATGAAAATTCTAACAGAGGAAATCATTCACAGAGAAACAGTCTGGCCCGTGTCTTGTAATGAGTTTCTGAAACATCTCATACATAATAATACTAGTGTTCACCTAAGCATCTAAGGCCGGTTGCGTCGGTCGACAACTATCATTTCTAGCTGCTAAAGCTTGCAGACAAACCTAGCCAAGTGCTGAACGAGAGACTGCTATCTGCTGGAGAACGGGGGCGTCTCCTACCACGCCTCCAACAATGGAAAACCGCTGTTTCCCGTAACTGATTTAAGCATGATTTAGTGAACCGGAGCTTTTTGGTCAGTCGAACCCCATGTCCGAACATAGACAGGTGGCGGCGGACCAGAGTGTCCGAGAATGAAGAAAGACACATCATCGCTGAGACGTCGACAATGATGACACTTTCGAACCATCGCTGGGACGTCGACAATGATGACACTTTCGAACCATCGCTGGTTGCGTGTGTGAAGGGTATCGAGTCTTGATATGTCATGTTTAAGTAGTCTAAGTGTCTGAACCATACAGGAGGACAGGATTCACACAGGTCTGATAAATTCGTATTTTGGATCCTAGAGACAGTCTACCGTTGTTCCACAGGCGACGAGGGTAGTTCACATCGGATGCAGCCTTAACATGTCAGGGGCACTGCGTCCAGCGGATGAAAATAAACTCCCCAGGTATGTGAATTCACTAGTACCCTCCACCGTATGACTATGGACAATTATGATTTGAGGACCAGTGTCAGGGCTAAGGTTTTGAATTTGTGCCGTGTCCCAAGATATTGATAAGGTCCAAGTTTGATGTTTCGACATATAATTTCTTACATGCAGGTCCAACAATAGTCAGCTAGCTTTTCTGCATTCCTTTTTCCTTTCTTCAATGGTAGACATGTCCTGATGAAATACAGATGAGAATGCGGAAAGTATAGTTCAATGATATGTCTCTTCCAGCGATGCAAGAGAGTTTCTAGAAACCGCTGGTAGTGGTAGGCTTATTGTCACCTAGAACGTTTAAAGACAATTCCCAGAAACATTCATCTTACCTTCCATCGCATTTGAGAATATCATCAAAATATTCATCATGAAAGTGCTGACATATATACCGCCATTAACTTCCCCTGATGTTAACGATTTTTGGAAATTTCTCCCAGATATAGACAAATTCTGCCCTATTTCAATTCATAGCTTTTACACAATTTCTTATTAGTTAAGTCCTTGCACGTGACCCTGTTGCAGTTCCATTAAGATGGCAATGCAGATCGGGTCACCCAAAAATGTCACTTATACTTGTCACAGTTGATGACGTGTAACAGTTGTTTCAGGTTTCAAGCATATATACTGCATACCAGACTGAAAAAGATAGCAACACGTTACAACTATAGAGCAGCACATATTTCAGTTCAGCCCAGAACGACCCAATACACATTCTCCAATCGTTGAAGCTGGTGTCGATGTCTAGTGCTCCCATCAGATGCACTGTATCAACAGAAGCTCCCATCAGATGCACTGTATCAACAGAAGTTCCCATCAGATGCACTGTATCAACAGAAACTACCGTCAACAGAAGCTACCATAATCAGAAGCTCCCATCAGATGCACTGTATCAACAGAAGTTCCCACCAGATGCACTGTATCAACAGAAGTTCCCATCAGATGCACTGTATCAATAGAAGCTACCATCAACAGAAACTCCAATCAGATGCACTGCATCAACATAAGCTACCATCAACAGAAACTCCCATCAAATGCATTGTATCAACAGAAGCTACCATCAACAGAAGCTCCCATCAGATGCACTGCATCAACAGAATATCCGATCAGATACACTGTATCAACAGAAGCTACCATATACAGAAACTCCCATCAGATGCACTGTATCAACAGAATCTACCATCAACAGAAACTACCCTCAACAGAAGCTACCATCAACAGAAACTACCATCAACAGAAGCTACTATTAACAGAAGCTACCATCAAGAGAAGCTACCATCAACAGAAGCTACCATCAAAAGAAGCTACCATCAATAGAAGCTACCATCAGATACACTGTATCAAAAGAAGCTCCCATCAGATGCACTGTATCAACAGAAGCTCCAATCAGACGCACTGTATCAACAGAAGCTACCATAAACAGAAGCTCCCATCAGAAACAATGTATCAACATAAGCTCCCTTCAGATACACTGTATAAACAGAAGCTACCATCCGATACACAATTATCAACAGAAGCTACAATCAGATGCACTGTATCAACAGAATCTTCCATCAAATGCACTGTATCAACAGAAACTCCCATCAGATGCACTGTATCAACAGAAACTCCCATCAACAGAAACTCCCATCAACGGAAGCTACCATCAACAGAAGCTCCCATCAGATGCACTGTATCAACAGAAAATCCCATCAACATACGCTACCATCAACACAAACTCCCATAAACAGTAGCTACCATCAACAGATACTCCCGTCAGATGCACTGTATCAACAGAAGCTCCTATTAGATGCACTGTTTCAACAGAAACTCCCATCAGATACATTGTATCATCAGAAGTTACCATTAACAGAAGCTCCCATCAGATGCACTGTATCAACAGCAGCTCTCATCAGATGCACTGTATCAACAGAAACTCCCATCAGATGCACTGTATCAACAAAAGCTACCATCAAAAAAAGCTCCCATCAGATGCACTGTATCAACAGAAGCTACCATCAACAGAAGCTACCATCAACAGAAGCTCCCATCAGATGCACTGTATGAACAGACACTCCAATCAGATGCACTGTTTCAACAGAAACTCCCATCAGATGCACTGTATCAACAGAAGCTACCATCAACAGAAGCTCCCATCAGATACACTGTATCAACAGAAACTCTAATCAACAGAAGCTAACATCAACAGAAACTCCCATCAACAGAAGCTACTATCAACAGAAGCTACCATGAACAGAAGCTCCCATCAGATGCACTGTATTTACAGAAACTCCCTTCAAATGCACTGTATCATCAGAAACTCCTATCAGAACCACTGTATCAACAGAAACTCCCATCAGATGCACTGTTTCAACAGAAACTCCTTTCAGATGCACTGTATCAACAGAAACTCCCATCAGGTCCACTGTATCAACAGAAACTCCCATCAGATGCACTATATCAACAGAAGCTACCATCAACAGAAGCTACCATCTGATGCACTGTATCAACAGTAGCTACCATCAACAGAAGCAATGATCTTATCTGGAAACAGTTTTGTTTTGTCAACACAAAGCATACATACATTCACATTTTCTTCTAGTAGACTCCATTGCTAGAGTGGACGCCACCAGTTTTGCCTTACTTTTTGGAATTCCCGATCTCTCACTAGAACAATTCCACTGCGCTCCCTGCTATGTGGTACGGTGCTGAGACATGGACCCTAACAAAATTACTGGAGACAAAATTGGTAGTCACCCAGGTCTTTCTTAACTAAACTTAACGTAGTTCACAGGGCCAGTATATCCGATGTATTTCACGTTGCAAAAAATAGAGTAGATTACAATACGTGACTTGCAGGGGAATTCATCTTTTATCTAAAAACACTGAAATGGGAAAGAACACAGGGGGTGGCTGGATAACGCAGAGACAGCCAGGTTTTATTTTGAAGACAAGGTGTAGCGGTGGTCGATTAGGTGAGTTTTGAGGGTTTCTACCCAACAGGTAACACACGTGTCTATCCCGTGGGTGGGCCACCAGAGAAGGATCAGGAAATAACAGGCGTATTAGTGATCTGCATACAGGATAGGGAGATAACAGAACAAGATATCCTTGACAGAAAAGATGTGGGGACCGAGTGGGTTAGTGGTTTAGTGACACGCCTCACAACCCGAAGGTACTGGATTCGATTCCCATCACAGCACCGGCCGTTACCTTGGGGAAGCAAACCCGTATACAATGCAGGAGGAAGCAGAGGCTTTCATGAAATACATGCCGAAGTCGGATGCACTGGGCCAACATAAAAACCGCAGTGCAACGGACATCGTCTTGGGGAATAGAGACATAAGGCGAAAAAAAATACAGACAACATGTGAGAAGGCAATGTAAGAATCAGTTTAACACGCTCTGTTGAGGGACAGTGGGAAGACGTTAGGGCGTCGCTACGAAAAAGAGGGATGACTCGATGAAGGATGGAGGTAAGAGTAGCTTCAGGATAGAGGGATAACTAGATGAAGGGTGGAGGTAAGAGTAGCTTCAGGATAGAGGGATAACTCGATGAAGGGCGGAGGTAAGAGAAGCTTCAGGATAGAGGGATGACTCGATGAAGGGTGGAGGTAAGAGTAGCTTCAGGATAGAGGGATAACTCGATGAAGGTGGAGGTAAGAGAAGCTTCAGGAGAGAGGGATAACTCGATGAAGGGCGGAGGTAAGAGTAGCTTCAGGAGAGAGGGATAACTCGATGAAGGGCGGAGGTAAGAGTAGCTTCAGGAAAGAGGGATAACTCGATGAAGGGCGGAGGTAAGAGTAGCTTCAGGATAGAGGAATGACTCGATGAAGAGCGGAGGTAAGAGTAGCTTCAGGATAGAAGCATGACTCGATGAAGGGCGGAAGTAGGAGTAGCTTCAGGATAGAGGGATGACTCGATGAAGGGCGGAGGTAAGAGAAGCTTCAGGATAGAGACATTCACGGATATCTTCAAGAATCTCGTGTATCTCACTCAAAGAGTCTTGATCTTCTTGAAATGTAGGCGTTAATGTTGAGAAGATGGGAGTCATTCATTGTAGGGTTGAAGCTGAGAAGATGGGAGTCATTCATGGCAGGTTTGAGGATGAGAGGATGGGAGTCATTCATGGCAGGGTTGAGGTTGAGAGAATTGGAGTCATTCATGGCAGGGTCGAGGGTGAGAAGATGGGAGTCATTCATGGCAGGGTTGATGCTGAGAAGATGGGAGTCATTCTTGGTAGGGTTGAGGGTAAGAAGATGGGAGTAATTCATGACAAGGTTGAGGGTTAGAAGATGGGAGTCAGTCATGGTAGGGTTGAGGCTAAGATGATGAGAGTCATTCATGGTAGGGTTGAGGGTAAGAAGATGGGAGTCATTCATGGTAGGGTTGAGGGTAAGATGATGGGAGTCATTCATGGTAGGGTTGAGGGTAATAAGATGGGAGTCATTCATGGTAGGGTTGAGGCTAAGATGATGGGAGTCATTCATGGTAGGGTTGAGGGTAAGAAGATGGGAGTCATTCATGGTAAGGTTGAGGGTAAGAAGATGGGAGTCATTCATGACAAGGTTGAGGGTAAGAAGATGGTAGTCATTCATGGTAGGGTTGAGGGTAAGAAGATGGGAGTAATTCATGACAAGGTTGAGGGTTAGAAGATGGGAGTCAGTCATGGTAGGGTTGAGGCTAAGATGATGAGAGTCATTCATGGTAGGGTTGAGGGTAAGAAGATGGGAGTCATTCATGGTAGGGTTGAGGGTAAGATGATGGGAGTCATTCATGGTAGGGTTGATGGTAAGAAGATGGGAGTCATTCATGGTAGGGTTGAGGCTAAGATGATGGGAGTCATTCGTGGTAGGGTTGAGGGTAAGAAGATGGGAGTCATTCATGGTAAGGTTGAGGGTAAGAAGATGGGAGTCCTTCATGACAAGGTTGAGGGTAAGAAGATGGGAGTCATTCATGGTAGGGTTGAGGGTAAGAAGATGGGAGTAATTCATGATAAGGTTGAGGGTTAGAAGATGGGAGTCAGTCATGGTAGGGTTGAGGGTAAGAAGATGGGAGTCATTCATGGTAGGGTTGAGGGTAAGAAGATGGGAGTCATTCATGGTAGGGTTGAGGGTAAGAAGATGGGAGTCATTCATGACAAGGTTGAGGGTAAGAAGATGGGAGTCATTCATGGTAGGGTTGAGGGTAAGAAGATGGGAGTCATTCATGATAGGGTTGAGGGTGAGAAGATGGAAGTCATTATTGGAAGGGTTGAGGGTGAGATGAAGTAGAAAGAGATAGGTGTTTGTCAGTAGGTTTATTGTGAGTGGACTGAGGTGAAAAGGTCAAAATGGCAGATGGAAACAGTGAAGTCAAGGGAGTTAACTGTTTAAAGAAAGATACTATACTTTCCGGTGTTCGCGTCGGGTGCTGGTGGTCGCGGGTTCAAATCACTGTGAAGACGAGTTTTTTTCAGGTGGATATCCGGTAAATATTTTCCATAATCGCTGAGCAGTGAGATCAGACACCTGTGTGCAGTGGCGCGCACGTTAAAAATACCTTAGCGGTTGGAAATCGAAAAGAGTAGGCTAACGGCTGCTGCTCGGGCAACATTCAAGTTAAAAACCTATTAAAATTATTCTAGAGATATTCGACCCACAGAGAATATGTCACAAAAAAGGAGACTGTGTAGCTATAACATCAGGTCTTGGTTATGTGGTTAGTGGAGCGGCGTAGATGGCGCCTGACAGGCTGCGGGTCTATCTTGCTCTAATTTACTATTCCACCTCCACCATTGCAAAAATAGGCGATCATATTTTCCAGATCCTAAAAGATGCTGGGATTGATCTGGCACGTCACCAGTGGATTTTCACCTGCCAAATAAAAATATGAAACAAAGGAGGTTACACCTCCCCGCGACATCTAACGACATAAGTGAACTGAAGATACTTTCCTTTTTTTTATAGAAGTGAAGCGTGTTAGTGTGTTGAAATTATTGATATGGTCAATGAAGCTACAGAAGACAGCCTCGTGCATGTTAGTAGTACCAATACAGTAATTGATGGGGCAGTATTACATCAGAGAAAGGGAGATATGAAAGGAGACAACAAGAGGTATTCTAAATGGCCCATTAAGGACCAGGCGTTGGTGGAGGCCCATCTTGGTGTCCATTTCGACTCCACTGACCTTGTCGAAGAAAAACCGTCAATTCAAAAGTGTTGAGGGAAAGAACAATTTAAGCCAATCGGGAAAGAGTAGAGGGAAAGAACAATTTCAGTCAATCGGGAAAGAGTAGAGGGAAAGAACAATTTCAGTCAATCGGGAAAGAGTAGAGGGAAAGAACAATTTCAGTCAATCGGGAAAGAGTAGAGGGAAAGAACAAACTCAGTCAATCGGGAAAGAGTAGAGGGAAAGAACAAACTCAGTCAATCGGAAAACAGTAGACGTTTTAATTGTTGGGTTTTGTCATCCTCCTATTAAGGAAGAGCTGAAGTGCTTGCAAGAGCAGTGGAATTGGGAACAGAGGAACAGAGAAACAGAGGAACAGAGGAACAGAGGAACAGAGAAGATGTGAATGGCCGCAAATCACTTCCGTGTATGTTTGACTGGACATATCGCGGATTTTTCTTGATATGACATCACCTACTTCTAACGGTAGAAAAGGAGCGGCTGAGTTAGTATATATTTATATATTTGCGTTCGCCTTATATCCTCAATACGATGTGCGTTACATTACTGTTTTTATTTTACGCCAGTCGGCCCAGGGTATCCGACTTCGGCATACATTTTATTGTAAGGGTCTACTTCCTCCTGCATTTTATAAGTGTTTGCTTCTCCGGGAGTAACGGCCGGTGCTGTGATGGGGATCAAACTCAGCACCTACGGATTGTGAGCCGTGTCACAACCACTAGCCCACGTCCAATATAAATATGATACCTTCTCTACGTACAGAAACTCCTTCATACTAAAGTGCAAAACATTTCAACCACTATTCGTACAAAACTGCAAGACTTTATTTATTGCTCCATATTACCAAAATGTTGAGCTGATCTCGCCTTTATGGCCACCGTAGCTATTTATGAGATGAGCCACACCTCTTACCACTTACCCCCAGTAATCTCCTTCTGTCTGCGTCCATTACAATTATCAGTCGTTGGAGGAGAAGGTAATTGATAAGTTAGCGCGTCTGCTAAGCAGTTGCACACTCAGTGTGCATTGATCTGGGTCACAGCCAGTTCTTATATGTTATTATTTTCTTTCTAACTTATATTTAAGGGTGTCTAAAGCGTGATAGATGATAGATGGTAAGGTGGATGTAGGTATTCATAGATAGATAGATAGATGGATAGATAGATAGATAGATAGATAGATAGATAGATAGATAGATAGATAGATAGATAGATAGATAGATAGATAGATAGATAGATAGATAGATAGATAGATAGATAGATAGATAGATAGATAGATAGATAGATAGATAGATAGATAGATAGATATAGATAGGCAGTTCCATTTTTTAAGAAAATGAGAGAAGATTTATGTCAAAGTCGGATGAAACATTCAACACCCCACCTCACATACTTGTCAGTCTCCCTTCAAACAGGCTGTATCATTCTAGTTTTGGCCAGCTAGGTGGTGATCGACTCAGTAATCCCCTAAGTGGTATACTTACTGAAGAGCCTCGCTTTGTACTACCGCCAGTAGAATCCCCGTCCGCCTTTTAGAGTACACCACGAGATATACAAAAAGCCACTGTAACCGACTACCAAAAGAACAGACTTGAGAGTTAACTCAACTCAGCCTGAGAGACGTTAAACAACAACAACGACATATTTTTGGAATGTCCATTCCATCGTTCCCGTCTCATCAATTTCCTCAATTACTGTCTTCAATTTTCTTCATTTTTGTTCCAAGAAAATCAATCTCAATTCCGGGAACAGCGAATCGATTTCATGAAAGAAAATTGGCACACAGAATGTCACCCCAATGTTTGTATCTGAAAAAAAATACATCTTGTTATGTCGTATGTGCAGACAGCGTTAGCAACCTCGACATGTAAAATTAGTTGCTACATAAATGATTAGCGCAAGAGTTCAGGGTCTCGTTGAATGAGATCAGTTATAATGGGGTTCATATGATTTGTATGGAATTACAGAAGAAGAACAAATGTTTCATATATTAATGGGAAAACGAAATACATTTGAGAATAGATATGGTCAAAATGGTATTCAGCAACATACAACCCATTCTGACATTCATGGTTTATCTAGCCATACATTGAAAATAAGAATTGTCAGGTGTTAGGGAGCCGAGTAGCGCAGTGGTTAACGCTCTAGTTTCGCATCTGAGTGGTCCTGAGTTCATTCCCCAGTTGAGGCGGTAATGTTTTTTCAGACCGCAATGGCTCCCGGGTCGACCAAGCCTTAAATGGGTACCGGTTCAGTCCAGGAAGTTAAAGTGGCGAGGGAGAAGAGATGGATACCGCACTCATATAGCCGAGCTTTTGAAATGTGAGATCGCTAACATATCACACCCCTATGACAATAATGCTATGAGTTACTTTACTTACTTTACTTTTACTATGTATATTCATCACTACTTTATGGTACAGAAACGTGGATACAGAATAACAATATGGAAAAGAATATTGAAGTATTCGAAATGTGGGTATAAAGAAGATTGGGCGTTGGAAAGAGAAGAAAACACATGTGAAGATATTGAAAGAGTTGGGGGTAAAACGAGAATTAATGACCGAAATCAAGGTTAGACAGTTAAGTTACTTTGGTCATATAGCAAGACATGAAGATATTGTTGGGGACATTACTAGAGGGTATGGTGGAAGGAAGCCGCTCAAGAGACACCGTCTTAAGTGGGTGAATAACATCAGATGATGGATTGGAAACAGCTTGTCAGATTGCACTTTTCCTGCAAGATATAAATATACTTCAGATCAATTGCCGACTTCCGATGAGGAGATATCACTTGAACAGAACCGAGGACTTGTTAATGTATCAATCTGTTTGACATTGCAGAGTCTTTTTCATCTTCCTCTTCTGCGTTCATTCTCAATCTCTCGCTACCAAGCCCTGAACAGGGCTTTGCAAGTAGCAGGATGTAGTCCGGATAACGGATTTGCGTTGTGTCGCTAGTGTACAGTTTGACTGCGATATTTGCCCCTTTCGGTCCGACACATCCGTCTTCGGCAGGAGTCTTTTTCCAAACTGGCGTGGCGTACTCAGATATTGGCGAGTGCTGATGTTCGAGGGACATCTGGTCGTGCTACATATGTTGTGCTACTCAATTTTCAGATAAGAAAATGATACAATTTACATGTAAAGACTAGTACAGAGAACACACAGGATCAGATGAAGCAGAAGCATACTACTCTTTGCCAAGAAGAGATCACGTGACAATATTAAGACAGCGAACGGTTCACTGCAGACTGAAAAATCATCTGTGCAACAATTTTAAAAATGGACACACAGACATGTACCCATATGGGAAGAACAAACAAACAGTGGAACAAGTTCTGCACGTCTGCAGGCTCCATGGGAGGAGCAGAGTAAGTGCATGCCGTCGGAAATAATGTATTTGGTCACCAATGTGTGTATATAGATTGGTTGTTGGTTGTATGTTATACAATATAGGTGCTAGGACGCTTGCTTGTGTCAGGTCGTTTCATTTATTTGGTCATCGGAATTTTTCAGTTAAAGGTTATATCATCATCATAATCATCATCATTATCATCAGCATCATCAGTCCCTTAACCTGAAAGGTCATTGGGGCACCAATACTGCAGACTGTTGGACCAGTTTCCGCCCCTCCACTCGGTTTTGTGCCAGGATATTTGTTCTAGCTATGCACCTTCCCGTCCACTCCCTGATGTTGTCTTCCCATCTCTTTGTCTGCCTCCCTATTTTACGCTTTCAAGGCACAGTGTCTTGTAGAACCGTCTGGTTCAACCCAGAAGATCTTGATATGTGTCCACACCATGTGAGCTGGCGTTATTTTACGATAGTCAATAGGTCTTTATATTTGGTCGACCTTTCATTTAACGGTGACCCGAACTGCCTTATTCTTGGCGTGATCTAGATACGAAATGCCGAGGATTCGACCAGGGCCAGCTTTAGATATCTTGAGTTGGCCATGATTCGAAACAGCCATCTAATCTTCTTTGCACACATTCTTCGTTCTAGACCCGCTGACAGATTCCACGTTTCGCACGCTTAAAGGTCAACGGAAGCGACAAGTTAAATAGAGCCGCTTATTCTGCAATAGACATTTGGCTTGGCTTAGCTTCGTTTGTTCTTAATCTCCCTCTACCAAACCCTGAAAGAAATTAAGTAGCAGAATGTAGTCCAGAAAACGGAATGCGTTGTGTCATAGTTTACAGCTTGACTGCGTATTTGGACCTTTCGGTCCAACACATCTGACTTCAGCAAGCATTTTTTGAGTACCGGGTTAGCATTCCCTATTCGATTCCTTCTCCTTAGCCAGTCTGTCCTGCTGCAGCCAGTTATCCAGGATCACCGCGTGGAGGTGTAGAAGGGTCTTGTCAGCTCTGATTCGCTGGCCCTGATGCTAGCAGTCAGCTATGGGTCGCTGACCACTGTAGCTCATGCATCTTGATCCCCAATAGACATTTGATATGGTTGGTGAGGTGCGTCCTTTGTAATAGCATATTGCTTTGTCAGCAGAATGTTTGGTCACATCGGTTCTTGTTATATACCGAGGCGCACTTGAGAATATGAATTGTGGTCCTCCTAGCTGTAGTTCAGTGCCAGGCTGCTAAAAAAACTCACCAGCGGGGGAGACCACACTATCGATCTCCACTTTGTTGGCCGGACTGCTGTGACAGGATAACGAAATTGGACGTGCGATTGGGTCTTGATAAGTATGTTTCGCAAGATCCCGATTACTCTTCGCTCAAATGATGGTAAAGACAGAACGATATCTGGTCGCATTGGGGCATGTTACTGATATTCTGGTATTTCTCACGTATATTCAGATTTACTGTCATCTCTCAGTAATTAGCAATGTCAGAAACTGTTAGCAGGCCAGAGTTAGTTGGTTTAGGGATGTGTTGACTTGCTTGTTCGGGTCAAGCACGTCTTTTTTTTTAATGACCCTTTGGCTAGTTTACATCAGATCATCTAATTAGCATAGTTTTAGAGCACTTGCTTTTCACAGCACATGCATTGGGTTTAACTCCTGCTACCAACGCGCTCCTGTTGATTTCACTGTAAACGAGTACTTGGCTTCCTACTAGAGAAGGGAAGGTAGCTAGGAAAAGAAATAGCCAGCCCATCCATTAAGAAGTCGATTCGCACAACGATGTCTTTACAACTTTATCTCCAACAGCATTGTCTGCTTTGGAACCAATCTTACGTTTATAGATTCGTGACTTCAATCTTACCCTAGTGGACTGTGGCAGCCAGTTTATATAATACTCTGTTGTGTAACCCAGAGATCGCGCTTGTCTTACCGACAAAATGCAAGACAAAATGATGTGTTCCAGAAATTTATTCCCTTTACACAGTGAGAATTGCGTACCCAGAGCTCAGACTTTCCAAAGTTGACAAGAACTGCGACTTATGGCAAGATATCATAGATTGATTTGATAAATCAGCTAAGTTGTAGAGAACAAACACTCAAAGACGCAACAAACACAACAAATACATCAATACAGTAAACACAACAAAAACAACAAACTCAACGAAAACAAAAGACACAAAAAAACACACAAAAACAAAAGAAACATAACAGCCACAACAAATAAACTAAATGCAACAAGTGCAACAGTCAAAAATAAAAACAACAAACACAAAAATACAACAAAAACAAAAAACATCAAAAACAAAAGGCACAAAAAACACAAGCAAACAAAACAAACACAACAGCCAAAACAAATACACATAATACTCAAAAAAATACAGCAGTCACAAAAAAACAAAAACAAACACCACAAACACAACAAAAACAAAAACCACAAAACACACAAGAAACACAAAAAGTACAACAAACATCATAAACACAACAGACACAACAGCCACAACAAATACAATACTCACAAAAAACATAAAAAACACAACAAACACAACAAGGACAAAAGATGCAAAAAGCATTTTTTTAAACACAATAGCCACAACAAATACAACAAAAACAACAGCCACAACAACCACAAATGAATCAGAGACGTGGAATCAATCAATCCCTGATCTTTAATACAACTGACAGGACAGACCATGCATGAACACACACAAATGATATGTACAATAGATCCATTATTAACTGCCTGACATGCTGTCTTCTGTCAAATAGCCTCACTCTATTAGGCTGATTCTTCCGATCTAGTCCAAGTATTGGGTCTTGACACTAGCTGACATTGTCTTCTGACAGGGAAAGTCATTATCGACATTATCATCATCTCCTTGTTAGTATCCCTTTTCATTCTCTTCTTGTTTTTGATTTTCATCTCCTTCCTCTTCTTCTTCTCCTCCTCATTTTCCTTCTTCTTTTTCTTCTTCTTCTTCTTCTTCTTCTTCTTCTTCTTCTTCTGGTCAGGCAAAATAAACTGATCAGACATGTTAGTCAGGGTCAGGCAAAACATACTGGTCAAGACCCACACCTCGGCAAACGAGGTGAGGGATCGATGTGATCCCTGTAGTAGTGAGTGACACAAAGATGAAGCCAAGCATAGCACAACCGCCTGGGGGGCCCCGGTACACCTCCAACAGCACTCTCGGAATGTGAGGAAAGCTACTGCAACTTGATACTTAACGTCCTTTTCAGGCCGCCCAAAAGAGTAACCTACTCATTGTGGGCATTCGCAAACAACAACAACAGTCCTATGTTCCTGTATAATCTGGGGAGAGTGACTGTTACAATCCTATGTTCCTGTATAATCTGGGGAGAGTGACTGTTACAATCCTATGTTCCTGTATAATCTGGGGAGAGTGACTGTTACAATCCTATGTTCCTGTATAATCTGGGGAGAGTGACTGTTACAATCCTATGTTCCTGTATAATCTAGGGAGAGTGACTGTTACAATCCTATGTTCCTGTATAATCTGGGGAGAGTGACTGTTACAATCCTTTGTTCCTGTATAATCTGGGGAGAGTGACTGTTACAATCCTAAGTTCCTGTATAATCTGGGGAGAGTGACTGTTACAATCCTAAGTTCCTGTATAATCTGGGGAGAGTGACTGTTACAATCCTATGTTCCTATAGAACTGATGGATCTTCTTCTTCTTCTTCTTCTGCGTACACAGTCAGACAGCATCCATTATTTTCTCGAAAAAAGCGGCGGTCATCCTGAGACTCTCGCCACTACCATAGAGCTTGTCTTGCAGTTCCACTGGCAATGGCCACATCTGCTCTCTCTGATCCTCGTATGTCGGGCAGTTCTGCAGCAGATGTTCAGTGGTCATTTTACCAGTACCGCACGGGCATTCGTCGGTACACCCTATCTTCAATTTGTTGAATAGGTGGTACCTCAGTCTGTTGTGGCCAGTGCGAAGTCTGAAGACGACGACCTGCTCTCTTCGGTTCAACTGGTAATAGGCATCGTTTTTGGTGTATCCAGTATGTTCGGTTTCCCATTTGGACATGTATCTGGCTTTGATAAGCCGTTTTGACTCTTCGTACGTCATACTGGTGTCTGTTTGCGGTAGCTTTGCACCTTCTTTTGCCAGTCTGTCTGCCTCCTCGTTGCCTTGGATGTTGCAGTGTGACGGAACCCACTGTACCACTACCCTTTTTGGTGCGGACTGCTGGCACAGTTTGCAGAGTGCTGCTCTTAAGTCATTAAGCTCAGTGTTTTTCTGGCTTTTTAGCGCTGTGACTACGGCGAGAGCATCTGTCAGCAGGACTATATGGCTCTCATTTTCACTGTGTGTTGCCATTTCTTCCACTGCCGCCCTCAGTGCCTCTGCCTCTGCTCTGAAATTGCTTGTGTACTTACCAGTAGCGAATGACAGTGTTATTTTTCTGCCATTTGGTAGGTTCAGGAATGCTCCTGCCCCTCCGTTCTGTGTAGTGTTTGTTACAGAACCGTCGGTGTATGCATGGGTCCAGTCCATGCTTGGGTAGCTTTTCGTTATGAAGCTTAGGGTAGTGTCTCTCCTTTCTTTTTCACTCTGGCAGTTTTTGTTTGCAATACCTGGTATATTTTCCACCACCTCTGGAAATATATCCTGCCTCCAAGTAGGTTTTCGTACAGTAGTGATGGGTTTTGGTGTTGTTAGTGCGTTTATGGGATCTTCGTGCATCTTTGCTTTGGCTATTTCTGCAAAGTTTCTCCGCTTTAGTTTCCCATTTCCCAAATTGTTTAGTCTCTGGTACATTGGATGGTCCGTCAGTCTTCTGAGTTTCTCTGACTGCAGCTGGGCTCTGCAGTCTCTTCTATCGGTCATGGATTGCAGTTTTGTAATCTTTTCAAGTTCTACAATTGGCGTTGACTTCATGCCACCTGTTATAATTCTCATGGCTTGGTTTTGAAGTTTGTTAACTTTATCGAAGTTCGCCTTCGCTGCGGTTGTCCATGCCGCAATGCCATACTCGAGAACTGGTCTCCCTCTTCCAGTGTACAGTTTCTTTAGTATGCCTTCGTCTGCTCCCCAGCTTGTGCCAGCAAGTTTCCTCATGATCGCCATTCTTTCTCTGGCTTTCATTCGGTTTCTCTCAATCTGACTTTTCCATGTCATGCGCCGATCAAATGTGACTCCCAGATAGGTTGGGTTGTCGTTTGGCTGCAGGATTTTGCCATTCAGACTTAATTTGGTACTTTGGGGTTTTAATGAGAGCGAGAATATTGTGCACGTGGTTTTCTCCTCGTTTATTTTGACCAGCCATGAGTTCGCCCACTCTTCCAGCGATGTTAGGGCCGTCTGCATCCGATTTCTTGCTATTGTGAGATTCTTTTCAGAGGTCCACATAGCCAGATCGTCTGCAAACATTGAGCTATGGACTCTTCATGGTATATTCTCTGTAATATCGTTTATATATACCAGGAAGAGTGTGGGTGACAATACTCCTCCTTGGGGTACTCCCTGCTCGAGTGTCACCTTTTTGCTCATCTGCCCTTGTACTTGGACTCTGGCCGTTCTTTGTTTGAGGTAGTGGTTGATCCACTTGTACATTTTCCCACAGACATCACTTCTTCTTAGCTTGACTCTAAGTCCATCCTTCCAGACTTTGTCAAATGCCTTTTCCAGATCCACCCAAACAGCTACTGTGTGTTTCTGTGCCTGGTAGGCATCTTCTATCTCCTGGGCTATGAGGATGACCTGGTCCTCAGTGGATCTGTGCTGTCTAAAGCCGGCTTGCTGTGGAATTAGTATTTGTTTTTCTTCCAGATGCCACATCAGTCTGGTGTTTATCATCCGTTCCATCAGCTTGCCAACACAGCTCAGTAGGCTTATGGGCCTGTATCCATTTGGATCTGTTTTGTCCTTCCCTGTTTTTGGTACTGGTACCAGTATTGCATCTTTCCATGCCTGGGGTACAATACCCCTTTTCCAGCTTTGGTTCAGGACTGATAGTAGTTTCTTCTTCGCTGTTTGGCCCAGCCCCATCAGCATTTCGTTTGTTATCCCGTCTTTTCCGGGAGATTTCCTTTTCTTTAGTGTACTCATAGCCTCTTCCATTTCGCGCATTGTTAGTTTGGCCATCATGTGCTCTTCAGGAGCCGTATTTATGTTTTCGTGTCCCTTTAGCTCTTCGCTAATGTCTGTATGCTTATCTGCAGGGACCTCGATGTGGTTTGCTCTGGCATAGTGATCGACAAAGGCGTTTGCGGCTTTCTTACCTGTGATCAAGTTCTCGCCCTGCTTGATGGTAATTTGTTTATTTGACGGGGTTTCGTCGTTCATGGCTCTGACTAGCTTCCATAGCTTGTTCCCGTCTTTGTCCAGGTTCAGACTTTCCGTTTTATTTTTCCAACTTTCTCTTGCTGTTTGCTTGAGAGTGTGTTTGTACTTCGCCGCGGCGGCTTTGAGGGCGATGTTTGCCTCCATGGATTTTTCTCGTTCTGCCATGTTCCTAGCATTTGTTACTGCATCTTCCACTTTCTGTAACTCATCATTCCAGTAGGGCTTATAGTTTTTCCTAGCTCCTCTTGGGATGGTTTCAGTGGCGGCTTGCATTATTGCCTTGCTTAGGCTCTCCACCATGGGCTTCATTTTGGTGTTTCGTGTGTTGATGGTTTCACACAGCCCATCTGTCAGGATTGCAAATCTGTCCCAGTCGGCTCGTTTGTAATTCCAACGTGGGAGCGGTTTTGTTTCCTGTGGGCCTACTTCCATGTCAATGGTTAGCCTGATCGGCCTGTGGTCGCTACCTGCCAGTTGGTTTAGCACCTGGCGGTCTATTTTATAGTGTATGTCCTGTGTGGAGAAGGCCAAATCTGGAGTCGAGGTGGTATGCCATGTTCTTGAATAGAAGCTAGGGCTATCCTCCGGCCTATTGATTAGGGAGAGATTTGCATCTATCTCCCAATCTTCCACTTCGTCACCTCTGCTGTCTGTGTCAGAGTATCCCCAACTGATGGATCTGATATCTACAGTCCTGTATTTAGAGAACTGATAGATTTGATCTTTGCAGTCCTGTGTTTTTAGAAAACTGATGGATCTGATCTCTAGTCCTGTATTCCTATAGAATTGATGGTTTTTATCTTTACAGTCATGTGTTCTTATAGAACTGATAGATATGATCTCTACAGTCTTGTTTTTTAGAAAACTGATGGATCTGATCTCTACAGTCTTGTTTTAGAAAACTGATGGATCTAATCTCTACATCCTATGTTTTAGAAAACTGATGGATCTGATGGCTACAGTCTTGTGTTTTTACGAAATCCGAATGGAGGTCTCCAATAAGAAATGCGTGCTATTATAATGTCAATTTCTGAGTAGACTCTCCTCATTCCAACTAGATGAGACCTCAAACAGTGAAGTATCTATCACCTCATACAGTGAAGTATCTATCACCTCAAACAGTGAAGTATATATCATCTCATACAGTGAAGTATCTATCACCTCAAACAGTGAAGTATCTATCACCTCATACAGTGAAGTATCTATCACCTCAAACAGTGAAGTATCTATCACCTCAAACAGTGAAGTATCTATCACCTCAAACAGTGAAGTATATATCACCTCAAACAGTGAAGTATCTATCACCTCATACAGTGAAGTATCTATCACCTCATACAGTGAAGTATCTATCACCTCAAACAGTGAAGTATCTATCACCTCATACACAACAACATTCTCAGTTCTGGCAATACTTCCTTATTTCAGAAAGTGTCTGAATTTTACTGGTCCTGAAAATTCTCACATCTCCCATGAGTCTTAAGTTAATGTGATTGAGTGATTGATTTCTCTTGTCGCTCCGAGCAAGCCATATAGACAGCCATTACAACAGCTGGTCCCTTTACTGAAAGACGGTACTGGATCATTTTAAGTGGCAGTTTCAATACCAAACATGTTATATGATGAGATTGCCAGCTCCATTCACAGACTTCGTTATTTTCACTACCAAATAAGTTCTGGACGTCACAGTGGACATATTACCAACCCTGGCACCATTCCAGAGATTAAGAAAATATAGGTTAATGCAATTTTACAATATAAATACATATATTTTTCTTTATGCAGTGTACATTTATAACAAAGCAAAAATAATTTACATACATTATATTTATATATATATATATCGTATTTATTTAGAATGGATCAAGATAATGAGCTACAGCGGTCAGAGATCCAAATCTAACTGCTAGCGTCAGGGCCAGCGACCAAAAGCTAGCTGCTAGCGTCAGGGCCAGCGAACCAGAGCTGCGAAGACCCTTCTACACTTCCACGCGATGATCTTGGATAACAGGCTGCAGCAGAGCGAACTGGCTACAGAGAATGTAATCAAGAGGGATGGCTAACTTGGTACCCACACAAATGCCTGCTGAGGTCGAATGTGTTGGACCGAAATGTGCAAATATCGCAGTCGACCTTTAAACTACAGCACGCATTCCATTCTCCGATAAACATCCTGCTACTTGCAAAGCTCTTTTCAGGGCTTGCTAGCCGAAGTCTGAGAAACGAACGACAAAGAAGAAGAAGAGGTATATATACATATACACACGCACACATTTACATGTACATATTCATTCACATGTGCACACATTTTCCAATAACAATTAGATTGAGTTTCTCCAGCTGTGAAGGTGAACCTCCATCTTGTTTTTTAACCTCTAAAATCCACTGAAACCAGCAGCACAAGAAGCTGTACATACTGTATATATATTCAAAGTCTACTTCCTCAAGAATAATTTGAAGTTCAGATGTTATTTACATATTGTCTGACAGCACGCGAGACATCGCCTCAGACGGCGGGTCAGACAGAACCCTCAGGACAGTCAGTATTTACATATTGTTTTATTGTTACTGCATTTTTATATATCTTAATTTTTTATTTCCTTTTATTTAAGCTGTGTACGCACTGAAAAGCATTATATAGTTAGTTATTTACATTTTATTGTTGTTGTTTTTGTTTTTTTTGCATTGATAGCGCACTTGTAAACAAAATAAATTGAATACTTCGTTTTTCATGCATTTTAAACTTTTGCTAACCATTCGTAAGAGCAAGGTATACCTCATCATCATGTCGCATCTTGGAGAACGTCGCTCCCTTGACAGTGCGTCTGAAAGAAACTAGATCTCTTCCCAAATCTCCAACCTGCTCCAGAGTCATGCCCAAGCATTCCATGACATCTCGGTGCCGCCTATTATTCTTCTTTCTCTGTCCGTCTTACCCGGCACCAAGCTGTCCATTACCGTTCTCTCAAGACCATTCTGTCTTTTGATGTGGCCAAAGTATTCCAATTTATTTTCTCTTCATTATGGAATTTATGAACTAGTTGTCATCTACGTCCAACTCTTGTCGAATGTCTGCATTTTTCTTATTTTCGGTCCATGGTATTCTGAGGACCCTTCGATAACATTTAAACTCACAAGACTCGATTCTCTTCCTTGAGGTTTGGGTCACTATCCATGTTTCGCAGCCGTTTGCTACCACGGGAAAAATGCAGTTTCTCGAAATGTTCACTTTTGTTGGTTTACTTGTATTCTGGCATAGTTTACTCAGGTTGTGTAGCCTCTGCATTACCATTGTCAATCCCCTTCTCATTTTATATGAGCGGTCGCCATTTTTGTCAATTCGTGACCTATTCTATTTTCAAGCCTCCGAATTTGCATGTATATTGACTTCCTGTTTTGTCAGTTGTCATTATCTTTGTTTTGTTTCTGCTAATGACTGCAATTAGCTATTCCAACCCCTCTGCGCTGTTTGATAGTATCATTATGTCGCCTGCGTATCTAAGCTCTGAGATCTTGTATTCGCCGATTGTAAAGGGATCGTAACTTGCTATGTTTTCATCCCCTTTAACCTTCTTCATTATGCACTGCATAAATGACTTTACATTATGACTATATATGTATTAATGTTTGTACACACCCCATATATATGTGTGCACGTTACTCTGTGTACACACATACACACACACATATGTATATTTATGTATTTATACAATACATATATATATATAAATGTATATATATATATATATTTATATATATATATATATATATATATATATATATATATATATATATATATATATATATATATATACATATTTACATACCTGGAAACAACAGTTTTCAAGGCACTCTGGTTGACGAGATGTGGATCGACGTGATCCCCGTAGTAGTAAGCATCACGCAGATGAAGCCAAGCATAGCAAAACAGTCCGGGGGACCACGACCTACCTTCATCAGCACACTCGGGATGTGAGAAAAGTTACTACATTCTGCCACTGAGCGCCCTTTCCAGGGCGTACAAAAGAATAAACTTACTCATTGTGGCCATTATTAAACAACAACATACATATATAGCAAGAAGTAATCTGATCCTCAGAAAGAGAACGTCTAGGTTAGTTCAATCCTTGATGAGATACATTTCAGTGGCAACGTTTGTACACTTCGGATATTGTTCTCTGCCAATATTAACCTAGCTTGTATTCCAATCATCACAGAATATGCGTTGATTGATTTCCACAATACTAGCTGCATCATACAGAAGATTCATAAAGGACCGCTTTCAGTTGCTGAGGCGGCGTTATCTGGTACAGGCCTTCTCGAATCAGGAAACGGTTGGCGTCGTACCGACCCTTCTCAAAGAAATCTTGTAGGGACTGACGTTTTGGTGGGAAGAAGGCCTGGGCACCTTTTCTGATGTTGTTTGCGTTGACCTGTCAATCAACAAAATTAAACATATTAATTTCTCGAAAATAATATATGCATGCCTAATATAAGTTGAATAATGCGTAACTACACGTTTGAATAAGTCAAGAGGTTTGCCAGGAGTAGATACGGAAACAAGTGAGAAGTAGGCCAACCAGGCTTCCTGATACACCTGGAACTTAAAAAGAGGTTAGCCAGGAGTAAATACAGGAACAAGTGAGAAGTAAGGAAAACATGCTTCCTGATACACCTGTAACTTAACAAGAGGTTTGCCAGGAGTAGATACAGGAAAATGCTCTAAACCGAACAACAAGGCTTTCTGTTATAATGTCTATGAAGATTCCAATAATCTGAGAATGATCACTCTAAATCACGATATTCAATCAGGCATTTGTGTCTGATGTCAGGTAGCCAAATGGGGAGTCAACTTATTTCGCTCTTTTGCCTTAGTGCAAAGTCCAAGTTTGACATTAGACCTCCTTGAGGTCATCTATCCACCTTAACCTCGGACGCCTGCAAGGAGCCTAAAGTTATAGGGCCACCACGACGTCACTTTACGTGTCCATTTGTTATCCGGCTTGTGCACCACATGGCCGGTCCATTTGTATTTTCGTAACAGCACAACATCTATGGTGTCACTGAAGCAATTTCTACATCTGACTTAAACTTTGTGGATTTGGTCTCAAATGGAGATCTTCAGTGTTCTTCGCTCCATCACTCATTGGACAACGCTGTCTATCTGCATCAGCTACACCTCACAGTCATATACCATAGCTGGAGTAACCACACTGTTGAAGGCGTGACCTTCAGCGGTATCGTATAACGTATGTTGTAGTTTTAGTTTAAACTAGTTGAAACTGATCCAGCCAGTTGTTATCCTTCGTGACATCGCACGGTTTTGTTTTTTAATGGGAGTTCGTGATCTCTTGGTCCAGGTAGATATAAAAATGTACGCTTTCGATTGGACAATCTCCAATGCGCATTTCTCCTTCTGGGCAAAAAGTGTTGGGCATAAACTGGGTTTTCTTCCCATCGATTCGTAGGCCAACTGCAACGCTTGCTCTTCTTAGCTCATTCAGTCTTTCCTCAGCTTCTTTGACTTAGTGACTGACCATTATTTTCATTAGATATATTCTAGTTTATGTCTGAAAGTGAACGAAGAGGGAAAAGCTCTGTGGAGATTTTAAAAAAAAACAACCCAGACTAGCCATTGTTTTCTTCAGTTATATTCAAGTTGATGTTTGAAAGTGTGTGAAAAAGAAGGTCCCAAACCACAAACAAGGGGCAGAAAATACATGGAAGACTATCACCTTACGATTTCTTGACAAGGATATTGGAGGCAGAAGCATCTCCAGGCTGATCACTGCTTTCTCTGAACACAATGGGGTCAACGAAAGCGAAGAGGATGTCAAGGAATAGAGGAAACTGTTATTACTTATCAACCTTACAAGGTCAAGGTAGTGCAATAGCAATTACTGCTGTCATGGATGAGGTTGTTACAAACTTTATTGTACTAGGTCTCCTCCACACAGGCCACAACAGACTGAGGTACCATCTATTCAATAAACTGAAGATAGGTGGCACTGACGAATGCACCTGTGGCACAGGGAAAATGACCGCTGAACATCTGCTGCAAAATTGCCTGACATACGAGGACCAGAGAAAGCACATGTGGCCATCACCAATGGCAACACTAGACAAGCTCTATGGCAGTGTCGACAGCCTCACGATGACAGCTGCTTTCTTCGAACAAAGTAAAGTTGACGTCTGACAGCGTACGAAGAAGAAGAAGAAGAAGTACTAGGTCTCATCGTTGAATAAGGTGAGGTGTCTAGTACCATTTCAAACAGTCTTTCCTTCCCTAACAAAATGCCAGGTATCCATTTACAGCTGGATCGATTGAAGCGCCTCGAAATTGAGAATCGAATTAGGTATACATTTACTTCCCAAAAGTGAGGAATTGAGATGCTAGTTCGGTCTGGCACAACATACTGATCAGGACGTCGCGTAAGGCTGAAACTCAATACACTGACCATGACCTTTCTCTTGCATGTGACGATCCCGGGAAACAGGTTGTTTTCAAATCAGCTTGGAGGGGACGGCGTGGCCTATTGGTTAAGTGGCACGGCTCACAACCGGAAGGTGCTGGGTTCGATCCCCATCACAGCACCGGCCGTTACCCCGGGGAAGCAAAACCCTCAGAAAATGCAAGAGGAAGTAGACCCATACATAAAATGCATGATGAAGTCGGATGCACTGGGCTGACAGGCGCAAAATAAAAACCACAGTGCAACGCACACTGCCTTGGGAATTAGAGAAATAAGGCGAACGCAAAAAAAACAACAACAAAAAACAATCAGCTTGGCTGACAGGAAGTGGATAGAAGTGATTCGCGGAGTAGGGAGCGTCACACAGATGAAGCTAAGCATAGCACAACCGCCTGGAGAACCGAGGTCCACCTTCATCCGTACTATCGGGATGAGAGGAAAGCTACTACAACCCCCGAATTAACGTGCTTTTCAAGACTAATAAAAGAGTTGTTTCGAATGCCCACAATGAGTAGGTCTACTCTTTTGTGCACCGTGAACAGGACGTTAATCGGCGGTTACAGCGGCTTTCATCTCATCTCGAGCGTGCTGATGAAGGTTGTCGGGGATCCTCCAGGCGGTTGTGCTATGCTTGGCTCATCTGCGTGACGCTCAATAATCCACGGATCACGTCGATCCTTTACCTCGTTAGCCAGGCTGCCATGAAAACAGATCGTTTAAAGGTAGAGCTGCGAGGACGCCGAGGGTCTTGGCCAGTATATTTTGTTTGACCCTGACTAAAATGTCCGATCAGTATGTTGTGCCTGACCAGATGTTAGTTTTCCTCCTCTCACAAAAGCGTAAACTTACCCATCCTAGGCATTTAGCAACAACTTTCAAATAGCTACAGAATCAACTCGAAACAGTGGTCCTGATAAACGTGTGTTCAGGTTAGGAAACCGTACAGTAACATTACAGTCACGAGAGTACTTGATACTGTTTACGATAGCCCTATTGATATTATTTATGTCAAAATTATCTTAATTTACAACAACATTCCCCCACACAAAAATTAAAGAAAACACTAGATGTATTAATGAGGGAAACAAAAGAGAAAATAGAGAAAAAAGAACACTAGAAGAATTAGACTGGAATTTGTGATAAAGCATGAAGAAATAGAACAATAGAAGAACTTGAAGAAAAGGCACTAGAAAAATTAGAGAAAAAATACTAGAAGAATTATAGTGGGAACAAAACAAGAATTAAAGAGAAAACAGTAGAAGAACTAGGAAAAGACAAGAAGAATTAGAGAAAACACACTAGAAGTGTTATAGGGGAAACAGAAAAGGAATTAGAGAAAGAACACTATACAATTTAGAGACAAAAAGAAAAATAAGTAGAGAGAAAACACATAGACATGACAGTACCTGCACATCCTGGTTTTGGACGTTGATAAAATGGGCCTTCTTTTCTGCCTCCTGACCAACTTTAGGTCCAATGTCTGACTTCCCATCGAAAGGCGAAACTGTAATTGTCCGTCCCGTCTCGAACTTGGGCAAGTTGTTGGACAAGCCGCCATCTATGTACTTCTGAAGGAAGGACAGACAGACAAATCATGCGTAACGTCTTTTACTAGAATTTGGGTAAATTAAATACATGACATTATGTTTTTTTCTAGAATTTGGGAAAATAAAATACATGGCGTTAGGTCTTTTGCTAGAATTTGGGTAAATAAAATACGACACATGACTTTAGATCTTTTGCTAGAATTTGGGGAAATAAAATACGGAAATATTTGAATCTCAATTTATGATTCATTTTTGTGAAAATAAATTTAGTTGTCACTATTCTGTTCCATTTCTTGTCTCCCACTTTCGGTTATTATATTGTAAGGCATTGGACTGTTCCAGTGTTTGATGCACCTATGTTTCAGTGGGAGTGTTAGAGACTTAATTGCACATTTCTCAGTTTGTGTACGGCTTCTATTTGTATCTTTTGAGCAAAATTCGAGACTTATTTGCTAATTACCATAGTTTTTATTTTCTTCGTGTTAATATCCAATCCATACACCTGGCTTTCGTTCTTTACTTGGATCACCAATTACTGTAGCTTTTGTTCGATGTTAGCCTGCAGAAATGTGATATCTGCATACTTGAGATTATTTATAAATACTCCACCGATAATTAGTCCTGATATTTCCTCTATCTTTCGAAATGAGGTACTATATTTTTTTTGTATATACCAAGAGATGACAGAATAACTAATGTCAATTACAGCTCCCTCGATAATGTATACATGGTCATTATAGACAAGCCTACCTTTCCTCGAATTGTTGGCAGTCGGATTCCAGCGTAAATTGGAATGTAGCAGCTTGCAACCAGGGCCTGGAGAAGAACAATGAGAACGAGTTAAATAAAACACAGAATGATAATGTTAAATATGCTGTAAATGTCTATGGATATCTCTTCATTAGAAATGTGTGGCCAAGCAGATAGCATGCCTGTTGCCTGGTTGAATGGACACGTGATCAAAACTTCTGCAAGGCAGATGGGCTTTTCTCTAGCAGCGGTAAAATGAAACACTATCATATGCACTGATTGACTACTGCAGAGACAAGAGGCCTTTATTCAACAGACTTATAAATCATCACTGCCAATCGTATCGAAGGGAAATAAACGTCGTCTTCTTAGTTATGTTGCATCTCAGCATTTATGTCACTAGAACCGCTGTGTTATGGAACTGCAGGGACAATAAAAAAAGGGACCAGTTAAGTAAGGGAACAACTATAGAAGACCATATGCAATTCGGATCTACTATATGAGACCGAGAGAAGTGGGGGGAGTTTGTTACTGCTTTGCAAGACAGAAACAGGCTGAATTGTCACTGACTGTTTACGTCAGTCATCAACCAAGACGTGAGGTGTGTTTTTATATGTCAGACTCACCCGAGTCGATGACAAGACCCGACCTGACATCGGGGTCAAGCTCAACACATTGGCCAAGAGCCGACCTGACATCGGGGTCAAGCTCAACACGTTGACCAAGAGCCGACCTGACATCGGGGTCAAAGCTCAACACATTGACCAAGAGCCGACCTGACATCGGGGTCAAATCTCAACACATTAACCAAAAGCCGACCTGACATCGGGGTCAAAGCTCAACACACTGATCCAGAACCGACTATACTTCGTGTTTATGTTCAGCAAGATGACAAAGACTCACCTTACATTAAGGCTACGTTCAACACACTGATCAAGGCACACATCTTACATATGGGTTAAATTCAACATACTGACTAGGATAACTAAGACGCTAGTCCGATCAAACACAACATATCGACCGGGGCGTTGCGTCAGGGTCAGCCACCATATACTGACCAAGACTACTACCTTGTATCGTTCTCTGGAAACGGAAAGACGCAGTTCTTGTACCAGTATCAAAGAAAGGAAAGGACAAAATAGATCCAAATGGATACAGGCCTATCAGCCTACTGAGCTGTGTCGGCAAACTGATGGAACGTATGATAAACACCAGACTGATGTGGAATCTGGAAGAAAAACGAATACTAATTCCACAGCAAGCCGGCTTTAGACAGCACAGATCCACTGAGGACCAGGTCATCCTCATAGCCCAGGAAAAAGAAGATGCCTACCAGGCACAGAAACACACAGTAGCGGTTTGGGTGGACCTGAAAAAGGCATTTGACAAAGTCTGGAAAGACGGACTTAGAGCCAAGCCAAGGAGAAATGAAGTTTGTGGGAGAGTGTACAAGTGGATCAACCACTACCTCAAAAAAAGAACTGCCAGAGTCCAAGTACAAGGGCAGATGAGCAAAAAGGTGACACTCGAGCAGGGAGTACCCCAAGGGGGAGTACTGTCACCCACACTCTTCCTGGTGTATATAAACGACATTACAGAGAATATACCAAGAAGAGTCCATAGCTCAATGTTTGCAGACGATCTGGCTATGTGGACCTCTGTAAAGAATCTAACCATAGCAAGAAATCGGATGCAGCAGGCCCTAACATCGCTGGAAGAGTGGGCGAACTCATGGCTGGTCAAAATAAACGAGGAGAAAACCACATGCACAATATTCTCGCTTTCAATCAAACCCCAAAACACCAAATTAAGTCTAAATGGCAAATTCCTGCAGCCAAACGACAACCCAAACTATATGGGAGTCACATTTGATCGGCGCATGACATGGAAAAGTCATATCGAGAGAAACCGAATGAGAGCCAGAGAAAGAATGGCAATCATGAGGAAACTTGCTGGCACAAGCTGGGGAGCAGACGAAAGTATACTAAAGAAACTGTACACTGGAAGAGTGAGACCAGTTCTCGAGTATGGAATTGAGGCATGGACAACAGCAGCAAAGGCGAACTTCGATAAAGTTAGCAAACTTCAAAACTAAGCCATGAGAGTTATAACAGGAGGCATGAAGTCAACGCCAATTGTAGAACTGGAAAAGATTACAAAACTTCAATCCATGACCGATAGAAGAGACTGCAGAGCCCAGCTGCAGTCAGAGAAACTCCGAAGACTGACTGACCATCCAATGCACCAGAGACTAAACAATTTGGGAAATGGGAAACTAAAGCGGAGAAACTTTGCAGACATAGCCAAAGCAAAGATGCACGAAGATCCCATAAACGCACTAACAACACCAAAGCCCATCACTACTGTACGAAAACCTACCTGGAGGCAGCATATATTTCCAGAGGTGGTAGAAAATATACCAGGTATTGGAAACAAAAACTGCCAGACTGAAAAAGAAAGGAGAGATACTACCCTATGCTTTATATCGAAAAACTACCCAAGCATGGACTGGACCCATGCATACACCGACGGTTCTGTAACAAACACTACACAGAATGGAGGGGCAGGAGCATTCCTGAACCTACCAAATGGCAGAAAAATAACACTGTCATTCGCTACTGGTAAGTACACAAGCAATTTCAGAGCGGAGGCAGAGGCACTGAGGGCGGCAGTGGAAGAAATGGTGACACATAAAGAAAATGAAAGCCATACAGTCCTGCATACAGATGCTCTGGCAGTAGTCACAGCGCTAAAAAGCCAGAAAAACACTGAGCTTAATGACTTAAGAGCAGTACTCTGTCAACTATGCCAGCAGCCCGCACCAAAAAGGGTAGTGGTACAGTGGATCCCATCACACTGCAACATTAAAGGCAACGAGGAGGCAGACAGACTGGCAAAAGAAGGTGCAAGACTACCACAAACAGATACTAGTGTGACATACGAAGAGTCAAAACGGCTTATTAAAGCCAGATACTTGACCAAATGGGAAACTGAACATACCGGCAACATCAAAAACGATGCCTATTACCAGTTGAACAGAAGAAAGCAGGTCGTTGTCTTTAGACTTCGCACTGGCCACAATAGACTGAGGTACCAACTATTCAACAAATTGAAGATAGGTGGTAACGACAAATGCCCGTGTGGTACCAGGAAAATGACCGCTGAGCATCTGCTGCAGAACTGCCCGACATACGAGGATCAGAGAGAGCAGATGTGGCCATCACCAGTGGCAACACAAGAAAAGCTCTATGGCAGTGTCGACAGCCTCAGGGTGATAGCTTTTTTCGAAAAAATAATGGTTACTGTCTGACTGCGTACGATGAAGAAGAAGAAGAAGAAGTTCTCTGGAAACAGGCTGTTTTCAAGACAGTGGCTGACGAGATGGAGGTCGACATGATCCCCGTAGTAGTGAGCGTCACGCAGATAAAGCCAAGTATAGCACAACCACTTGGAGGACCGCGATCCACCTTCATAACCACGCTCGGAATGGGCTACAACCCATCACTCAAACGTCCTTTCATGGCGCCCAAAAGAGTAAACTTACTCATCGATCACTTGGCGCCAAAAAAAGTTGGCTATACTGTGTTTATTTTTTACTTCATTGGTGCAACACAGGTTGACGTAAAGAATCAAATTTCAAAACGAATTGTAAACAAATTGACACAAACTAATTTACATATGTGTATCCACAGAAAAAGCTTTTGTCCATCTGAAACATGGTCTTCCTCGTGCTTTATAACTAGACCTTCTCATGCTGAAAACGCGCAGCTCCTCAGAGAGCTGGAAGGACATTTTGTGTTTGGTTGATTATTTAATGCATGTACGGTGTGGTTTTTCTTCAACAGCTCTTGTGTGACACTTACTTCAATGAGTTCATCCCTGGACTTGAAATCTGTGAGCATTTCACTTTTCTTGGTGTCAGCATTTGTTACTGACACACACAGCTTTCCTTGGGCAGCTTCGTGAGCGTCCTGGGGCAGAATGTCGTCAAGCATGCACCGCAGACTGCGCGTGAAATTGTAGCCTGGAGTCAGAGGTCCTAACGGCTTTCTTCGGATCTCTTTGGCGAGGTTCTGGATGTGTTCGGCAGATTCCTGAAATAGTGAAACAGAACAATGTAATGGTGATACCAAAAACACCGTGCGACTTTACCTAGGAGATAACAGAAAAATAGTAAATTATTACATACGTAATGCACAAGTGTCAAAATACTTGATGAGAGAGAATTATTATCACTGACTGATAGGCTTGATTCAACGTCTAGAATTTATCAAATAGCGATCAACACTGGTAAGAGAAAACTAATGACGAGAGACAAGGTGTTGGAGGTTGGGGGGATGGTGTGCTGGATTCACTATAAATGGCCAATTACTTGGAACAGTTACTCAATTCAAATATTTGGGGTCTTTATCAGCGACAATGGCCCCAGCGAGGAATACCGAACGAGGATTGTTCTGGCTATGACCAGTATTTCCTTACTGAAGTCGATTTGGAGAGATAACAAGATAACGCAGGTAACTAAAATCAATTCTTCTTCTTCTTTTTCTTTTGCTTCTTGTTCTGTTTCTCCTTCTTCTTCTTCTTCCTTCGTTCTCAACCTCACGCTACAAGGCCCTGAATAAGGCTTTGCAAGTAGCAGGCTGTTGTCCGGAGAACTGAATACGTTGTGTATTTTACAGATTGTCTGCGATATCTGCACCTATCGGCCAAGTCACATCCGACTTCAGCGGCGCTAAAATCAATTCAATGGGGACATTGTGGGCATTTGCAAACAACAACAGCGTGAAAGATGAGAGAGAGAGAGAGAAAAAGAAAGAGAGAGAGTGGGGGAGGGGTGTAGAGAAAGAGAAAGAAGATACTTGCAGAGAATAACGGTTGCACCTGTATTCCTGTAGCAGTGGTTCAAATCCTAGGTATGGGTCTGATGAGAGCGGGCGAAATGTTATATTTGTAACAGCGGTCCCAAGTGTTTTACTCTTTTGTAATGAGTTCTTCTCAGATATAAAAAGGATCGATAGTGCATTAAGAAAGCTGTAATAGATGATTCAACTCTAATAATATAAACCATCGCTTTGTAGCTAGGCTGTGGGCAGTCAACGACAAGGAAAGCCGTTCAAAACAAAATGAAGCTGAAGACGGATGCGCTGGGCTCTTGAGCGCCGAACATAATGCTACGCAGCTAGGCTCATAAAGACAGAGACATAGCTTTGTTGGAACCATTGATGTGGGTGGATGGTGGTGAACAAAGAAGAAACGGGAGAAAAAGAACAAGCAGAAGAAGAAGAAGAAGAGGAAGAAGGAAATGATAAGAAGAAGACATGAAGATTAAACACAGTAAAGCAGGTGGCCTAGAACTTGTGAGCTTTGCTAACAATCACAAGGTACAAAGTTCAAATCACATCGTGAATAGCTCAGTCAGGACGTGGGATTTTTTTTTACGGTATCACCACTTCACCCAGTTGACCAAGCTGTAAATGGGTACCTGACGAAGTCAAGCAAAAGTTTCAGAGCTTTACTGGAGCAACAAGGTTCGTGCTCTTTCGCTGCCACTTTACTTTCGGCAATGAAAGGGACTGAGCCCATATGGGGCGCTCTAGGGCAATGAAAGGGACTGAGCCCATATGGGGCGCTCTAGGGCAATGAAAAGAACTGAGCTCATATCGGGGTGCTCTAGAGCAATGAAAGGGACTGAACCCATATGGGGGCGCCCTAGGGCAATGAAAGGGACTGAGCCCATATGGGGGCGCCCTGGTGCAATGAAAGGGACTGAGCCCATATGGGGGCGCCCTAGGTAATGAAGTCGGTTCTATGAGCCCGTTTCAATTTTAAGGCACATTACATAACAAAAAAATGAAACAAAGAAGAAGAAGAGAACGAAGAGGACGAAGAAGAATATATCAGAACATCATTAGCAGTAAACGATATAAATGGCAGGTCTTAAATATTTAGGGGGCGCGCGGGGGGAGGGGAGGGGGGGGGGCTGTGCACATTTAGCCCTGAAGAAGACTGACTGACATCAGAGTCACTGGATGTCAAGTATTGTACGGAATGCGTCAATCAACTCGCGGAGTCACGCTTGTCTCAGGGCTGTAAATAGAATCGTCTAGTTTGGGCGTCTATATATAGCTACTCAGAATACGCCAGCGACATATATTGATGAAGGTTGGCGTAAGGTGTACGCTCGTAACCTTTTATTAGTGCCACGGACTAATTCAGTAGTTCTGTCTGTCAACTTTGGTAGCCTGGGGAACCTAAGGGTCCGTTTGTTATTTGGTGGGAAACATGCACATTTGTGATAGTCTTGTGAAAACTAGGGATCCCTGAAACAGTAATGTGAAACCTACCAATCCACGGGACAGTCTCGTGAAACTTATTAGAACCATGTAAGACTCTGATGAAACTTGTAGAACCATGTAACACTCTGGTAAAACTTGTAGAACCATGTAACACTCTGGTGAAACTTGTAGAACACTTTAACAGCCTCGTACAACTTATAGAACCCTGTAACAATATGGTGAAACTTGTAGAACCCTGTAGTAACAGTCTCGTGAAGTTTATAGAACACTGTAACGTTCTTTTACTACTTATAGAATCCTGCTACACCCTGGTGAAACTTGTAGAACCTTGTAACTGTCTTGTACAACTTATAGAACCCTGCAACAGTCTTGTACAACTTATAGAACCCTGTTACACCCTGGTGAAACTTGTAGAATCCTGTAACAATCCCGTACAACCTATAGAATCCTGTAACAGTCTGGTACAACTTTTAGAACCCCGTAACAGTCTGGTACAGCTAATAGAGCCCTGTAACAGTCTGGTACAACTTGATCCCTGTAACAGTCTGGTACAGCTAATAGAGCCCTGTAACAGTCGAGTACAACTTGAACCCTGTAACAGTCTGGTACAACTTATTGAACCATGTAACAGTCTGGTACAACTTATAGAACCCTGTAACAGTCTGGTGCAGCGTATATAACCATGTAACAGTCTGGTACAACTTATTGAACCCTGTAACAGTCTGGTACAACTTATAGAACCCTGTAATAGTCTGGTACAACTTATAGAAACCTGTAACAGTCTGATACAACTTATAGAAACCTGTAACAGTCTGATACAACTTATAGAAACCTGTAACAGTCTCGTACAACTTATAGAACCATGTAACACTCTCCTGAAACCTATGGCTCTTTGTGGCAGTCTTGTGATATCTATGAATCTCCATGACAGTGTGCTAAGACATTTGGTTCCCTTTGAGAGTATGTTAGGACTTCTATTTCTTTGTGGCAGTTTGATGAAGCATACACACGCGTCTGACATACAATTGGAATCTCTGTGCATATGTGAAAGTTTGGTCAAGTTTGCACAATCATATGTCAGTCTTGTTAGGTGTGTAATACGCATATTTGGTTGATTAAAAGTCTACCGTTCTGGATTCTACTGACGACAGCACGCCTTTTCCTACCGCTTATTGCAGTTCATTGAGCGATATCAGGACGTATTGGCCAGTGTATTGATGCCTGTATATATATATATGTTTGTAATGGGACGTATTGGCCAGTGTATTGATGCCTGTATATATATATATATATGTTTGTAATGGGACATATTGGCCAGTGTATTGATGCCTGTATATATATATATATGTTTGTAATGGGACGTATTGGCCAGTGTATTGATGCCTGTATATATATATATATATGTTTGTAATGGGACATATTGGCCAGTGTATTGATGCCTGTATATATATATATATGTTTGTAATGGGACGTATTGGCCAGTGTATTGATGCCTGTATATATATATATATGTTTGTAATGGGACATATTGGCCAGTGTATTGATGCCTGTATATATATACATATATGTTTGTAATGGGACATATTGGCCAGTGTATTGATGCCTGTATATATATATATATATGTTTGTAATGGGACATATTGGCCAGTGTATTGATGCCTGTATATATATATATATGTGTTTGTAATGGGACGTATTGGCCAGTGTATTGATGCCTGTATATATATATATGTGTTTGTAATGGGACATATTGGCCAGTGTATTGATGCCTGTATATATACATATATGTTTGTAATGGGACATATTGGCCAGTGTATTGATGCCTGTATATATACATATATGTTTGTAATGGGACATATTGGCCAGTGTATTGATGCCTGTATATATATATATATGTTTGTAATGGGACATATTGGCCAGTGTATTGATGCCTGTATATATACATATATGTTTGTAATGGGACATATTGGCCAGTGTATTGATGCCTGTATATATACATATATGTTTGTGATGGGACATATTGGCCAGTGTATTGATGCCTGTATATATACATATATGTTTGTAATGGGACATATTGGCCAGTGTATTGATGCATGTATATACATATATGTTTGTGATGGGACATATTGGCCAGTGTATTGATGCCTGTATATATATATATATGTTTGTAATGGGACATATTGGCCAGTGTATTGATGCCTGTATATATACATATATGTTTGTAATGGGACATATTGGCCAGTGTATTGATGCCTGTATATATACATATATGTTTGTAATGGGACATATTGGCCAGTGTATTGATGCCTGTATATATACATATATGTTTGTGATGGGACATATTGGCCAGTGTATTGATGCCTGTATATATACATATATGTTTGTAATGGGACATATTGGCCAGTGTATTGATGCCTGTATATACATATATGTTTGTGATGGGACATATTGGCCAGTGTATTGATGCCTGTATATATATATATGTGTTTGTAATGGGACATATTGGCCAGTGTATTGATGCCTGTATATATACATATATGTTTGTAATGGGACATATTGGCCAGTGTATTGATGCCTGTATATATACATATATGTTTGTAATGGGACATATTGGCCAGTGTATTGATGCCTGTATATATATATATATGTTTGTAATGGGACATATTGGCCAGTGTATTGATGCCTGTATATATATATATATGTTTGTAATGGGACATATTGGCCAGTGTATTGATGCCTGTATATATATATATATGTTTGTAATGGGACATATTGGCCAGTGTATTGATGCCTGTATATATACATATATGTTTGTGATGGGACATATTGGCCAGTGTATTGATGCCTGTATATATATATATATGTTTGTAATGGGACATATTGGCCAGTGTATTGATGCCTGTATATATATATATATGTTTGTAATGGGACGTATTGGCCAGTGTATTGATGCCTGTATATATATATATATGTTTGTAATGGGACGTATTGGCCAGTGTATTGATGCCTGTATATATATATATATGTTTGTAATGGGACATATTGGCCAGTGTATTGATGCCTGTATATATATATATATGTTTGTAATGGGACATATTGGCCAGTGTATTGATGCCTGTATATATATATATATGTTTGTAATGGGACATATTGGCCAGTGTATTGATGCCTGTATATATATATATATGTTTGTAATGGGACATATTGGCCAGTGTATTGATGCCTGTATATATACATATATGTTTGTAATGGGACATATTGGCCAGTGTATTGATGCCTGTATATATATATATATGTTTGTAATGGGACATATTGGCCAGTGTATTGATGCCTGTATATATACATATATGTTTGTGATGGGACATATTGGCCAGTGTATTGATGCCTGTATATATATATATATGTTTGTAATGGGACATATTGGCCAGTGTATTGATGCCTGTATATATATATATATGTTTGTAATGGGACGTATTGGCCAGTGTATTGATGCCTGTATATATATATATATGTTTGTAATGGGACGTATTATCCAGTGTATTGATGCCTGTATATATATATATATGTTTGTAATGGGACATATTGGCCAGTGTATTGATGCCTGTATATATATATATATGTTTGTAATGGGACATATTGGCCAGTGTATTGATGCCTGTATATATATATATATGTTTGTAATGGGACATATTGGCCAGTGTATTGATGCCTGTATATATATATATATGTTTGTAATGGGACATATTGGCCAGTGTATTGATGCCTGTATATATTTATATATGTTTGTAATGGGACATATTGGCCAGTGTATTGATGCCTGTATTTATATATATATGTTTGTAATGGGACATATTGGCCAGTGTATTGATGCCTGTATATATACATATATGTTTGTGATGGGACATATTGGCCAATGTATTGATGCCTGTATATATACATATATGTTTGTAATGGGACATATTGGTCAGTGTATTGATGCCTGTATATATATATATATGTTTGTAATGGGACATATTGGCCAGTGTATTGATGCCTGTATATACATATATGTTTGTAATGGGACATATTGGTCAGTGTATTGATGCCTGTATATATACATATATGTTTGTAATGGGACATATTGGTCAGTGTATTGATGCCTGTATATATATATATATGTTTGTAATGGGACATATTGGCCAGTGTATTGATGCCTGTATATATATATATACATATATGTTTGTAATGGGACATATTGGCCAGTGTATTGATGCCTGTATATATATATATACATATATGTTTGTAATGGGACATATTGGCCAGTGTATTGATGCCTGTATATATATATATATGTTTGTAATGGGACATATTGGCCAGTGTATTGATGCCTGTATATATATATATATGTTTGTAATGGGACATATTGGCCAGTGTATTGATGCCTGTATATATATATATATGTTTGTAATGGGACATATTGGCCAGTGTATTGATGCCTGTATATATTTATATATGTTTGTAATGGGACATATTGGCCAGTGTATTGATGCCTGTATTTATATATATATGTTTGTAATGGGACATATTGGCCAGTGTATTGATGCCTGTATATATACATATATGTTTGTGATGGGACATATTGGCCAATGTATTGATGCCTGTATATATACATATATGTTTGTAATGGGACATATTGGTCAGTGTATTGATGCCTGTATATATATATATATGTTTGTAATGGGACATATTGGCCAGTGTATTGATGCCTGTATATACATATATGTTTGTAATGGGACATATTGGTCAGTGTATTGATGCCTGTATATATACATATATGTTTGTAATGGGACATATTGGTCAGTGTATTGATGCCTGTATATATATATATATGTTTGTAATGGGACATATTGGCCAGTGTATTGATGCTTGTATATATATATATACATATATGTTTGTAATGGGACATATTGGCCAGTGTATTGATGCCTGTATATATATATATACATATATGTTTGTAATGGGACATATTGGCCAGTGTATTGATGCCTGTATATATATATATACATATATGTTTGTAATGGGACATATTGGCCAGTGTATTGATGCATGTATATATACTGGTATGTTCGTAATGTGGACGCACTTACCAGTGTATGGATGCGTGTGTGTATCTGTTTATAATGTGGACGTATTGACTAGTGCATGAATGCGTTTGTGTATCTGTTTGTAATGTGGACGTATTGGCTAGTGCATCAATGCGTGTGTGTATCTGTTTGTAATGTGGACGTATTAACCAGTGTACGGATGCGTGTGTGTATCTGTTTGTAATGTGGACGTATTAACCAGTGTACGGATGCGTGTGTGTATCTGTTTGTAATGTGGACGTATTGGCCAGTGTATTGATGCATGTATATATACTGGTATGTTCGTAATGTGGACGCACTTACCAGTGTATGGATGCGTGTGTGTATCTGTTTATAATGTGGACGTATTGACTAGTGCATGAATGCGTTTGTGTATCTGTTTGTAATGTGGACGTATTAACCAGTGTACGGATGCGTGTGTGTATCTGTTTGTAATGTGGACGTATTAACCAGTGTACGGATGCGTGTGTGTATCTGTTTGTAATGTGGACGTATTAACCAGTGTACGGATGCGTGTGTGTATATGTTTGTAATGTGGACGTATTAACCAGTGTACGGATGCGTGTGTGTATATGTTTGTAATGTGGACGTATTAACCAGTGTACGGATGCGTGTGTGTATCTGTTTGTAATGTGGACGTATTAACCAGTGTACGGATGCGTGTGTGTATATGTTTGTAATGTGGACGTATTAACCAGTGTACGGATGCGTGTGTGTATCTGTTTGTAATGTGGACGTATTAACCAGTGTACGGATGCGTGAATATGCTTGTAGTGTGAATGCACTGGCCAGTACATGAATGTGTGTTTGTATATGTTTTTATAGTATTTTCAACTATCGCAATTTTGCATTAGTTATTTTGCCAATCCTTTTTGTACGCTGAGAAGTGGTCATACCCAGGAAAATCCCCGTCATGCCCAGTCAAATTGAACACGAAATGATTTAGAATTTGGTACGTTGGGATTGCAAGCCAAGATTACGTTCAATCTGCCCGCATTCACCACCCACCTCCGTTTTAAAACTCATATGTCAGTCTGCTGAAGTCTAAACATCCCTAGATTGTGATACTATATAAATATTTTAAAGAGAAGGGAATAAATAATCGAGGAATAATGCACACTTCAACAGGTCCGTAAGCTGTGGTAACAAGAAGCTTTTAGAGAAACTGGTCAGAAACGACAGTGAAAGTAGCTTCGTAAATAAGGACGTTTCTAAAGTTGTTTAACACGATTGTCTCCCCTTCAACGGGGATTTGACTGCTAAATATAGCTGAAAGCTTTGCAATGGGGTTTGTAGGGAATGTCATTTATGCTTGTTAGAATTGACTGCAGCTCTCTACAGGGTTAAGTGTGTGTAAGCCCAGACTGCAGCTCTCTACAGGGTTAAGTGTTTGATAGCCTGAACTGCAGCTCTCTTCGTGGTTAAGTGTTTGTCTTTGAAGGAAATGTATCAACAACGGTCCTCAGATGGTACAAAGCGGCTACAAGTGCAGTGATCTCAGCTTCATAGATGGAGCAAACCTTCCCGCAAGCAAGGGACAGTTCATTAGAGCATCTTTCCGCGTATTTAATATAAACGCCATAATCTGTTTGATGGTGGCTTTAAACGCAGATCCATCAGTATATACATGTATCCATTCATCAGGCTAGGCATCAATAGTTCTTTCAGCTGCTGGAATGAGAGTACTCGGATCTGAACTTTTGCTTGTTTCAGCTATTCATTTTGCCTGTATTTTTGGTGTTTTAAGGAATGCTATTTGGAAGTATGTCTTTTACTACTCTCTGTAACACTTTTCATCTTTCTGATAGATGGTTCCTGTCTTTGTTTTCACAAACATGGTGAAGTACAGACTTTTGTTTAATTCTGCTTTTGGCTGCCATATTTCCACAAGGAGTCTGTTGGGATGATCCCGTTTCATTCTGTTACTTCGTTCATAAACTTCCATAACTGCTTTATCCCTCCGCATCTCAAGGGGTTCCACTTGTGTGTGGACTCCGCAAGCTGCCGTAGGTGTTGTCCTCATTGATCCACTATTGAAGCGTGGAGCACTATTGTGCACTCTGTCTAGGGATTCCAAGTTAGATTTTTAACATGTTGTTTGGAGTGCACTATTATATTGTGTTGCTGAGCGCATATAACCAAGATATAAGCCTCTCAAAGTATCTTTCTCAGATCCCCATGATGCACTAGCAAGCCTCTCAAAGTATCTTTCTCAGATCCCCATGATGCACTAGCAAGCCTCTCAAAGTATCTTTCTCAGATCCCCATGATGCACTAGCAAGCCTCTCAAAGTATCTTTCTCAGATCCCCATGATGCACTAGCAAGCCTCTCAAAGTATCTTTCTCAGATCCCCATGATGTACTAGCAAGCCTCTCAAAGTATCTTTCTCAGATCCCCATGATGCACTAGCAAGCCTCTCAAAGTATCTTTCTCAGATCCCCATGATGCACTAGCAAGCCTCTCAAAGTATCTTTCTCAGATCCCCATGATGTACTAGCAAGCCTCTCAAAGTATCTTTCTCAGATCCCCATGATGTACTAGCAAGCCTCTCAAAGTATCTTTCTCAGATCCCCATGATGTACTAGCAAGCCTCTTTAAGAGCTGTAGATGTCTCACAGCTTTAATCTTCACATTCTGGATGTGATGCTTGAGGTTGGGTTGTTGGTCAAGCGTGACTCCAAGAAATGTGGGGTAGGTGGGGGGGGGGGGGGGGGTGTTCTTCTACAATCAATTGATGTTCCTCTAATCTCAAAATTACATTTTGTTTGCCAACTTTGTGGCTCTTGGTGAAGATAGTATAAACTGTCTGTTCATAGTTAATTTTTAGTTTCATGTTTGGCAGTAGTTATGTAGAAATCCTTCTTCTAAAACTTCTTTAGAAGAGATCGCATCCTTCACCTTTGTCTGGATCATTCGCTCAGTCAGGAAGTCCTTTATCCAATGGTAGAGCTTGCCATGATGTTCCCACACTAAACATCTTTATCAGAAGACCTTTCCTCCTCACCACCGTAAGCCTGTTGTGGGTCAAAAAAGATGGCCACTGTATGTTTGTTGTTCTGGAAGCCCTCATGCATTCTTTGTGTTAGCCTAAAAAGCTGGTCTTCTGTGCAGCTACCAATTCTGAGCCCTGCTTGTTCCTGACGTAAGGTGTTGGATTTCTCCAGGAACCAATAGAGACGTGTTTATCATTCTCTCTGCTAATTTGCCCAGGCACGATGTTAAGGAGATGGGTTGATAGCTGTTTGGTTCATTTTGAGGTTTTTTTGTTTTTCAATATTGTCACTATATGTGCATTTCTCCATGTTTTGGGGAGCTTGCCATTTTTCCATGTCGTGTTGATCAATCTGAGGACAGCGTCTTTGCATCGAGTTTCCAGATGAAGAAGCATTTCATTGTGGATTGTGTCTGGTCATAGAGCCTTTCTAGGTTTAAGTTTCTTCAAGTCCTGGTGGAGCTCTTGCATGTTGAAATCTTCTTCAAATATGGAGTCATGGGTTTGTAGAGCTTTCTCTTGGCACTTCAGGTAGCCCACATTGTTGTGAATGGTGAAGACTATCTCGACACGTAAAATAGGACGTAATATGGTTGTGAATGGTGAAGGCTACATCGATACGTAAAATAGGACGTAATATGGTTGTGAATGGTGAAGGCTACATCGACACGTAAAATAGGACGTAATATGCTTATGAATGGTGAAGGCTACCTCGACACGTAAAATAGGACGTAATATGTTTATGAATGGTGAAGGCTACCTCGACACGTAAAATAGGACGTAATATGCTTATGAATGGTGAAAGCTACCTCGACACGTAAAATGAATTTCTACCAAATCCACTTATCTAAGACTAGACTTAAGTGAGCTGATACACGTTCTGGGTTGAGGTTGAAGAAAAGTGGTTGGAACTAAATACTTCATTTGAAGAGGTAAAAAGACGATGAAGATAAAAAACAAAACAACTCCAGGAACAATTAAGTCAGTAAACATGTCAATCAAATTCATATCCTACCAAGTAAGCTGTACCGCGCACTATCACCTAGTCTTGAACTTTAGTACAGACCCCTCCAAGACAATAAAGGAATACTTGTGCAGGTGAAAGTATGATCCCATGTTATCGACTACAATGTCAGTAGATATTTTTTATATCATTCTTCTGACGTGCGCAATTTATAAAAAATATCAGTAGGGATCTAAATTGTGATAACAAATATATCCGGAAACTTAATTAATGCAGGTCTGCATGTATTACCATAATAATGTTGATACTTTATTGGTAAAATCTATGTCAAGTATCTATTAATGTTGCTTCCACGGCAGTTTTAACGTTTATTATATAGTTTCACAGTTGCCTAGACATTCCGCAGTACATGTCAGACGGTTGGAAGTGTTACAATCTGCATACACCAGAGGAACATCAGGATTCAAAACCTCTTCAGTTATGGAATTACATTTTCAAATTCGGGTCAAATTAGCATATAAATTCGAAGGGAATTATTCGTGAAACATAGTCCAGTTAAAATGGTGTTAATGGTAACTGTCCACCACCCGTGTGTTACTGGAACACGAAACACAGTCCAGTTAAAAATGGTGTTAATGGTGAATGTCCACCGCCCATGTATTTCTGGGAAATAAAACAAAGTCCAGTTAAAATGGTGTTAATGGTGAATGTCCACCGCCCATGTATTTCTGGGAAATGAAACAAAGTCCAGTTGAAATGGTGTTAATTATGAATGTCCACCGCCCGTGTGTTACTGGGACACGAAACAAAGTCCAGTTAAAATGGTTTTAATGGTGACTAGCCACCACCCGTGTGTTTCTGGGACATGTCGGGCATGGGGCTGACTATCCCATTCTGTAGAGGATAAGGAAAATTTTAAAAAATAACTTATGTACAATCCTTAACCGTATGGTTATTAATTCCATTAGTAAAAATGTTAGAGGTTGAAGACTCCGTTAACACCCCATTGTGGCATAATGGAAATATTGTGCAAGGCCAATATTTTCTTGACCGGCGATACCACCAGTGGAGTTACATCCAACATCAGGCCGACCGCCTTTACGTTCACAAATTATTTTGGTACCCAATTGTTGAGGCTGGGTCTTTCCCATGAGCTGTTTTACGATCGGAAAAATTCTGCTACAATTGGGGGGCGAATCCAGATCCCTCGGCTGGGAAGCCAGTGCATTAACCACTTCGGTATCTCGGATCACTCAGAACGCCTTAGTATAAGCAAAATGACTCTGTGTGGGGGAATTTCAAGTACAAAGTACAAACAAGGCTATCGGGTCTGCAAGTTCAATAGTCCTGTCGTTATAAGCTTATAGAAAGTGATTTTAGGAGGAATAGAGACGTCTTGTTCTTTCTGTTCTTATTTTTCAACTTTTATTCTTTTTCTTCCTCTTATTTTTCTTCTTTACTTCTGTTAGAAAAACCAAAAAATAGGTATCTGATTATGGAGTGTTTCGACGGAGTCTTTGTGTATGACAAGATGAAGAATAGCACCACTGCCCCTTAGAGAGCAAGACGTAAGAGGCGACTACCTGTGTGATATGATATAGCACCGGCCAAAGACATGTGGTTTGCTAAAAGCAGCAAAGATGGCGCTACGGGTCTAATTTGCCCTAGTGCTTGAGTCTATTAAGATGGACTCGTACGTCGGTCAACCACTCTCCGCGGCACGTGTCTCAACGCAGCGGAGCAATAAGGTGCTCGAGCATAGTCCACTAAGCAGGAAATCTACCTCACAAGCTACATCTAGCTCACTCCATAGCTGGGACCTGCACATGGACATCTGCCCCTGTAGAAGTTCAGGTTGACTAAGACTTAGACTAAGATTATGGAATTGTTCTGTCAAACCTAAATATGTTGTAGTATTTGTGACTGAAAATGTCTACATGATGAAGCAGCCAGCACCATGCCCAACCTTCCTCAGTTGCCTCTTATCAAATTCACAGTGTTACTATTATTTTCTTTCATTTCGTGACCCGGCACTATTCGCGTACAATAAAAGATACACATATAGATTCAAAGGTACAAACTTACATATACTAAACACACCCACATGTACTCAGATGCGCACACACATGCACTGACACCGACAGGTAAAGATTCACATATAGGCAGCATCACAGACGCGAGCACACAAATGTAAAGACACACACATAAACGCAAAAACGTACACATGGACTCAGACACGCGGAACAAACATAGCACAGACACACGCATATGAAGAGACACACATCCAACACCATGCGCCAACATGCCCACTGGCACAGAGACAGTCATATTCACGCACCTATAATTGTATACACACATATGTATATATTTATGAATGTATGTATGTATGAATGTATGTATGTTTGCATGTATGTACGAGGCGTGTTCAAATGAAAGCGGACCTAACTGCACCGAGTAAACATATGTACGTGATGGACAAACAACACACGTGCGTGCGTGTGTGTGTGTGTGTGTGTGTGTATGTGTGTGTGTATATATATATATATATATATATATATATATATATATATATATATATATATATATAAATATATATATATATATATATATATATATATTTATATATATATATATATACACACGCATCCACACACTGGCTAATACATCCTGATATAGCTACACAAAACTGCAGTCTGGTGTGGGATGGAGCGTGCCTTCGTCAGTGGAATCCAAATAGACAAATCTCTAATCAAATAAAAAACAGCTTCTCTGTTTGTTCTTAACATTACTTAACTTTATTACTGGTTTAGAAGGCTCTACAGAGTCAATTTATTTGACTCCTCCGATACTAAAAATGACTGTGATCACCCAATCTATGTGTTAATGCATTAACTCACCCTGCGTACATAATCTTGTGACAATTGCATTCCAAGCATTCACCACTCTCTGACTGAAGAAATTCTTCCTAATAACTGGACCTGCCATTAAATAATTTGAAGCTGTACCCTCTATTTCCTGTAGCCGGTTCAACTTTGAAAAACTTGGTATAATCTAATTTATCCTTTCCATTTATAAATTTATAAACCTGTATTATTAAAGCATCTCGAATTCTTCTCTGTTCTAGACACTGCAGACCAGTTCTTCTAAGCCTCTCCTCATAACTATAATTCTGGAAATTTACGATCATCTTTCTATCATGTTTATATCTAATCAATGATAAGGACTCCAAATCTCAACACTGTACTCCGATTTAGGTCTCACCAATGATTTACATAATTTGACTAACACTTCCTTGCTCCTATGTGTAGTGTTTCTTTTAATCATACCCAGCATTACATTAGCCTTTTTCTGTGCCACCTGGATTTGTTCCCGCATTTTACATGTATGATCTATTATAACACCCAGGTCCCTTTCCTTTTCTATTTGTCTAATATTGTTCACTCCCATCATGTAATTATAATCCTTATAATCTGTCCCAGGTGGATGAAAGCACCTTTTTCTACATTAAACTCCAACTGCCAGCACACAGACCATTTATGAATCGCGGATAAATCCGATCTCAATAGATTCACCTCTGCCGGAGAAGAGACCCTGCCGCAGAACTTTATCATTCGCGAATTTTTCAATCATGGATCCAATATCATTATCTAAATCATGTATATATACATCAAGAACAAGACAGGTCTCAATACATATCCCTGAGGCACTCCACGTGAATACATTACGCTAACTAGAGTACTCCTCATGTATGCTAACTCTCCGTCTTCTGCCCGTTAACCAATTTGTTATCCAACTGGCGACTCATCCACTTATCCCATGTGATTGCAGCTTCCAAAGTAATCTTTGATAAAGACAATCTTGTAACAGATAGATCGTTTTATAACCTAGAAGTATCAGTCACAGATATATCGTTTTATAACCTAGATGAATCAGTCACAGATAGATCGTTTTATAACCAAGAAGGATCAGTCACAGATAGATCGTTTTATAACCAAGAAGGATCAGTCACATATAGATCGTTTTATAACCTAGAAGGATCAGTCACAGATAGATCGTTTTATAACCTATCGTTGTTGAGACAGTCGTCCTGTTCTAGTGACTCGTTCTCGCCCCACAAAGCCATCCCAGAACTCGCTCGGGGATAATATTTATAAATAGCTAACAGATTCTCCCCCATTAACACCCTCCCCCCTACCTTCCCACCTCCTCAAACTATTATCTCCAACATATATTAGCTCATACCGTGCCAGACCAAAGGGCACTGTGCCAAGCAATAAACCATGTGACGCACCCTACTTCCACGTTTCAAGATCATCGTATTGCCTCATTTGGCGTCTCCTCTTGTGTAAAGTACTACCATTAAGTGCTATCATTTAGTAGTATGTTGTCGGGGCCTGAAAGGAGAGCATTGAATAGTTGCACTGCAACCTGTCAGGAATGTCGTAAGAGGACGATTCGCGGGGGGGGGGGGGGTTGCGTCATCGTTTATGAGTTTTAACCCACATGATCAAAACAATACGATCTTTGTACCGATTGGTAAAAGAGGTGTGTGTCTATGTGGGCCTTTGTGCCAGTGCGTGTGTGCTTATGTGTGTACATCTTTGTGAATGTGTGTGTGTGTGTGTGCATTATGTGTGAATATCTAACTTTGTGTATGTGTGTGAGTACGTGTGTGCCTTCAAAATGCTTGTATATGTGCCTTTTTGTATGTGTGTATATATATGTTTGTGTGTGCATTTATGCAAGATGTTTGCATCTGCGCCTTCGTATATGTGTGTGTGTGTGTTTAGGATGTTTTAACATGTACCTTGGTGTATGTGTGTGTGTCTTCAAAATGTACACATCTGTTCCTTTTTGTGTATTTTTGTGTGTCTTTATTTTATGTGAATTTGTGCCTTTGTGTATATGTGTGTGTGTGTCTTTATAGTGTATGAATTTTCCTTTGTGTTTATGTGTGATATATGTCTCTATTATGTGTGAATCTGTGCATTTATGTAAATGCGTGTGTAGTTCTGTGCACGAGAAGATTTTTGGATAATGTGGAAACCACTTCTTATGTATTAATTTCTTTCATCCCAAGACGACCTTTCCATGCAGTCAGAAGAAAACAGACCAATCCACGATTGTAACGTTCTTGACGGGCAGGGACAGGTCATCATTATTCGCTACATTACAGGGCACGGCATACTTAGCAAACACGTCTACACTGTCTGCGCCATCACTGTGCACATGTGGGCTGAAAGGACAAACTGATGATCGTGTGGTAGAGGACTGTCCCATGTATGAATAGTTAAAGATAATCAAATCGCTCACCTACTCAAAACTAAACTCAAAGCTGTACGAAGCTGAGAAGGAGCCAAAAATAAGCGTTGCATTCGTCACGGGAACTCGCAGGAATAACCATTCAAGATGTGATCACAGTACGGAGCAGAAGGAGTATACTTGAGGAGGTGAATCCGTGTCCTCCTGGCTGTACTGCAATGAGAGTCTGCTCAGTAAGCTCACCATTACAAGGATTACAGTATACATCCCCATTTCGTTGACCAGACTGATGTGAGTCTTTCTTTCCAAAGAGTCCCACGATGACATCAGATGGGGACCTTGTACAGTAGGTTTCACTTGACACTGATGTTACTTTTCGCTCCCCGCTAAGAAAACCACAATCAACTCATACAATGAAACACATTGAACTTAGAGACTAAAATAGCACATGGACAATAAATGACACTTGTGATCCAATGAACATAAATAATTGTAAGAGAGTTATTCTGAAATGAAGATATTCGAATATGTCAAAGAACACTGATTATTATTTTTTTTCTTGGTCAAGCAATAAATTATGTAGACGATCATGCGAGGGTTCACGGGAAGGAACTGTATCCCTATAGTAGACAACTATTGCCTGGCTGACCACGTGTTGCAGACGCCATTGTGTGAGTCTTTTTTTGTTTGTGAGGTCGGACGATCTGTTCCCTTTCTTGCTGCTTTTATTTCTTCATCAATAAGCAAGGTATTCATTTGCAACTGGTTCAACTGGAGTGTAACAGTAATGAGAGTTGAACATCTTATCTTTACTGTGAAAGGTCAGTGTTCTGTCAATGCTATTCAAGCGCCAAGGGATGTGTGACAATCGTAAAATGTGAAAGCACGCAAAACGACCCTGAATCTCCAATGACGTGTAGAATTACTGACCTTGACATGTTTTATTTCACGGCAATGAAAGAGCTGATATCCTAACTTGAAAGGCACCCTCAGAAATGATGACAGATATGTAAATTAAAGGTAAATATATATATGTTAGATGAAGGCACTGCAATCCATGTTTTGTATTCAACAGATTTCGGAAGTTTGGAATCAAACAGGACCGGGGATCTAGATGCTGGGCAGAACATGAGCTGTAGTGGTCAGCGACCCAAAGCTGACTGCTAGCGTCAGGGCCAGCGAGCCAGAGCTGCCAAGACCCTTCTACACCTCCACGCGGTGATCCTGAATAACAGGCTGCAGCAGGACAGACTGGCTAAATAGAAGGGATCGAAGAGGGAATGCTAACCTAAAAAAATGCTTGCTGAAGTCGGATGTGTTGGACCGAAAGGTACAAATATCGCAGTCAAGCTGTAAACTACGATACAACGCAATCCGTTCTCCGGACTACATTCTGCTACTTAAGCCCTTTCAGGGTTTGGTAGCGGGAGATTGAGAACGAACAAAGCCAAGCCAAACAGGATCGAGCACGGCCTGAGAGAATGCCCAACTGCTTCTAGCTCATTCACTTTCAGACACCAACTTGAATATATGGAAAGCAAGCGGTGGTTAGTTTGAGATTATTGACATCTCTATTGAGTTTGACTATGAATGGTATCGCTGATGGCTAAATGCTCTTTCTCTGCCCCTTGTATGTGGAGAAACTTTGTAGCAGATGTTCAGCAGCCATTTTATTAGTACATTATTTTCTGGAGGACAGTTATATTAGAAATATTTGTTTAACCTTTTTCTTCCTTGTTTTCTGGTTGTTTTGGTTGCTCCTTCAGTCTTCTTTTTCTTTTACAGTGTCCTTTATTTCGCATTACTCATTATCGTTGTACTCTTCTTCTATGTCTTCTTTTGTTGCTTCTTTCTCTTCTTTTTCTTCTTCTTTATCTTCTTCTACACCTCTTCTTGGACAAAAAGAACGGCTCTGAGCAGAAGGGATTGGCGAATTGACGTGAACGTGTAAGGATGGGGGAGTGGGTGTGGGAGGTGATGGGTCGGTCGAAAAGGGCTGAGACGGGCTAGTTGAAAAGGGTTGGGGCATATGTTGAAAGTGTAAGGGCTGGAAAAGAGTGCAATGAATAATGCGAGGCAGGGGATGGAAGTGGGAAGGGAGAGAGCCTTTAATTGTTAAACTGTGTTTTCTCTTTCACCTTGTACAGTGCGACTGACAGGCAGACGTTCTAAACAGATCTGCGTGTCTGTATCTTACATCAGATCAAAACATCCCAGATTGGACGCCAGGACCCCTTTGCCCCGGTACCACTTCTGAAGTGTTGTTGTTGTTGTTGTTGTTGAATGCCCACAATGAGGAAGTTTACTTATTTGTGCCCCCTGAAAATGGCGTTAAGTGGCCAGTTGCAGCAGCCTTCCTCGTTTCCCCGTGCCTACTGATGAAGTTGAACTGCGGTCTACCAGGCGGTAGTGATATGCCTGGCTTCATCTGTATATTGCTTCCTACTACAGGAATCACGTGGACACCCACCTCACCCCTTCCACCCCCTCCCCCACTTCGTTAGCCAGGCTACCAAGAAGAACAGCCCTTGTCCAGGGACGAACTATCAGGAAGTCGTGGTAGAGGTCTTGGCCTGCATACTTTATCTGATCCTAACTAAGATGTCTGATGATTATGGTTTGCCCGAACCTAACTAACATGTCTGATCAGTATGGTTTACCCGAACCTAACTAACATGTCTGATCAGTATGGTTTGCCTGAACCTAACATGTCTGATCAGTATGGTTTACCCGAACCTAACTAACATGTCTGATCAGTATGGTTTGCCTGAACCTAACATGTCTGATCAGTATGGTTTACCCGAACCTAACAAACATGTCTGATCAGTATGGTTTACCCGAACCTAACTAACATGTCTGATCAGTATGGTTTGCCTGAACCTAACATGTCTGATCATTATGGTTTACCCGAACCTAACTAACATATCTGATCATTATCGTTAACCCGAACCTAACTAACATGTCTGATGATTTATGGTTTGTCCAAACCTAACATGTCTGATCATTATGGTTTACCCGAACCTAACTAACATGTCTGATCAGTATGGTTTGCCTGAACCTAAGATGTCTGATCATTATGGTTTACCCGAACCTAACTAACATGTCTGATCATTATGGTTAACCCGAACCTAACTAACAAGTATGATCATTATGGTTAACCCGAACCTAACTGACAAGTCTGATAAGTATTTTATGCATGACAATGACAGACGTCTGATCTGTATATTTTGCCTAACCCTGACTCAAATGTATGATCAGTATATTTTGCCTAACCCTGACTCAAATGTCTGACCAGTATGTTTTACCTGACCCTGACTCAAATGTCTGACCAGTATGTTTTACCTGACCAGACGTTAGTCTCCTCGCCCCTGTTGAATTGTTAAAAATATGACATTTGCCTCTCAGCCCTTGTCGTAAAACTGAACAAACACAGGTATGCTCAGACTAGCTCCTGTTACGTTGCCCTGTGTGAACGTTTTTTTCCACTGTTGGACTACCATCTTCTACCACTAGATCACATAATTCCTTAAGTAAATCAGTGTCCCCGTTGTCTTAGATTTGATTTACGTAGCGTCCTTTGACAACCCAGCCTCACACTAGACCTTTAAAACAATGTCTAGGTATTCGTGAATGTTGACATAAATTAGGAAGTGGCTGACAAAATTCGGACAGTTACATCTCTCGATAGCTAAAATTGGACTCTGCTAAAATATGTGTACTAGAAATATATTTAAAGGGTCATCATCAAAGACGGCTCTGTCTCTATAGACCATGCGCGTGGCGTCCTGTAAGTTATGTCTAGCTGTCTCCTGTATTTCGACACTGTCTGATATGGCTGTAAAGGCCGATCCACGAGTGACAGTCTTTACCACAGATCGTACAACCAAACTGATGAGGCTGGCTTGCCTGGCTGTTCCGTGATCTCTTCAGTCTTTCGCTTTTCTCTACAGCCAGAAGGCTTCTACGAGCGTCAGCACCCACTATGCCTCCTTCAACTGACTGTCTCCAGATAGCTCGATACCCAGCATTTCATTTAAAGAGTACTCTCTTATATATGCTACTTATGTTACCAATGAAATGTATGTTTACGATCAGAAGTAAAAACGTAACCATAATATGTTTTTATTTAACAGAACATGCCATGATACGATTACTTTTCAAAATCCTTCTCGTTTCATACAGCAATGGCGTGACCACCTTCTAATGAGGCATGAGCATAGATCAATGAGGGGACAATTTTTTTGTGAGGAAATATTTCTACTGTAGATGGGAATCGTCTGTTAGCATATGATGTATGCTCTCGGTGTGGCAGGGTTCCTAACCTCGTCTCTGTCACATTAGAGTCAACTACTCTAGAGGGGTTAGACTGCCCGGTGAGTCGTCTCATGACTTACTCTCAGTGTGCTAGTTTATATATATATCTTAAACTTCAGTGTAAAGTCAGTGTTTGTGTATGACTTGGGGGCTTGAAGGTCAACAAAAGGAACTTCAGTGTAAAGTCAGTGTTCGTGTATGACTTTTAGGCTTGAAGGTCGACAAAGGGAACTTCAGTGTAAAGTCAGTGTTTGTGTATGACTTCGAGACTTGAAGGTCGACAAAAGGAACTTCAGTGTAAAGTCAATGTTTGTGTATGATTTGGAGACTTGAAGGTCGACAAAAGGAACTTTAGTGTAAAGTCAGTGTTGGTGTATGACTCGGAGGCTTGGAGGTCAACAAACGTGTTGATTAATATGCTACATATTCATAAACAGACTACAAATAGACTATTCAGACTAGATAAAAGTCTCATCTTTCAGTTCCGAACAGGACACACCAGAGTCAACAGCCACTTAAACTGCATCAATGCTCGGAGCCTGCCTGTGTGCGGAGATGTACACTGTACAGAGCTGTACCTTGTACGGAGCGATGTGACACGTGAATAAAACCTGTATTTATATTAGAATGGCAGTGGGCTGCCAAAAGCAGGCTTGCTCAGCGGCTATGGAATAACAACAACAACAACTAATAACAACATTCATAAACAGATGGGTACGATGAATTGTGGAGTTTAATTTGTAGGACAAGGGAAATAATGAGTACCTGTTGGGCAGAACTGGGCAGCTAGCTAGAGCCAGAGAGAGAGGGGAATGCATTAGCGTTGGCAAGACAGTCATTGTTCTAGAACCCGAAGGGCAGGAGGGTAGAGACAGACTGAGGCACACTTCGCGAAGAGAGCAGAAATCAAATCTGGTGGCTGAAGGCTGACGTGGCACATGGTGCAAGTAGCAGAAGATAGGCAGACTTGTTGTGGGTTGATGGAATCATAGGCTCCGTAATGAGCGTTATGTATATTTATTATTTGTAGATTAATTGAACGTCTAGTTCTGGTTCCCTGTTTATTTTTCTATACGGAAATGCTACAAATCAAATGTTAAATGAGAGGTTAAAGGACTGACGCACCAGTGTTTTCCGTGGAACTACACACAGAACCACTGAAATCTTCGAGTAATGTCACAAAAGACGACAACAAGTGGTTACAATTATTGCTAGCAACCTCATTATGTCAAGACATTGCTATTTTAATCAACTACTGCAAGTTCCAGATACATGCTTCCTATAAACGAGCCAGCGACAGTTGAGGGCCATGTTTCACATTGGTGCGACAAAGTGTATTAATGAATGAGAAAACTGAAATACTTAAATGCTGAAATGAATACACCCATTTTTTTTTCTTTTTATGGACGCATTCTAATATTTGCTATCAGGAATGTGTAAAAAATGGTCAACGGGATATAGTGAAGAGCGTGGAATTGAGTTCAGTTTTGAATGACATTAGCAAAACCGTGATGAAAGGAACAATTTGGTCAGTTTTTGAACGCTGAATGTGTTTGGATAGAAGCAGAGTTTTGATCACCCGAGGGGCTTCCTGGGATGAAGAACATACGAACACCGTAACCTTCCAAAGGGTAAAGGTGGTAACTACTGATGTAGGGGGATGAATAGATAGGGTCGTCATTGTACAAAGTTTCAGCTTTTTATGAAAAGTGGAGTGGAAAGTACACTTCCTATCTGCCTTGCCACTCGTAACGCTTCGCATTTACAGCTACGTCGGCAGGAGCGTGAAGATAATGGGAAACGAACTTGATACTTCTGCCATTAGAAGCTAGTGTGTCTACTACTCTGCCACCTTCCAAGTAATTCGTAAATAATGAATTAATGCGGTTCTATTGGATTAATAGGAATCTCATCATGCACAAGAATTGTTACAAAAACAGCAACTGCAAGTGCCCGAATAGAACATTTCCTGAAATAGAACAGCTGTGGTGGAGGCCCTATGATTCCGTATTTGCTTATTTGGTGAAATGAATGTCCTAAAAAGACAACACAATATGAGAAATGTGGCTGAAGCTAGCAACCTCACACTGTTAAGAGAATGTGTACATATACAATTACTAGAAACGTTGGGAAACGGGCTTCCTGGAAGTACTGGAAGGCAATTGCAAATAGAGGCACATCAGATGTTAGAGCAAAAGTTTGTAGAACCAGATGGCTAAGGGAACCGTTTTTAACTACACCCTTCTCAGAAAACTTGGAACCAGTCCGCTATCCTAGACTAATTTGGAATGAATTATGTCGATTCTGGACAACATAACATAACTTTAGAATATGAAAGCTAAGATAAGATAAGATATGACAACTTAAGATATGACAAGATATAACAAGAGATAATATAAGACAAATTCAGATAAGATAAAATAAGAAAAGATATAAGATTCGATTAGATTAGATAACATTGCGCAACATAATTTAACATAACTTAACGTAGCATAACATGCCCACACAAGGTAAGAAAATATAATATAAGATAACATAAGACAAGAAAAGATAACATATCGTAAGTTGACATATCATAACAGAACATAAGGTAAAGTACAATAAGTTAAGATAATATCACATTATATCAAATAAGATCAGACAAAGGGACAACAAAATACGATTACATAATATCACTTAAGATAAAATAATTTCAGATGATATTAGATAATATAAGAAAGGGTAAGGTAAGCTAATATCACATACGATAAGATGATAAAAGATGACATAAGATTAGATCAAATAAAAAAAGAAAAGATACGATATGATAAGACAGGAAAAGAAAGTGTAGATAACGCGGTCCTTTACTCTAGAAGTCGTGGTTTATTGCAGCAGTCTATTTATTAAATAATGAAGAGAGCCTCAATTAGGGCTAGGGCTAATGTCAGGTGAAAAATACGGACAGCTTAAAAACACGTGAACAACAAGTTGTCATTCAATCCTGTAGCCAAATACACAACAGAAACTTGTCATTGAGGTGGATGGTCAGATACACAACAGAAACTTGTCATTGAGGTGGATGGTCAGATACCCAACAGAAACTTGTCATTGGGGCTGATAGTCAGATACACAACAGAAACTTGTCATTGAGGTTGATGGTCAGATACACAACAGAAACTTGCCATTTAGGTGGATGGTCAGATATACAACATAAACTTGTCATTGAGATGGATGGCCAGATACACAACAGAAACTTGTCATTGAGGTGGATGGTCAGATACCCAACAGAAACTTGTCATTGAGATCGATAGTCAGATACACAACAGAAACTTGTTATTGAGGCCGATAGTAAGATTGATAACAGAAACTTGTCATTGAGATCGATAGTCAGATATACAACAGAAACTTGTCGTTGAGATCGATAGTCAGATACACAACAGAAACTTGTCATTGAGATCGATAGTCAGATATACAACAGAAACTTGTCATTGAGATCGATAGTCAGATACACAACAGAAACTTGCCATTGAGGCCGATAGTCAGATACACAACAGAAACTTGTCATTAAGGCCGATAGTCAGATACACAACAGAAACTTGTCATTGAGGCCGATAGTCAGATACACAACAGAAACTTGTCATTGAGATCGATAGTCAGATATACAACAGAAACGTCTTTGAGGTCACCAGCCAGATAAACAACTTCTACAAGTCACCATTGTTGACATCTTGGTAGGGCAAACAGCCCGTTTTATAACTTCCAAATTTCAGACCACTGTTGTTCTAATTCATTCCTGGTTTTCTCTTTCATGATTACATCGAATTCCTAGATAAACTTGATGGACTGTCTCAGACTTCTATCATCGCCATTCGATTTGTCCCTCGAATAACCAAATCTATTTCCTTCACAACCTGGTGGTCTGTCCATCGCCCTTCTTTCATCTACAGCAACTAGTCTTTCGTAGTTCACAAGTTTAACAAATTAAAGCTTTCCAACTATTTTGAAAGCCACATCAAGCGAATAGTTTAATCCAATGGCTGGGTATTCTGGAGCGTCCACGGATGTACGGAGTAATTACAGCGAACCTTGACCCATGAAATTGCCGAAGCATTTTCTACATTTATGTTTGAGGTATTCTTTAGTTATCTAAGCGTCAATTGAAATTGAAATGTGTCTGAATGTATCAAATGGTTTTGAATTTCACTTAATGGGAGTATCTGAGGGTCTGGTCTCTGAGAGTTTAATGACCTGTTCGGTTGACAATATACCTGGCGCTTTGCTCCAGTCTTCATAAAAATTACATATGCATATCCAGCAAGCTAATGTATGTACATGCTTTAAAGTTGATCTGACATGTACGGATATCAGCTTTGTATACGTGCACGCACATTATGAAATCACCTTACAGGTGTGGAATGTGCTCTTTTGGTGTAATCTTTATATTCGTTCGGGGGCCAGTTTAGAGTTAAGACGCCCTAAGCTTTGATAAGTTCTAGAGGCCCTAAACTACAGGATGTTGTAGAGACCCAGTGATATGGGAAGTAGTAGAGACTCTAAGCTTCGAGAAACTGTGAAGGCCCTAGAATATGGGAAAATGAAGATGTCATAGGTTACGGGAAGCTGAAGAGGCCCTAAACTGGGTAGATGTAGATGTCCTAAACTTGTGGAGGACCTAACTTATGGGGAGTGGTAGAGGCCTTAAACTATGGACATCTGTAGAGGTCCTATTTGGCAATATGTAACAGAGAATTAGATTGTGCTACAACTGAGCTTGGATCGTCATACTTAGAAAAGAAAGAGAGAGAAAGACAGGAAGAGAGGAATAGAGTGAGATATGAGTGATATATATATATTTAAAGAGAGAGAGAGAGGAATATAGAGTGGGAAGAAGTAGGCAAAGAAAAGAGAAAGAAAGAAAGAGAGAGAAAGAGAGAGAGAGAGAGAGAGAGAGAAGTGAGAATAGGAGAAGAGGATGAGAAGAAAATAGAGTTAAAATGTAGTGCCTGAGAAGTGAATGATAGACGGATAAAGTGAATTAATAGAGAGAGGTGGAGAGAGATTCAAGTGCGAGAAAATAGAAGAGATATAGAAAGAGCAATTCAATTCAAAAAAAAAGAGAGTGAGAGAAAGGAAGAGAAAGAGATATTGTTTTGCCTCGACACATAAGATACTATTACTGTGATAAAGCAACGGAATAAGGTGAGCGGGATAAGGTAGGCGGAATAAGGTGAATGGGATAAGGTAGGCGGAATAAGGTGAATGGGATGAGGTAGGCGGAATAAGGTGAATGGGATGAGGTAGGCGGAATAAGGTGAATGGGATAAGGTAGGCGGAATAAGATGAGCGGGATAAGGTAGGCGGAATAAGGTGAGTGTGAAAAGGTAACGGAATAAGGTGAGTGGGATAAGGTAGGCGGAATAAGGTGAGCGGGATAAGGTAGGCGGAAGAAGGTGAGTGCGAAAAGGTAACGGAATAAGGTGAGTGGGATAAGGTAACGCAATAAGGTGAGTGGGATAAGATAGGCGGAATAAGGTGAGTGGGATAAGGTAACGCAATAAGGTGAGTGGGATACGGTAACAGAATAAGGTTAGTGGGATAAGGTAACGGAATAAGGTTAGTGGGATAAGGTAACGGAATAATGTGAACGGGATAAGCTAAGCGGAATAAGGTGAGTGGGATAAGGTAACGGAATAAGGTGAGCGGGAAAAGGTAGGCGGAAAAAGGTGAGTGGGGTAAGGAGAGTGGGATAAGGTATGTGGAATAAGGTGAGTGGGATAATGTAGGCGGAATAAGGTGATCTGGCTGAGATGATCTGAATGCGGTGGATAGGTGAACGGGACAAAAGGAACGGCATATGGTGATCTGGATAAGGTGATCGGCACACGTTGAACAGGGTAAAGTGAACAGGTGTTTCTTTCGAACTTTACAATTGTGTGTGGAATTGTTTTCGCTTCAAGTTAAATTTAAAGCTAAATGTAACACCATTTTAAGATGCCATTTCCGACTGTGGAGCCCCCTTCAGACTATGAGAGCCTTTCCGACTGTGGAGCCCCCTTCAGACTATGAGACCCTTTCCGACTGTGGGGCCCCCTTCAGACTATGAGACCATTTCCGACTGTGGAGCCCCCTTCAGACTATGAGAGCCTTTCCGACTGTGGAGCCCCCTTCAGACTATGAGACCCTTTCCGACTTTGGGGCCCCCTTTAAACTATGAGAGCCTTTCCTACTGGGGAGCCCCCTTCAGACTATGAGACCCCTTCTGACTGTGTGGCCCCCCTTTAGACTATGAGACCCTTTCCGACTGTGGGGAACCCCCTTCAGACTATGCTACCTTTTCTGACCCTTGCTGACAAGAAGGGCAGCTGATCTAATCCGTGTTCGCCTTGTTTTTTAATAGCTGACATGATTATTTGGTTTTATATCCGAATTGTGTGTATTTAGTAATTGTAATTTCACAGAAAGTACGTCTGGGTAAAATGAGTGTAATTATGTATGTGTGTAAAATCAGTGCAATTATGTATGTGTGTAAAATGAGAAAGAAGAAAATTCTACAGAAAAAACACAGATAAAGCGAATCGGAAATGTAGAGATAGAAACAAAGAGAGAGAGATATAGAGAGAGAGAGAGAGAGAGAGAGAGAGAGAGAGAGAAAGAGAGATAGAACAAAGTGAAATATACAGTTTGAGAGATAAGGAAAGAGAGACAGACAGAGAGTGAGATAAAGAGAATTATGTAGTTTTAGATGGATACAGAGAGAGAAATGTTCAAAGAGATAGACAAATGGAGAGAGAAAGGGAAAGAAACATATACAGCAAGTCATTAAAAGAAAGAGAGTGAGAGTGGCAAAAATAAATAAACGGTGAAAGAGTGACAGACAAAGAGCTGGACTGAAAACACGGATGTATACATAAAAGTTTTGTCTGAAAGATAAAAATCTATGTTGACAAGGTTAATGGAGAGTCAATGTGTAGGTTGGCTGATTTCCCTTGGACAGATAAAACTGTTATCAATGAAAACTAGGTCAAGGTCTGGGACAATACACACAGGAATACAGGAATCAAAAGATATGGCGGAATAAGCGAAACTGAAGAGGAATTTGTTGTACAGACAGATTTACAAGGTGTATCAAAAACTAGGATAACAACTGGTCTTGGTTTTGTTTACTTTGACTGGTTGGTTGGTTGGTTGATTGGTTGGATGGTTAATTGGTTGGTTGGAGGGTTGTTTGTTTGGTTTGTTGGTTGGTCAGTTGGTAGGTGAGTTGGTTGGTTGGGAGGTTGGTTGGTTGGTTGGCTGGTTGGTTGGATGGTTGGTTGGTTTGTTGGTTGGTTGGTTTGTTGGTAGGTCAGTTGGTAGGTGGGTTGGTTGGCTGGTTGGTTGGTTGGTTAGTTGGTTGGTTGGTTGGATGATTGGTTGGTTGGATGGTTGGTTGGTTGATTTGTTGGTTTGTCAGTTGGTAGGTGGGTTGGTTGGTTGAATGGATGGTTGGTTTGTTGGTTGGTCAGTTGGTAGATGGGTTGGTTGGTTTGTTAGTGGGCTGTTTGGTGGGCTAGTTGGTTAGTTGGTTGGTTGGTGCGTTGGTTTGTCGGTTGGATAGTGGGTTGGTTGGTTATTGATCCAGCTACCTTTTGGGCGCCTTCCGTTTGGCCCAATGCCATATAGTTGTATCTGCAAGTGTTTGTGAACTGATGTTTAGTTGCGTACAGAGAGTTACATAGCCACTTTAATACACCTGGCAATGATAAGGTAGACAGACTGTCTACTAGGATATCAAGTCAAGAACAGCAATACACACCAACAACCCCACAGACATCAAAACAACTAATGGAGACTGCGAAGAAAAAGGGGTGGGTGAATGGACGGACAAGGGGAATGATTGGAGAGATCTACAAACATATGGTCATCATAAATCCCCAAAAGACAACATTAACTTCCTGAAAAGGAGAGATCAAAGCATTATTTAACGACTTCGAACTCAGCACATACAACTTAAAAGTCACTTGCACTATCTAAACACCACGTCGTGTAAAGATCGTCTGTTCTTATCGGGTAATGTTCTTATAAGATGGGGTAGCCGGTGTCATGCCCAACCATCTTAAATTGTTCTACGTGCCATGAAGTATAAAAACGGACAAGAGTGGATCAGACAACAGCCTTGGAACAATAACAAGTACGAAGCCTACGTTACGACCATAACGCCTTCATCGGGGACAGAGAACAACATAAAGGAAAAGATGATGAAGACAAAACGTCAAGATATACACATAATGATAGTTAGTAGTATTGAGACCGTAGTGGTAGAGCACTCGCTTTTCGTGGAAAAGGAATAGGGTAAGAGTTCAGATATCAATATGCTCTAGTCAACCCACCTGTAAATAGCTTACGACTAGGGAAGTGAATGGCAGCGTGGAAAGGAACTGGTCATGCTACGTCATATAAACTGTGCCTTAGTGGACTGAAGTCTCTAACAACTACATTCTCAGACAGTAATGTAGCTACTATGGGACAAACCTTTATAGAAGTGTCTAACAACTTTATTCTCAGACAGTAGGGTAACTACTATGGGACAAACCTTTACTTTAGTTAAGAGAGAAGGACCCGGGCGGATTAAACGAAACGAGACAATAAATAATGGTGAATGGATTAGGGTAAACACAAAAACAAAAAGGCGAAGCTGCGACAGCACTGCAAATCACAATAACGAGTTATCAAACGTGGACAAGTATTGGTCTTGCATGTCTACTTAGTTGAAAAACTCTTTATTGTTTGCTTTAAAACACCACCTCAACTTCGCTATATGGTTTTTAAACATGATGAGTGTAACCGGGATTCGAGAGTGCGAACACAAAATAGTATCACTGTAACCTGTCAGATATGTCGTAAGATATGATAAAGGCGCGTTGGGCATGGGGCCGACTACCTTATCCTGTAGAAACTTTAAGCCCCACAAACTTCGATAGATTCGACCACATGATCTGGTGTATATTTGTTGAACAGACAGAAACATCACAATCAGAATGAACAAACCAGAATAGTCCTCGTAGCTTAAACAACGGTTGGAAGTCATCGTTTTGCCTGACCCTGACTGACATGTCTGATCATCCTGTTGTGCCTGACCCTGACTGACATGTCTGATCAGTATGTTGTGCCTGACCCTGACTGACATGTATGATCAGTATGTTGTGCCTGACCCTGACTAACATGTCTGATCAGTATGTTTTGCCTGACCCTGACTGACATGTCTGATCAGTATGGTGTGCATGACCCTGACTAACATGTCTGATCCGTATGTTTTGCCTGACCTGACTGACATGTCTGACCAGTATGGTGTGCCTGACCCTGACTAACATCTCTGACCAGTATGTTTTGCCTGACCCTGACTAACATCTCTGACCAGTATGTTTTGCCTGACCCTGGCTAACATCTCTGACCAGAATGTTTTGCCTGACCCTGACTAACATCTCTGACCAGTATGTTTTGCCTGACCCTGACTAACATATCTGACCAGAATGTTTTGCCTGACCCTGACTAGCATCTCTGACCAGTATGTTTTGCCTGACCCTGACTAACATGTCTGACCAGAATTTTTTTCCTGACCCTGACTAACATGTCTGACCAGTATGTTTTGCCTGACCAGAGGTTAATCTTCCTCCCTGCTTCTCTATGGTGTGGAGTGCTGGAGAGTACCGGACAAAGACAAATCAAGATTGTCATATTGTCCCACAACTTGTCTGTGGAACTGAGACGCTAGTTCGGTCATGTACAACATACCGACTAGGATGTCACGTCAGGTCAATCAATGAATCATTCAAACCATTCGCTCTACTCGGAGCATAAGCCATCGACAACATCTCGCCATTACACTGTCCTGGACTGCTGTTTCTGCCTCTATCCAGGTGTAATTATTTAATTTTAGTTTGCTCTAACATTCTCTTCTCCACATATGTGTGGGTCTACCTCTCTCTCTCTTTTCCCCTGAGAATTCCATGTAAGAGCCTATCTAGCTATGTAAGAATGTGCCTTCCGCAGCGTTTGTCCTATCCAGCCCCATTTTCTTCCCGTAATTTGTTGTTCCAGTAGCTTTTTTTGGCTCAGTTCCCATAGATCATCATTTCTCCCCATCACCTGCCACTTTATGCCCATTGTCATTCGTATGCATCTGTTAACTGGAGTCTTTGTTGTATGACCTTCGTCGTTCTGCATGCCCCCGCTCTATACAGCAAAACCGACTTGACACTTGCGTTGAATATTCTAATGTTGGTATAAATTTTGATATCTCTGGATCTCCATATATTGTTTAGTGTCAGGAATGCCCCTCGTGCCTTTCGAATTTTTATCATTACATCTGTACCTCCTGATGTGTCTATTGTGCTACCTACACAGGTAAAGGTATCCACTTCCTCCAACTGCTATCCCTCCAGAATGATTGGTACTTTGCTGCAAGTGTTGAGTTTAAGGAGCTTTGTTTTATTCATGTTGATATTCGGTCCCAGTTTGGCCGATTGTTCTTTCACCCTACCAAGTTTATCTTGCATTTGACTATGACTGTGTGACAAAAGTACCAGATCATCTGCGTAGTCCAGGTCCTCCAATTGTGACAATAGTGGCCACTGATTACTGTTGTTGTTTGTTTTTTGCCTTCGATTGATGTCTTCATTATTCAATCTAAAATCAATAAGAACATGAAAGGTGAGAGCAGGCATCCCTGTCTCACTCCTGTTTGCCCCCCGAAGCTGCCAGTCAGTACGCCTTCATGTACCACTCTACTAACTGTGTCTTTGTACATATTCTGGATGAGGGTTGTGTACGTCTCTGGTATCCCATAGTGTCTCAACAGTTGCCATAGAGTACTTCAATCCACACTGGCAAACGCCTTTACATAGTCTAGGAAATGTGCGTATAGATGATTTCCATTCAATTCTTTGTTCTACTATGATGCGTAGCTTAGATATATGATCTGTGTATGATCCTTTCTGACGAAATCATGCCTGCTCCTCTCTGAGCTTTTTGTCTACTTGAGTTTTAATCTGTCCAAAAGGATTCTTGCCTGGTACCGACAGCAATGTAATCTCCCTATAATTGCTGTAATCTGCCAGGTCTCCCTTCTTAGGCAATTTAATCAGATGTCCTTCTTTCCATTCTGTTGGCTCTCTCTCCTCTTCCCAGATCTTCTTGAATAATCCTTGCAATGTATCAGTGTCCTTATATATTTCTGTCATTATGGCTTCTGCTGCTATTCCATCTGGTCCTTTCGCTTCCCCTTTCTTGAGTTTGGATATGGCCCTTTGGATTTCTATCTTACTTGGTGGGTTGTCATCCAAGTTCATGGTCTCCTCTGCTGGTAGGATGTTTGGTGTTTCTTGTGGTGGGGGTCTGTTTAGACCTTCTTTGAAATACTTAACCCATCGTTTCTGTTGTTCCTCTGATGATGTCAATATCATGCCTTCTCTATCTTTGATTGGTTTGTCTGTCTGTATATATCTATTTACCGTTTTCTTTGTTAATGAGTAGATATCTCTCATATTTCCTCTCTCTGCTGCCAATTCTGCCATCTGTTCCAGCTTGTCAATATATTCCCTTTTATTTTTCCTTATACATGTCTTGATATCTTTGTCTAAAGACGGTGCAAGGTTACCACAACCAGATTCTAGTGTGACCTACGAAGAGTCCAAAAGGTTTTTTAGGGCCAGATACATGGCCAAATGGGAAACAGAGCATACTGGCTACACAAAAAATGATGCCTTTTACAAGTTGAACAGAAGAGAGCAGGTCGTGGTCTTCAGACTCCGCACAGGCCACAACAGACTGAGGTACCATCTATTCAATCAACTGAAGATAGGTGGTACTGACGAATGCACCTGTGGTACATGGAAAATGACCGCTGAACATATTGCTGCAAAATTGCCCGACATACGAGGACCAGAGAAAGCAGATGTGGCCATCACCAGTGTCAACACTAGACAAGCTCTATGGCAGTGTCGACAGCCTCAGGATGACTGCTGCTTTCTTCGAACAAAGAAGAAGAACAAAGCGTCCGAAGAAGAAGAAGAAGAAGAAGAAGAAGAATAAGAAGAAGAAGAAGAAGAAGATCTGTTTGTCTGTACGTTTAATTACTCTGTGCTTCTGCTTTGGTGGCTCCTGCTTGGCAATTGTTTAGTATAGCTCTATTCTTTTTCCTTTCTTCTATTTTATGTAATGTCTCTGTTGTGATTCATTCTTTGTGTTGGTTTCTCTTGAATCCCACAGTTTCTTCACATGTCTTTTTCCCCATCTCTTTAGCCTGGTCCCACATAGTATTAATGTCCATTCGCCATTCTCATATAGCTCTTGTAGCACTTGATATCTGTTATTAAGTTGAAAGCTAAATTCTGTCTTCTTCTCCTGGCGTTGCAATAAGTGTACGTTATATCTTGTTCACCTTGCGTCTTGTACCGGCTAGTTTTTTAGTTTGATCTGGCAAATCTCCAGCAACATGTGGTGATCTGACTCTACCTCTGCACCTCGCTTTACTCTTACATCTTGTAGTGTACTTCTGAACGCTTGACTGACACAGATGTGAGCAATCTGATTTTCCGTCACACGGTCTGGAGATCTCCATGTGGCCTTATGTATCTTTTCATGTGAAAACATGCTTCCTCAAATTATCATTTTGTGTAGCGGACATAGCTCTGCAAACATTTCTCAATTTTCCTTCATCTTTCCCATTCATCGTCTTCCCATAATCTGTTCATAACTTAGGTTGTCTGCTCCCACTTTAGCATTGACGGGTCAGGAACAATCTACTAACCAAGACCACATTCTTTCTTCCATTTAGAGTTCCCTAGAAACAGACTATTTTCCTCAGGTTAGGTCAGGTCATTCCGTAACCGGTGAGGTCGTTGGGGCACACATGACGACATCCTTACAACCCCACGCCACCTTTCTCTGTCAGATGCCGCTGCCTGTGACTCTTCTGGTCGAAGATTAGTCCATTCTTTTATGTTGTCCTCCGATCTCTTTTTTCGGGACGGCCACTTCGTCGTCTGCCATGCACCTTTCCGTGGAGGATTGTATTTGCAAGACCATTTGATCTCGATATGTGACCATACCAAGCGAATTTTCTTCTTTTGACAGTCGCCAAGAGGTCTTAAAAAGGCCCTATTGCTGTTGTAATTCTATCTCGCATTTCCTCATTTGTCTGGCAGCCTGGCTACTGAGAAATGGATTGACGTAATTCCCGTAGTAGCGAACTTCCCACAGATGAGGTCAAACATAGCACAACAGTCCAGGGGACCAACACAAACAACACAACTTGCCTAAGAAATATTTAAGAATGGTCTGACCAAACACCGTCACCAACAGAGAACTGCTTGCTACGAGCAATCAAGAAGACACGAACACCGTCATAACTTGTCGGAATCGGATAGGCCATTATCAAAGAATAGAGCCAGATGTCATCGCCAGAACTGTCTTGGTATGGACCTCAGAGGAAAGGCGAAGAGATATCGACTAAGGCGAAGAACCATAAAGGTTGAAATTAAAATCATGAATCACAGTTAGCGCATTGTACAAAGGTTGACTGCAGACCAGATTAGGTGTAGGGAGTTTGGTATGCATTTAAAAACGCCATAAGGCGTGACGCTTACTGACAGCGTGTCAGTCACTGGCAAAGGATCAAGAAGAAGATATGATTTGATTGCTGTAAACAATTTTAAAACACACTCCAAAACTTTCGCTCGATTAAAAGCTGTTTAAAACAATATTAAGACAAGGGATCAAGATATTTAATAGGAAACCATTGTACACACTAACAGGGACGCTTTTGGTGGAGAAGTTTGATACAAGGTGTTCTTACCTATAGGATGTGGGCTCAGATCGTTCAAATGTACGGTCAGACAGATATTCTTGGTTTTTATCGCAAGTAAAATACATACCTAGCAGCACACTATTAGAGCTACCGACCTTTATTACTCATCTATATAAACACTATTAGTCAACACCATCAACAGGATTAAAGGCCGTTATTTTGGTTACAGTAAAACGTGACAGTGGCTGAGTTGTTAGGACAACGGTCTCCTGATCAAAGACACAGCGGTTCAAATTCTATTTTTTTTTATCCACTAGGGAAGGCAGGGGGATACATTAAAACCTAGAGCGTACACTCCACGCTGACTGTAGAAACAAATGACCTTTATTTCTCAGCTCTATAAATCGACGCCTCCTTAAAACAATAGTTCCTGACTCAATACAAAACAAAGCCCCAAGTTCAGTGGTTAAACCGTTACCCCACTTTGTGGAAGTCACCGGAAACTGTCATTAATCGCTCAGGCTGGTTCAAGATATGACATTAATGAAGCTCTGAAATGCCTGGTCACGATTTTTAACTCAACCATAACATCCGGTTAGCTCAGAGAACTGATCATAGATTGTTTGGAGTGTTGCTGTGATATTTTGGAGCTATTTGTTATGAATACCAAATCGTGTTTACAGGAATACAAGGTCAAGGTAGTCCCACCACAAACACTGCTGTCGGGGATGGTGTGTTACGGTGTGTACAAGGGTTTATCGTCAAGAGATTAAGGTACTCGCCTCTCAAAGCGATGACGGAAACTGTGGACGATCTTCTTCTTCTTCTTCTTCATCGTACGCTGTTAACAGCGATATTTACGTTGCACTGATTTAATTTGTTAGCCAGTGGCTTAGTGCATCCGATTTCAACAGGCGTTTCTGTAGGGTTGCCCTCCTTAGCCTTTGGCTGTCCCCAGCCTAACTGCAAGGCAGCAGTTGTTTTTGGTCAGAGTTGTCTCTCTTAGGAAGTTGTCTTGCAGGACTATCGAGTCTTCCCTACTCGTGTCTATAGCGTTTGGCAATGTTATGATGGACTATGTACTAGTTTGTACTATCCCGGAAGAGAGGCAGTCCAGTGTGACTTTTTCCCAGGATCGTCACGTCCTGCCAGAAACGTAGCATATGCATATGAGTGAGGTATCTTTTTGCTCGCTTTATTTTCTCGGCTCATCTGCAGTGATGGTACGCCTAGCATTCCCCGCCACCCGGGAGCTTGTCACCATAGGACAGGAGGTGCAATGTCCGCTGGACTGCATCTCTTCTGCGTCCATTGGAATGACTGATAGCAGACAGATGCAAAGAGCGAGGAAGGAGTGCATTTTACCAGGTGCATTCCTGCGGCTCGGTCGGGCCGGGACGCAAGCCCCAGCCATATCGTAGCCTCCCATCTCAGCGGTGCTGAGATTTTGGGCGGGATTCTGGCTTAGAGGCGTTCGGCCGTAGTCCCTCAGATGGTAGCTTATCAGCCAAGCACGTGGACCAAATGTCAGCGACCTGTGATTCCTCTCGAAATAGTGCATTTGACCAGGTGACAAGCCTAGTCTTGCACGGAGATGTTGTCCGCCTAGGGAGCGGACATATCTCATGGTCAAGGGTTGAGTCTCAGCAGTTCACAGTGAGATAGCTGATCTACTGCTTAGGGCACCCCGACCGAGAACTAAGTCTTCTACAAATGATTTCATACCTCATCGCCGTATGGGGTGAATATCGAGCAGCTTCCCGCCCGATTTTATCAGCGGACGGGAGAGACCTCATTCTGCGGCTTGACCGGGCGGGGGCTGGAGCGTGGCCCCAGGTCCCCGCCATGTCGAAGCCTCCCTTTGCATTCGTGCTGAGCTGCTTTTGGGCGGGATTTTTGGCTTAGAGGCGTTCGGCCGTAATCCCTCACCTCGCACCGTTGGCTTATCCGCCTAGTACGTGAACCAAATGTCTGCGGCTCCTCTCGGGCTTAGCAGGATTACCGTAGCAACGCCCTGTCATTAGTAGGGTAAAACTGACCTGTCTTCCGAGGGTCTATTTCCAGCACCCGTTCAATATTAGCCAGAACGTATCAATAGAGGGCTTTTAGTTTGTCAATGGCCAAGTTTCTGGAGCCTGAGATTTTTGCAGCGTGAAGACCAGATTACCATAGCAGGCGCTCTTTCATTTTGGGGTTTGGAGACTGAACTGTCTTCCGTGGGTCTAATACCAGCACATGTTCACTATTAGACCCATCGAAGGTGCTCTCTTTTGACAGTCATTCTACAGTATTGGCGTGTTTCTACAGGGCCTTGAGGCACGATTCCTGCTTTCCATTTGCCGGTCACAAGCTCTTTGCGAGAGTCTGACCACCAGCGAGACGAACTGTCGAGCTCTGCTATAAGCCTTAGATAAATCACCACGGACGGACCACGTTTCCTGATACGGACCAGAGAAGCGCACCTCGGTGGAGGAGACGCCACAACAAACCGCACCCCAATAGCTCTACGGGGAAAGGCAGGCGAGCGTTTTCCGCAAGCCCGCGCTATCGCTCCGCCTGGCGGGACTGAGATCGCTTTACGAACACTGGATGAAATTGAATCGCGGCGGCGAGACAACTACCCCAGATCTGTGGACGATCGAATTCCTAGTTTCAAGCGACCCCCGATCTCACATGATCCTGAATCCTGAGTTACGTCCAGTCGTCTTTACTAAAAGTCTTGATACTGATCCAAGGTTGTTGTTCTTGAATTCCACAATGAGTAGGATTTCGTTTTTGTGCCCCCTGAAAAGGACATTAAATGGTGGGTTGTTGTAGCTTTCCTTACATCCCGAGCGTGCTGATTAAGGTGGACTGTGTCCTCTAAGCGATTGTGCTCCAGTCACTTGTGCTATGCGTGTCGCTCACTACTACGGGGATCACGTCGAGCCCTCACCTCGTTAGCCAGGCTCCCATGAAAATAGCCCGTTTCCAGGGAGGGCTACGAGGAAGCCGAGGTGAGAGTAACTCGGGACAAGAGAGTAAGATTGATGACCTGCGTATTTTCTTCTCCATTGTAATACAAATAGAGCGCACATCACATTATTAAGACAAAACCCGTCTGACGTTGTGGTTATCATCGCTTGCAATTAATATTATTATTATTATTGTACTAGGCGTCATCCTTTTGTGGGGTGGAATAGACGGTTCCCTTCCTTGGTGCCTTTTCATCATTTATAGTAACCGTGGTACCTATTTACAGTTGAGTCGACTGGAAATCAACAATGTCTAGTATAGCTTGGCTTGGCTTCGTTCGTTCTCAATCTCCCGCTATCAGACCCTAAAATGGCTTAAGTAGCAGAATGTAGTTCATAGAACGGAAAGCGTTGTGTCGTAGTTTACAGCTTGACTGCGATATTTGCACCTTTCGGTCCAACACATCTGACTTCAGCAAGTATTTTCTGAGTACCGGATTAGCATTCCCTCTTCGATCCCTTCTCCTTAGCCAGTCTGTCCTGCAGCAGCCTGTTATCCAGGATCACCGCGTGGAGGTGTAGAAGGGTCTTGGCAGCTCCGTTTCGCTGGCCCTGACGCTAGCAGTCAGCTATGGGTCGCTGACCACTGCATCTCAAGCGCTGCTTTAGTATGTGTATCAGGAAATATCAGTATCTATACTATTCGCTATTTGCTGAGAGGTACTGGGGGGTACTTGCATCTTAATTCACCCCAAGCAGAGTTCCCTGAGTTACCATCGTACATAACAATACATACCATTTCAGATTAAAGTTCGATACAATTTTATTTTAAATAAATAAGTAAAGACTTAGATAAAGATTTGTGGGGAAAAGATGGTTATACTGAGTTTTGGGAAGGGTTAGTGTGAGGGTTAGGTTTAGGGTTAAGTTAAGGTTTGGGGTTAGGGTTAGGATTAGTATGAGAGTTAGGTTTAGGGCTAGGTTTAGGGTTAGGTTTAGGGTTAGTTTGATGATTAGGTTTGGGGTTAGGTTTAAGTTCAGGGTTAGTGTTAGGGTTAGGTTTAAGTTTAGGGTTAGGTTGAGGATTAGGTTTAGGGTTAGGTTTAAGTTTAGGGTTAGGTTGAGGGTTAGGTTTAAGTTTAGGGTTAGTTTGAGGGTTAGGTGTAGGGTTAGGTTTAGGGTTAGATTTAGGTTTAGGGTTAAATTTAGGGTTAGGTTTAGGGTTAGGTTTAGTGTTAGGCTTATGGTTAGGGTTAGGTTTTGGGTTAGGTTTAAGTTTAAGTTTAGGGTTAGGAAGAAGAAGCAGAAGCAAAGGAAGAAGAAGAAAAAGCAAATTAAGAAGACGAAGAAGAAGAAGAAGAAGAAGAAGAAGAAGAAGAAGAAGAAGACGAAGAAGATATGAAAATGTAAGTAAAATAAAAAAGGGTAATGAAACGGGGGAAGCGAAAAAGGAAGACAGAGAATTGAAGAGAAAGGAAGAATAAAAAGAATGGAAGAGGAAGAGGTAGAAAGTGAAGATTTAAACCTAGAAGAAGAGCAGTACAGTAAACGTAACCAACAAAGATTTAATTGCAAATATGTGACTAGTAGTTCACTAGCACATGTACACACACACACCACACGAACACATTACACACAACACACACCACACGAACACATTACACACCACACGAACACATTACACACAACACACACCACACGAACACATTACATATCACACACACCACACGAACACATTACACACAACACACAACACGCGAACACATTACACACCACACGAACACATTACACACAACACACACCACACGAACACATTACATATCACACACACCACACGAACACATTACACACCACACGAACACATTACACACCACAAACACCACACGAACATATTACACACCACACACCACACGAACACATTACACACCACACAAACACATTACGCACCACACACACCACACGAACACATTACACACCACACAAACACATTACACACCACGCGAATACATTACACACCATACACACAACACGAACACATTATACACCACACACACCACACGAACACATTACACACCACACGAATACATTACAAACCATACACACCCCACGAACACATTACATACCACGCGAACACATTACACACCACACACACCACACGAACACGTTACACCCCACACGAACACATTACACACAACGCGAACACATTACACGCCACACGAACACATTACACACCACATGAACACATTACGCAACACACGAATACATTACACACAACAAACACAACAATAAAAAAAAAATACATTTTACAATAATTACAAATAGGTTACTCTTAATGCACTTGCACATGCGCACATCACACATACCGAACACGTGCGGTGGACAGACTCATTCATCAGGAAGCGATTATCTCATGGCTGATTAAGTAAGCTGTCCTTTAGTCACCTTTGCACGTCCCGGACCTAAACGCGATGGTCCTGTTACATGGTATAATCCGGGTCAAGGTTGAAAGTTTGCTGTGTTGTACAGTAACAACAAGAAAGTGGAAAATTTTAAATGGCGTGTTAAATTTACTTCAATGCACTTGGACACCTCTGTATGTACTCAGTCCCTTTCATCGCTGACAGAGCACGAACTCCGTAGCTCCTGCGGAAGCTCCGAAATGTTTCCTTGACTTCATCATCAGATACCTGTTTACAGCTTGGTGGACTGATGGAAGATGTCACACCATGAACAAATCTACCACAAGCCTAGTCTGCTAAACCGAGCGTAACCTAGGATTTGAACCTGAAACGTTGAATTTGTAAATCAAGCTCTTAGCTAAATCCACTGTCCCTAAGAATGTCGAGATGTCCCAAAATATAAATGGACTAAAACAGTAAGCTTTCGTATATATTATTAACCAATCTGATTCCTTGAAATTGATCAAAGTGTTCAAGCCTGGGTAACTATTTTTTCAGTACAACGTTTTTCTGCACTCGTTTTTCTTTCATAGGACATTTCATTATTTGAGGACTTTCGACGAAGCCTGAGACGGACCGCCAAGTGTATGTCTGGGAAATAAATTGACTTGTTTTAAGGATTGAAGAAGAAGAATCAGGCCCACCAAGCATGCTCTACTAGGACCCAACATTAGCTAAGACTGACTAGCCCTGGTTCAGAAGCAAAACGTCACAACACCAGGTCTCACTCTGACTTACCTAGATAGACGTTTTGTTATTTGCACTTACCTCAATTTTATCTCGCGCTGTTATCAGGACTGCCGCCATGATGGCACCAGCAGAAGCCCCGCCCACCTTCTCCACACGATCCAGGAAAGACGGTCCTCTTTGTGCCAGGCAAGACACCACACCTAAGTGGTACATCCCTAGAAAGCCACAACCACAGAGCGAAAGGTTGAGAGACCCTGTCATGTCTGTTGGCTTATACTCGAAATCATCGGCATCAGAAATAACTCTAATATCGGTATTTGGCAGGTAAATATCGCTTTCAAACGTGGGCACGGACTTGGAACGCAGTAATGGTTTCCTTTGATGGTTACTCTTGGAATTTGTAACTTCACAGTTGGAGCTTTCTTGCGTGGATGTTTTGTCAGAGCCACCTGTAGACTTTTTTCTCAGATTTTGCCCATAATTTTCTTTCGAGTCGTGAGTACTCTGATCAGTTTCCGAACCTTCCACTGCATCTTTCTCCTGAAGAGATGATACAGGCATTGAGTTTCTTCTTGGTCCAGAGTCTACCTTTGAAGGAGCTTCAATTTTGTGATTGTTAACCCTACTACTGGATTGTTGAACGGGTGGGCTAATTGGGTAGCTATGCGTCCTTTCAGCAGTCTTTTTATACAATGAAGGATGAGGGGGAAGATCTTCAAGTGTGGGACCATCATCTGGACGTGTTCCGTGCCCGCGTTTGCTCTTGCTACGTCCTGATTCTCTTCTGCACTTGGACCTTGACCTGGTCGTATACTGAGGAAGCTTGTCTGTGCTGGTTGGGGAATTTGAAGTAGATACCGTTGGGGAAGTTAAAGACATGGAGGAGCGAGGAGTAGCTGGCACGTTGGAGGAAAAGGAGTTCTGATATAGTTTTGATGAGATCAAGGATTGGGCTGGAGAACGATAGTCCTTCAATGGGGGAGAAGACTGGCGGTCGGATTTTGGTACAGGCGGAACAATGGAGCGCGGGTTACTGGGACATCTTCTAATATTTTGAAGCGTAGATTTGTTGCATGGAGATGGAGACCTGTCAGTACCTGCTAACTTCTTTCGAAAGAATAGAAAGAACGGATGAGTCTTAGACTCAGGTTTAGTTCCAGTGGGCATAAATCTGCCATCTTTGATGAACTCGTCGTTCAAGCCTGGCATGGACTGTGAATGGCGCAAGCTTCGATGAGCTCGGCCTGACTTAATAACTGTAGGCTTATCTGTCCGTTTGCCAGCTGACAGTACAGATGATCGCTCTTGGGAACAAGGGAAGTCTAGCAGAACCTCCCCTGGACATATTGAGTGCTGAGATTGTGCTATTGACTGTCCTGTTTGTGGTCTGGGTACATGTTCTACAGACGTTGCCCCAGACGATGAACTGTGTTTCTTGGATTCAACGCTAGACACTTCTTTAACTGACAAGTTTCTCACCATACGCTCATGTCTACCCGCTGGATTGTTCGATGAATTACGGGAGAAATTCACGTCGAGTGCGCATGTGTATCTTTTTTTAAATGACGACTTTCTTTCTTTGATATAGTCATCATTGTCTACAGAAGCCCAGCCTAACCCCGGTGATCTAGTTAGAAATGTGTTGTCAGATGCAGTCCGGTTTAAGACTCTGTGACCGGTGACCTTAAGCCCGTCTTTGATAAACCTGGTTTCTGATACTGGTTCTGGATATTTTGGCGAGTGTGGCAAAGTGAAGTACTTTGTCTTATGCGATGGCGAGTTTGTAATGAGACTATCCCCTGTGAACCCCAAAGGGGGAGCTGATTTCTCCAAGGTCATGGCCGACTCTTGACCTAGGTAAATCCAGCCTGAAAATAAACATTGAAGCAGATTACATTATTTTTCGTAATATTAATTACACTATTTATCAGAAATAAAGTACTAATCTACAATTGCGTAGACTGGAGTTTGCCGATGCTTGCACTTTTGCTGCGTGGGGCAAACATTCCGAATTCTCTAACACTCCAGGAAACCGATAGAGTTGGGCATTGGTTCTGAGACCACACATGTCCTCTCTGCGAGATTTATGTCCGCTTTGTCCTACATAGATTGACACGTCCCGCGAGCAGACACAGTAAACACTGTTTTATTACAATAATAGTCTTTTTGTTTGTCTGGCTTATGAATCGACCCGCCAGTAACAAGATACTTTTGACTTCACTTCGTAAGGAAGCTGGGAATATTCATTAGCACAAGTTGTTTCGGTATACATCTTATAAGGCGACAAACATGAACCAAATACAGCTCGTAACAATGTTTCAATTAACATTTATGTTGCGACAAACACCAAATAGAGATCGTTCTTAAAACGTTTGTATTAACAATTAACGCATTTTGTTTCAACAAACAACTTTGAAATCTATTATAAACGTCTGCATTAACTATTGTTGTTTTGATCGTGTACCATAACATCTCATTCGATCTATCTGGCTAATTTTATACATTAGTTATTTTAGTGATTTTAGTGAAGCGAAACTAAAGACCTCAGCTTCAATCAAAAGAAAGCAGATGGAATGGTGGTATCTAAGAACCACAAAACTCCAAAATGCGAAATAAAAAAAACTAAAACAAGTACACACATTTCAATACTTAGACACCGGGATCAAGATGCTGAGCAGCGCATGAGCTGCAGTGGTCAGCGACACATAGTAGACTGCTAGCGTCAGGGCCAGCGAACCAGAGCTGCCAAGACCCTTCTACACCTCCACGCGGTGATCCTGAATAACAGGATGCAGCAGGGCAGACTGGCTAAGGAGAAGAGATCGAAGAGGGAATGCTAACCGGGTACTCAAAAAAATTATTTGCTGAAGTCGGATGTGTTGGACCAAGAGTTGCAAATATCGCAGGCAAGCTGTAAACTACGACACAACGCATTCCGTTCTCTGGACTACATTCTGCTACTTAAGCCCTTTCGGGGTTTGATAGCGGGAGATTGAGAACGAACGAAGCCAAGCCATGCCAAGACTTAGGCACCCACATTAATCCTGATGAGAGATGTACTTCATAAATGTAAACCAAAATAGCATAAGCAAAATCAGTCTTCCAGAGTTAGCTAGAATCTTGTGGAACAAAAGCCTATCCCTGGAATTATGAAAGAGAGTTATTGGATGCTACGTAGAACCAGTACTGACTAACGAGGATCATTGTAAGCAGCGGAGATGGGGTTTTACAGAAGAATGTTGAAAGTTCAATGGACTGCAAAGAGATCGAATAACGTGGTTCTTGAAGAAGCAAAGTAAAAAAAGACATATTATTGCAGAAGAAGGTAGTCATTCTTGTTCGGGCATGTCATGAGAAGAGGCAGGTAATAAAACACGGTGACAGAGGGAAGAATCGCAGACAAGAGGGACGTAGGGAGGAAACGAGAGAAAATATTAAACAGCTTGAAGGCATGGCATGTGAAGCGACCAATGGCGGAACTCATAAATGACACACGTGATAATGGGAAATGTAGGTCCAGGGGAGGTAGACTAACGTCTGATTAGGCACACTGATCAGACATGTTAGTCAGAGTCAGGCAAAATACACTGGTCAGACATGTTAGTCAGCGTCAGGCAAAATACACTGGTCAGACATGTTAGTCAGGGCCAGGCAAATTATACGGACCAAGACCCTCACCTCGGCTTCCTATTAGCCCTCCCTGGAAACGGGCTGTTTTCATGGCAGTCATGCTAAGGAGGTGAGGGATCGACGTAATCCCTGTAGTAGTGAGTGACATGTAGATGAAGCCAAGCATAGCACAACCGCCTGAAGGACCCCGCTCAACCTTCATCAGCACACTCGGGATGTGAAGAAAGCTACTGCAACCCGCCACTAAACGTCCTTTTCAGGGCGCATAAAAGAGTAAACCTACTCATTGTAGGCATTCGCAAAAACAGCAACAACAACAAATGTAGGTCCATGGAAGCCATTGCCATCCAGCAGGGCACTTGATGATGACTATTATAATGATAATGATGATAACATAAATACTTTTTTGTCCTGATTCAGGATTGTAAATTTTGCCGTGCGTTCTGGTAACCAAAGGCTATGTTTTTCGTCGACCTAGCCAACTGACTTACTTTCCGTGTCCTAGGCACTATGTGACACTTCATTCTTCCAGTATTCAGCCACGTGGATTGCCCTGTCACTGGCACTCAGCAAATCGTCTATGCTACAAGTCTTCGGGAGGTTTGGACAGATCATCAGATGGTCCTGGTCTTGTGTTACTCCACATTCGCATGTTTCATCCTCCCTGTATCCTCATATTTTCATGTTTTTCCTGCATCGTGATACACCAGTTCGAAGTTTATTTAGTGACGTCCGTGTTGCGTAGGGCCGGAGATGTCCAGGCTCAGGTTCATCCCGCATCTCTATCAAGTGGACCTGCGTCAGCTGTTTCCAACTTTCGATGCGTCATTTTCCTGGACTAGTCTCTAGGGGCTGAGTTGACTGTAAGAAACATCGTCTTGACTTTAGCCTTGCACGCCTATGCTAACGCTAAAGAAAGATTATCTGCCCTAATTAGTAAACTGTCCACCTATTTATGACCTTTAAATTAAATGTATTAATTAAATTTAATTAAAATAGCAAATAAAGTATCATTAAAAATGTGTTTTATATATAATAATCACACAAATGTAATGCCACATTAGCTAACCAGGGTAGACGATTAAATGGAATTTACATGTTCTATATCAAAATTACCAGTATTATCACCCTCCTCAATAGACCTTGACCTTAAGGAAACTTTACTAAGTGACTAAATAATTATACATCTCAATACAACGATATGGGAGTAAATTACCGTTTCTATCTTACAAAAGAAACAACTCAGACCATAACTGGTAGCGCACATGTCGCTCAGCAGATCTGTACAAAGCATCGAGGTAAAAAAACAAAAGTAAAGATCTCGTCACGGCATGCGGCACATAGGAAACAGCCAACCATCTCGGTGAGGTAGAGGAAAGTACTGAGCTCAGCCAACCACAAAACATCTCGGTGAGGTGGGGGAAAGTACTGAACTGAGCCAACCACAAAAAGTACTGGTAATGTAGGTGAGCCTTTACGGTCTCAAAAAACATTTTCGTCCCGACTGGGGAATGAAACCAGCTCCACTAAAATGAGAAGCCAGAGCGCTAACCAATGCGCTACGCGTCTCCCTGACGTGAGCTAAGCCACTCACAAAACATTTTGGTTAGGTAGGTGAAAGTGCTGAGCTCAGACAAACACAAATCATCTTTAGATAACATATACACCAGATTTGTGTATCCCTGTCTTCCCGTTTAGATCAGACCTCTAGGTCCGCGTTTAGATCAGACCTCTCTCATAGGCAAAAAAAAACAGATACAAACCTTGCCAGCAATTCCACAAGGACAGAAATTATTGTCGATGGCAGCTATGACAGCTCCAGTGACGAGTTAATTATTATTAATTTTTTTTGCGCTCGCCTTATTTCTCAATTCCCTAAGGTGGTGTTCGTTGTATTACTGTTTTTATTTTGCGCATGTTTGGCTCAGTGCATCCGACTTCGACATGCAAATTTTATGTAAAGGTCTGCTTCCTCCTGCATTTTCTAAGGGTTAACGGCCGGTGCTGTGATGGGGATCGAACCCAGGACCTTTGGTTTGTGAGCCGTGGGACTTAATCACTAGCCCATACCGTTCTCTCACGAGTTAATTAACCCGGAGAGCAAACATAACAATGGCTTTGTCATGTTCGTCGCATGGAAGATGGTCGCATTCCTAAAGAGATCCTCGATGGACAGTTGGCGGATGCAAATGAACAGTTGGCCGACCACAGTTCAGGTTCAAATAAGCGTGAAAGCGAGGCCTTGGATATGAAACAGACATCCTGGGAAGACGAAGCTCCAGACCGATCCAAGTGGGGTGAAGATAAGCTCTTGCAACACAGAGAAGTGAAAAGACAACAGCGCGAGGAGAAAAACAACAAGAACATATTTTTTTCTTTATCACTCCAAGTCATATAATCATACAGTCAGTCATGACTGAGAGGGGCTACTTCAAACAAAACTCTGATGCGCGAAGCCACATGTGCATCATTCGAAGAGTTAGCCGGGCTGCCTTCTCTGTTAACACACTGCCTCGAGTCTAAAGTCAGCAGGGAAGGTCTTCACTAAAAATCAGGTTACGAATTTACATAAGATGTGTTGTTTCCATTCTGCTTAAGGGTACCCAAACCTGGACTATTTTGAAGTGATCAACTTTGCATTGAAACCTTCCACATACGCATCCCGAGAAAAATTATTTCGCTCTACTCGTGTGACAGGGTCACAAACAATGAAGTCACCTGACGAGAGACCTCGAAATCACATTTACTATTCTAAACCGTCGCCGTTGTGTACTATCTGAACGTTCGCACCCTTATAGTTTGCAATGGGCATCAACGATGGAAAACTACCCTCCCCATCATTGTTTCCCACCACGGCCATAAACGCACCACCTTGTTAAGTCAAATCGGAAAGACATCATCCTCATTGCGTCCAGCCAGCGTGAAGCGAATATTCATGAACAGTTGACGCGACGGGTCCTTATCCCCCAAACGGACTGCCTACCTATCTATCAACCCACCTATCTACCTACCTACGTGCCTACCTACTTACCTACCTATCTATATGCATACCTACATATTTATCTTACTACCTATCTACCTATCTATCTATCTACCTAGTCACCTACGTACCTACCTATCTACCTACCCACCTGTCCCAAAACGTTGAACATATTACGGCCTCAAGACATTCGTCAGAGAAAAAGAACACATAGAAACAACAAATCACAAAACATGATGTAGACAACCAGACAAAACGAAGAAATCAACAAGATAATGTGCAGATCACCAGACAACATGTAGTAGCCGTGATGACATGCACAGTGTACAAATAAATCAATCGAAGCGTGGTACTGAGGGATATTAAACGGCAAAAGCAGAAATTTTGAATGGCTCGGTGACTATACGTTTGTTCATCTCATATCACTGTCGTTCGTCATTGTCATGTTTTGTTGTTGTTGTGATTTGTTAGTTATATTAGTTTGTTTTGTGTACCTGATTACACATTTTGTACTGCTGAGGAAACTAAGCTATTACTTATATATATATTTTGTTCTTGTGTGATAATTGTGCCAACAATTAAATATACTTTGTCTTGATGTGGAAACTGGGCCATTGCTTATCTATGTTTTGTCCTGGTGGAGTCAATGAGCCATTACTTATATATGTTTTGTCCTGGTGGAGTCAATGAGCCATTACTTATATATGTTTTGTCATGGAGCAGTCGCTGAGCCATTGCTTATATATGTTTTGTCCTGGTGGAGTCAATGAGCCATTACTTATATATGTTTTGTCATGGAGCAGTCGCTGAGCCATTGCTTATATATGTTTTGTCCTGGTGGAGTCAATGAGCCATTACTTATATATGTTTTGTCATGGAGCAGTCGCTGAGCCATTACTTATATATGTTTTGTCCTGGTGGAGTCAATGAGCCATTACTTATATATGTTTTGTCATGGAGCAGTCGCTGAGCCATTACTTATATATGTTTTGTCCTGGTGGAGTCAATGAGCCATTACTTATATATGTTTTGTCATGGAGCAGTCGCTGAGCCATTACTTATATATGTTTTGTCCTGGTGGAGTCAATGAGCCATTACTTATATATGTTTTGTCATGGAGCAGTCGCTGAGCCATTGCTCATATGGTTTGTCATGGGGCAGTCACTGAATGGTAATTGAGCCAATACTTAAATATGTTTTTTTTTGTCTTTATGCGGCCACTGACCAATTATGTATAAATGTTTTTATCGTCAGAAATAAATATTTTATTGCCTGGCCTCAATTTCAAATCTCTTCCTCATTTATCCCAATAGCATTAAAGAAAAAGTTTAGATTTCCACGTTAACTAAACAATCAACAGATAAACAATATATCCCGATTGTTATACACACAGAGAGAAAGAGACAGAGAGGCGCACAGAGATGCACACACAGACACACATATAGACATAGACACATACACTTACACACACACGCACGCGCGCACATACACACATAAAGACACAGACGCAATTACCGACACACAACCACTATATGCACATCACCTTCACAACCTATGCTAGATACGAACTGTATGCAATAGAACCACTTACTATAAATATTACAATTTTCAGTGCTTCCAAAAAACGTGCTTCCAGATTCCTTGTTCAGGCAAACGTGGAAATATAACCTTTGACCTACTGATAAACCAAGTGAATTCCAGACATTCGTCTTTGAAATGAGCAACAAAGAAATTCTGCATGAACAGAAATGTGTTTAGTTGTTTTCTTCCTGAAGGAGTCCCAACCTAAACAATGAACGAATGAAATACAAATAAAAATATCGGATGCATATCTTGACGCATTTACTCATACATCCGCAAACAGATTACGCAAATTGATGAAATCAGAGACAATTGTTCACTACCTGGAAGAACGCAGGTGTTCTTGCACTATCCGCAGTTCTATGACTCTTTCAGCTCAGGTGAGATAAGTCCATACACTTGGCGAGCGACCAGGTAAAGTCACCCTTTTTATCACCTGGGGGCAGCAGTATATCTAGACGTTTTGTGCCGTATACTTTACCCCAGAACAGTGCCGGGCGAAGAGAGTAAGGCTATTCTGATTGGATGAAACTAGCTAACGTTACATCCGGCGCTTGGATTCGGCGATCCGAAGTTTGCGGGCAAACTGACCTCATCAGTTACTTTTTGAAGGATACAATTATATATTAAAAGTCGGCTATTCAACGCGACACCTTAGCGGGCGATTCTGCCATTAACTTTAAACCGTTACAGACATGTTAGGTCGAAATATTCCCCCTTCTCCCTTTCCGCCATTTTAATAAATGTCTTAGAGGTTCCCACATTTAAGAACGGTCAAATAAGTTCATTAGATTTGTTTAATTAACTAGTTAGTTGCCCATTGCAAGCGATGGTGGCGACATAATACGACGGTTTTGTCTTGGTGTAACTTGCGCTGTATTTATATTATAGCGAAGAATAAAAAAACTGTGTCAATCAACAACCTCACTGTCTAGTCCCGAGCTACCGTAGACCAGTTGCAATAAATAAGTCGAGACGACTGGAGGTAACTCAGGATGCAGGCATTCTTGTTCCACCTCCCTTGAGACCAGGAATCGCTTGACAACTTGCGGATTTAGAATACGGCTATTTATATTCATCGTATTGAGAGACGACTGCCTTACATCTCAATTATAGCGACCCAGAAAAGACTACAGAGTCGTTAGACAACCAGCTTTTCATTCCAGTAGTGTGGTTTCGTCACAAAGGGACCAGAGTCCGATTGGAGTGTTCATGTCCACTGAAGTATCCCCAGCACAGTCATAATGGCGGTGGAGAGGTCTGAGATGATGGGTCAAAGGTTGTTAGTGGTCATTTCTTTCTTGATCAGAATGGCCCGTACTGATCAGACTCGTTGGTTTCACCGGCCGCAGCACCGCCCCACTACCTCCAAAGTCTGGGGGAACAACCAAGATACTGGAGATGGAAAACAAAGGACATTGTAACTTTTACACTGATAAACTACCAACTGGCAGTCCACTACAAAGGTGTTCATTGTGTAAAGTAAACAAAAAATATACGGCCATAAACAATACAAGTCATGGACAAGTACAAGTCGTGGACAAGTACAAGTCGTGGACAAGTACAAGTCATGGACAAGTACAAGTCTTGGACAAGTACAAGTCATGGACAAGTACAAGTCATGGACAAGTACAAGTCGTGGACAAGTACAAGTCATGGACAAGTCCACTGCTTCCATTAGATATATTCAAGTTGATATCTGAAAGTAATCGAAGGGCAGGCTCTGTGGAGATACCAGTATTCTCAGTATGATGACCTCTGTCGTTAGATATGTTCAAGTTGAGGACTGACAGTTAGGAGGAATGTCAAGCCGTATCTAAACCTACCTTAATCACCATATTCAATCAGGCAGATCGGGAAGCAAAAAGCTATTTAGTTATGCTGCAAATTCATCTGGCTGGTCTTCAGAAGATGCAATCCGGTGTCCTCCCAGGTTTGTCTTTGATTATTTACCTGTTGCTATTATTAGTAAGTGTGTGGGTGGTTTCCTTTCCATGACTTATTTTTCCTGAGGAAGGAAACAGTAATCTCTGTAGAGATAACAACATTAGTCTAATTACTGATTTATCTAAATATAAAAAACAGCTGATGTATGATAATGTAAGTACAAGAGGCAGAAGAACAAAAAGAAGAACACAAAGAACAAAAAAAGTAGCATTAAAAAAAACTGAAGACGAAGAAGAGAAAGAAAATTAAGAAAATAAAAGTACAGAAAAGAATGAAAATGTTGAAGAAGAAAAAGAGGAAGTAGAAGACAAACAAGAATACAAAAACTGAACGTGGCAGTTTATAATCAAGAACCGAAACAGGACAATCCGTGCCCACCACGTCCTGACAATCCGTGCCCACCACGTCCTGACAATCCGTGCCCACCACGTCCTGACAATCCGTGCCCACCACGTCCTGACAATCCGTGCCCACCACCTCCTGACAATCCGTGCCCACCACGTCCTGACAATCCGTGCCCACCACGTCCTGACAATCCGTGCCAACCACGTCCTGACAATCCGTGCCCACCACCTCCTGACAATCCGTGCCCACCACGTCCTGACAATCCGTGCCCACCACGTCCTGACAATCCGTGCCCACCACCTCCTGACAATCCGTGCCCACCACGTCCTGACAATCCGTGCCCACCACGTCCTGACAATCCGTGCCCACCACCTCCTGACAATCCGTGCCCACCACGTCCTGACAATCCGTGCCCACCACCTCCTGACAATCCGTGCCCACCACGTCCTGACAATCCGTGCCCACCACCTCCTGACAATCCGTGCCCACCACGTCCTGACAATCCGTGCCCACCACTTCCTGACAATCCGTGCCCACCACGTCCTGACAATCCGTGCCCACCACGTCCTGACAATCCGTGCCCACCACGTCCTGACAATCCGTGCCCACCACGTCCTGACAATCCGTGCCCACCACGTCCTGACAATCCGTGCCCACCACGTCCTGACAATCCGTGCCCACCACCTCCTGACAATCCGTGCCCACCACCTACTGACAATCCGTGCCCACCTCCTGACAATCCGTGCCCACCTTCTGACAATCCGTGCCCACCACCTCCTGACAATCCGTGCCCACCACCTCCTGACAATCCGTGGCCATCTCCTGACAATCCGTGCCCACCTACTGACAATCCGTGACCACCACCTCCTGACAATCCGTGCCCACCTCCTGACAATCCGGGACCACCACCTCCTGACAATCCGTGCCCACCTCCTGACAATCCCTGCCGACCTCCTGATAATCCGTGCCCACCTCCTGACAATCCCTGCCGACCTCCTGATAATCCGTGCCCACCTACTGACAATCCGTGCCCACCTCCAGACAGTACTGACATCCACACAGCAAACGCAGGCACCATCATATCCTGCTGTATTACCTCGATGCATGTCGATGGGCACACAACCATCTGCCGTTAGGAATTCAATCACAGCATACTGCTTCAACCATTTTCTCTATGTGCGTCGCCATTGTACTGTCTACTGTGCGCATGCATCATGCTCCATGTTTATGGGACTTCATTCTCCTATAGTCACTTCATTAGAGATTATTTTCACATAGGAGTCACGTGGCTCTGAGCACTGTTGTCATGGTTATGGCGCTGGAGGTAACACTTTTCAAATCGCCCTCGTATAAAAGGCCACTTTAAACCCACCCTTTTTTCCTCCCACTCCGTTTCATGTTACTCTGTCTATCAATCACACTCTTGCACAACTTTCATACGCGCCCTCATGATGAGGCCCTTACATTACACTTTGGTTGAGTTTACCTCTGAGATCGCCCTAACTAGCATAGGTACATACAGACACACACTTGCAACAAGTACTGGTTAATACGTCCTAATATCACCCAATGTACTTCGGTCTGGGGTAGAAAGGGGCGTGCCTCAGCCTGCATAACACATAAAGCCAAACCCTAAACAAACAAATCACTGGGAAAAAATCTCTGCTAGTGAAGGACTTGGATTCGGGCGTATGGTTAACATACTGGTAGAGTAGAGTATTCGCTTTTCACGGCAAAGGTAAGGGGTTGAACTCCCTTTACAGCCACTCTACTATAGATACAGCCACATGTAAATGAATACAAGGCTTACTGTTAGGGAAGGAAATGCAGAGAACGGCCCACTCCACCTCATTAAACAAGCTATGGTGTTGTACCAAAAAGTCTCAAACCCGTCATCACCGACAACAGTGTCCGCTAGGATACTACATTGACCTTGACCTAATCAGATACGAGTATCCTTGATAACAACACATACGACAAAACCACTTTTGTACTTTTATTTTAAAATATGTGAAATTTAGAAAAATATAACACCTTTCTGAAAACAATACAAAACGAAAGACAAATGGCAAACATGCAAGAGCTTTAAGCTGGAGGTAGTTGTTGTTTAACGCCCACAATAAGTAAGTTTACCCTTTTGTGCCCCCTGAAAAGGACGTTAAGTGACGGGTTGTGGTAGCTTTCCTCACATCCCGAGCGTGTTGATAAATGCGGATTGTGGTCATCCAGGCGCTTGCGCTATGCTTGGCTTCATCTGCTTGGCGCTCACTACTACGGGGATCACATGGATCCATATTTCGTCAGCCAGACTACCTTGCAAACAGCCTGTTTCCAGGGAACGCTACATGGAAGAGAAATTGTAGTCTTGGTCAGTGTATTGTGCCTGACTGTGACGTGACGTCCTGGTCAGTGCCTGACTGTGACGTGACGTCCTGGCCAGTGCCTAACTGTGACGTGACGTCCTGGTCAGTGCCTGACTGGGACGTGACGTCCTGGTCAGTGCCTGACTGTGACGTGACGTCCTGGTCAGTGCCTGACTGTGACGTGACGTCCTGGTCAGTGCCTGACTGTGACATGACGTCCTGGTCAGTGCCTGACTGTGACATGACGTCCTGGTCAGTGCCTGACTGTGACATGACGTCCTGGTCAGTGTCTGACTGTGACGTGACGTCCTGGTCAGTGCCTGACTGTGACGTGACGTCCTGGTCAGTGCCTGACTGTGACATGACGTCCTGGTCAGTGCCTGACTGTGACGTGACGTCCTGGTCAGTGCATGACTGTGACATGACGTCCTGGCCAGTGCCTGACTGTGACGTGACGTCCTGGCCAGTGTCTGACTGTGACGTGACGTCCTGGCCAGTGCCTGACTGTGACGTGACGTCCTGGTCAGTGCCTGACTGTGACATGACGTCCTGGCCAGTGCCTGACTGTGACGTGACGTCCTGGTCAGTGCCTGACTGTTACGTGACGTCCTGGCCAGTGCCTGACTGTGACGTGACGTCCTGGCCAGTGCCTGACTGTGACGTGACATCCTGGTCAGTGCCTGACTGTGACGTGACGTCCTGGTCAGTGCCTGACTGTGACGTGACGTCCTGGTCAGTGCCTGACTGTGACGTGACGTCCTGGCCAGGGCATGACTGTGACATGACGTCCTGGCCAGGGCATGACTGTGACGTGACGTCCTGGTCAGTGCCTGACTGTGACGTGACGTCCTGGCCAGTGCCTGACTGTGACGTGACGTCCTGGCCAGTGCTTGACTGTGACGTGACGTCCTGGTCAGTGCCTGACTGTGACGTGACGTCCTGGCCAGTGCCTGACTGTGACGTGACGTCCTGGCCAGTGCCTGACTGTGACGTGACGTCCTGGTCAGTGCCTGACTGTGACGTGACGTCCTGGCCAGTGCCTGACTGTGACGTGACGTCCTGGCCAGTGCCTGACTGCATTAGCGTCTTAGTTCCCCAATTTGGAGGATACCATCAAAAGATAAACAACAAAATATCTGCCTGATTGCACTACCTATACAGCATTTAACGCTGGTAATCTATTTGGGGCCCTTGGAGGAATGGCTTCCTATTCTAAAAATATGTTCTATTTGATATAGTTTCTATTGCTGAGTTGCAACTTCCACCTAATACAATAATAGAGATTTTGTGTTTCAAAGTCTGAGATTATTGTCAAAAGATATCGTGGACTTTGATAGTGTATTTGGGGGAATTCGGTTCATTAGAATAGGCCTTCAATTTGGCTTGTTTACTTGGCTTGCTTACTTGGCTTGCTTACTTGCTTGCTTACTTGGCTTGCTTACTTGGCTTGGTTACTTGGTTTGGTTACTTGGCTTGCTTACTTGGCTTGCTTACTTGGCTGGCTTACTTGGCTTGTTTACTTGCTTGCTTACTTGCTTGCTTACTTGTAGGATGGCTCACGTTTATGCTCAAAATGAAGCATAGGGCCAACCATAAGAACTTGCTCCTTTCCAAGAAGCCTGTTTATAAGCATTATCGGCTTTAAAAGCAATGGTTTTAGATGAGGCTGCTAGCCCCATGCACAGCCTTCTTTTGTCGCGTTTACGACAAGATTGGAAGGTTACAGTTGTCATATTATTTCAATCCTAACATATCGCGGGTGTACTTACAAGTTAGTAAAAGATAACTCGCGTATATTCGAATCCTCGCGAAAGGAACTAGCGTAACAAAAGATTGAGTGTACTTTAAAAAATTCGTAGCTATATTTAGTAACTCAAATGAACTTCTTAAATTGTAAACAAACACTGACAGTAAGAAATACAACTAACAGAAAACATAATAAAACACACACATCACGTCGTGGACTCACAAAATGGAAAATAATTAAATATTAAGAAAACACGGACACGATAATGAAGGCTGTATGTTTACGAAAGAAGAGCATATACAATGTCGTAATTCATGTAGGCATACGTGCAAGTACTTTAGACATGAAATTTATCAATTGTGAATAATTTGAGGTTTTACGGCAATTAAGTCTCGAAAGGATTCTGAACAGGCTTGCAATTGAAGTTCGAAATGTTACGGGTATGGAGAAGTACAAAGGACACGATCAACTGTTGCATCGTGAAAGCAGCTAATTCACACAGCCATGACGACATACGTGCCGTTATTGAATATGTCACATTGCTGCTTTGCTTGTCACCTTCTGGCTCTATATGAAGTATAGAATTTGAGTATTTGGGAGCTGCAATCAATCATTATTGTGGCTTTTAAATATAAATTATCTGAAGGCTTGCAATTGCCATACACAAACTAAGGCAGGCGACAAATTAATGGCAGAACACGAAGACCTAACTGATCAGGATATGTATTTTCTATGTGGTAAACATTTGGTGCAAAACATGGACATTAAACAATAATTGTAAAAAGGTTGTCATCGTCGAAATGAATTGCGATAAAAGGATACTGAAAATATTGTGGATAAAGAAGAATACAGGTAGAGAAATTAACCTTTAGTTGGATTCTTCTTTTTTTTTCTTCTTCATTTATGTATTATACTGTTTTGTTTTGTTTTCATTTAATGTTAGTGCTTTTTCATCTATACTAATTGCCTATTTTTTTAAAATTTTTGACAATAAAATTGTCAATTATATTTCGTTGTCTTCTGCACATCATTTTGATATATAATATGTGCATTTTCAATTAAATAAACCACAAAGCCCTTTTCTGGGCTTGATAGTGAGAGATTGAGAACGAACTAAGCCAAGACAAGTCAAATAAACCACAAAGCCCTTTTCAGGGATTGATAGTGGGAGATTGAGAACGAACTAAGCCAAGACAAGTCAAATAAACCACACACAATTTAGTCAAATAAACCACACACAATTTAGTCAAATAAACCACACACAATTAAGTCAAATAAACCACACACAATTTAGTCAAAAAAACCACACACAATTTAGTCAAATAAACCACACACAATTAAGTCAAATAAACCACACACAATTTAGTCAAATAAACCCCACACAATTTAGTCAAATAAACCACACACAATTAAGTCAAATAAACCACACACAATTTAGTCAAAAAAACCACACACAATTTAGTCAAATAAACCACACACAATTTAGAATGAAACAACTGCACTCCACAGTCTAAAATTCGGATCAAAAACAAATTCCAGCACAAGGTGCAAAATAATTCCAGAGTAGAAGAGTTCACCTACAGTTGGATTCTTCTTTTCTTTCTTCCTGTCTTGCCCTACTTGCCCTACCATGCGGAACGCTTAAATTTCAGGCTGTCGCCAGGAGGAAGGCTTGGGATATCATTAGGCGTAACTTCATGAGAGTGTCAAATATATCCTGAGGGGACGGCGTGGCCTAGTGGTTAAGTGACACGGCTCACAACCAGAAGGTGCTGGGTTCGATCCCCATCACAGCACCGGCCGTTACCCCGGGGAAGCAAACCCTTAGAAAATGCAGGAGGAAGCAGACCCTTACATAAAATGCATGCTGAAGTCGGATGCACTGGGCCGACAGGCGCAAAATAAAAACGCAGTGCAACGCACACCGCCTTGGGGATTAGATAAATAAGGCGAACGCAAAAACAAAAAACAAAAAAAAAAAATATATATATTGGATCCAAGGACGTCGAAGCCGACCTCTTGCTCGTGAACCGGATACCTGCTCTCACTGTAGGCTGGTCATACAACATTATGAGTCAATGACCAAACCGCTTGATTTGTTGAGAGTCAATGTAGGCACAAACTAGGTTTGTTTCCACTATCTGCCTCAGCGTGGTGTTGCGGATTCGGTCATGGGTTGTCTTTTCGGCTGCACGTCTCACACAAGGTCTCACAGCTCCAGATCTTACTGTTTTGTGTTTCTAGTAAGGCCCAAGATTTACGTTGGTAACACAATGTAGCAATAAACAGTGAATTTATCAGCTTCTTCTTAGTTGAAAGAAACACTCTATTTTGGACATAAACACAGTTGGATATAAACACAGCTGGATATAAACACAGTTGGATATAAACATAGCTGGATATAAACACAGCTGGATATAAACACTGTTGGATATAAACATAGCTGTATATAAACACAGCTGGATATAAACGCAGCTGGATAAAAACATAGTTGGGTATAAACACAGTTGGATGTAAACACAGCTGGATACAAACACAGTCGGATATAAAAACAGCTGGATATAAACACGGTTGGAAATAAACACAGCTGGATATAAACCCAGTTGGATATAAACACAGCTGGATATAAACACAGTTGAATTTAAAATAAACTGGATTATACGCAAGGTGGTTCGATCCCCATCACAGCACCGGCCGTTACCCCGGGGAAGCAAACCCTTAGAAAATGCAGGAGGAAGCAGACCGCTACATAAAATGCGTGCTGAAGTCGGATGCACTGGGCCGACAGGCGCAAAATAAAAACGCAGTGCAACGCACACCGCCTTGGGGATTAGAGAAATAAGGCGAACGCAAAAAAAATTTAAAAAATACGCAAGGCAAAAGCAACGATATTTCGGTCATATATAACAACTGACTAATAGCAAAGGGAAAGTGCCCAGGATAAAAGGGATGGGGCGCCCCAGAAGAAGATTGTGTCAAGGAATTACTGACAGTTTAAAGGTGTCTGTCTATGATATTGTCCGACTTGAAACCACGATTTTTTCATTGCTGCAATATCGGAGACTTCGTTCTGGAAAGTACATGTCACATGATGATGATGGAAACATAAAACTACCAGTGCAACTGGTTTCCTTACAATAAAGTTGTTCCAATGGGCTATAGTGGACTTTTTCAGTGGACCCCTTTCAAAATGGTTGAACTAATCCGCCATCGTGGGCTCCTTCCGTGGGCCCCTTACAAGCCGGTTGTATTAATGTATAATCGTGGGCTTTTTCAGTGGGTCCCTTATAAGACGGGGTTTTAATGCCTAATCGTGGGCTTTCAGTGGGCCCTTTACAAAACAGTTGTATTAATGCCTAATTTTGGGCTCTTTCAGTGGGCCCCTTACAAGACGGTTGTCTTAATGCATAATCGTGGGCCCTTTCAGTGGGTCTTTACAAGACGGTTGTATTAATGCATAATGTGGGCTCTTTCAGTGAACATAAAGCATACAGGGAAAACCTTGATAGACCTGCTACGAGTGGTCCAGTAGAGGACTTGGCTTATATTTGTTAAAGACCTGAGCTTCACAGGGAGCAAAGCGGTATTGGCGATTAGAATAAAAGCCTAAATGAACATCAACAAAGATCCAATAGTGAAACCAACACATATTTCGGCAATTGCCCCACGCTAGTGTGCCTACATGCAATAATAACACTGTTTCATTAGGAGCAAAAGGCAGTAGAGGAAGAGGAAGAAAAAAGGAGAAGAAGAAGAGGAAGACAAAAAAGACGAAGAAGACGCAAGAGAAGCAGAAGAAAATAAGTAAAGTAAAGATCCCGGTACGCCGTGCAGCGCAAAGGAAATACAGTGTTAGGCCAGATATTATTTTGTAACCAACGGTACTTAACGAATGATGTGGTCAGCGTTACGCCGGCCGCCTTTACTTCTGGTACCCAATTTATGTGGCTGAATCGACCACGACGCCGTTTGTGATCAGAAATAAAATCCTGTCCAACTTGGGATTGAACCCTGATCGCCTGACTTGATTTGTTGAGAGTCAATGTCGGCACTAACTGGATTTGCATTGCATACCACTGCGCTACCGCGGCCCTCAAGAAGAGAAGAAGAATGAGAAAAAGAAAACAATTTGAAGAAGAAAAATACGACGACGAAGAAGAGGACGAAGAATGAACAGAATAAGAGGAAAAAGAAGACGAAGAAAAATAAGAGCAAGAAAAAGAACAACAAGCAAACAAGAATGAAGAAGAAGAAGAAGAAAAAGAAGAAGAAGAAGAAGAAAAGGAAGAAGTTGAAAAGCAAGAATAAGAATAATATGAAGAGGAGGCGTTGCAGTCTCATGTTATGTCCTTAACAGCGAAAAGTGAAAGGAATGTATGTCTTTAATCACATACATGTATGGATCACATCCAACCTTCCCTTGTTAACCCGACTGTTGTTTTAGACAACAGCCCGTTCCCATGACTACCAACGAGGAGGTCAGGTGAGGGTCCTGGCCAGTAAATTTCTTCTGCGCCTGGCTAACATTGTCTGATCAGTGCGTTTTACCTGACCAGACGTTAGCCTTATCGTCCCATCAGGTGAGGGTCTTGGCCAGAATATTTCTCCTGACCATGGTTAACATTGTCTGATCAGTGTGTTTTACCTGACCAGACGTTAACCTTATCGTCTGTCAGGTGAGGGTCTTGGCCAGTATATTTCTCCTGATCTTGGCCACCATTGTCTGATCAGTGTGTTTTATCTGACCAGACGTTAACCTCATCATCCCTGATACTTTAGTAGTAAGGTAAGGTTCTCGCCTCAGGAAACGAACACATGAAAGTATAATACAGCAGACAATCAAATCCTATGAGACTTTAAAGCAACTTGTGTTCTCAAGAGAAGTAAGATCCAATCAGAATTGGACGACAAACTCTGGTCCCTTGTACACGTAAAAGAACCCTTAGCCGATGATTATATTTTTGTTAAACCAGCTGTATGCTGATTTCATCACAATAGAACGAAGAAATTAATGGAATTACCGCATGTCACATGGCAGGAATAATACCAAAGAAATTAATGGAATTACCGCATGTCACATGGCAGGAATAATACCAAAGAAATTAATGGAATTACCGCATGTCACACGGCAGGAATAATACCAAAGAAATTAATGGAATTACCGCATGTCACACGGCAGGAATAATACCAAAGAAATTAATGGAATTACCGCATGTCACATGGCAGGAATAATACCAAAGAAATTAATGGAATTACCGCATGTCACATGGCAGGAATAATACCAAAGAAATTAAAAATCTGCATCTTGAACTATCTCTAACACATATGCCAAGATAGCTCAGGACGAGAGAGCGCAGTTCTTAACAATACAATTCTTGATCACTTAAATTTCATTAAAGTGCATCATAACACAGTGTCAGGCCTTAGACGACTGGATACATCTCTCCACTCTTGATGCGGGCGTCTTTATCGATTGGGATGAGCAACGAAATTGTTTTAGTTTGGGTCGACATTTGACCTTCAGCAGAGCTTGAGGGCCGATTTATCTGAACCTAGCCAAGAAACTTGAGCCGTCAAATAGTTTGGCGGTTGTAGGAAACGACGTTTTGCAAAATGCATGCGATTTAGTGTGCGTTTTTTTAACAATGTATGCAGGGTCGTTTCTACCATTAGGCAAGACTAGGCGACTGCCTAGGGCGGCAACATTTTAGGGGCGGCAAAATGGCGGAACAAATTCTAATTTGAAATCAAACTGCGAAAAAATGTAGGGGCATTTTTGTCAATTGTCAGTTGTATTGAGTGGTTCTGTCGATGTTTTTAGTGTTAATTTTAATTATTTATTTTTGATAATCGATCACGAGCTAGGTTTATTTACTTCTCTTTTAACATATCTAAAATGCAAGTGCAATTCATGTTTTATATAAAAGAGATGTTACTATTAATGTTATATTATTTTCCTACCAACCTAACCTAAATAATTGTGAATAAGTGTGAGGTCTTCGAGAAACAAAATGGCACCGGCGTAATAATTTAGATTTTGTGATGGCTGGGAGAAAACAAACGGCGAAAAATAATTATTTTGTGAACACAATTTTTTTAATTTGTCGGTATTAATGTTGTTCCAATTTTCTAATGCAATATACAGAATTATTATTATGAGAGATCGTATTAAAGATTTTGCTGTAATAAGGGCAATGCACGTACCTTTGGATTAAGAGAAAGAACCCAAAACAACATTGAAGTTAGAAGAGAGAAATTTAAAAACGAAATAAAATATCATGAACAGTGCTTATTTAGTTATTTAATGTTTGCTGTGTTTTATTGTTTTATGTTGAATACAAATTATTTTATATCTATTGCATTAATTCTTCTTGCCTGGATGGCAGGGGGCGATAGTGATGGTAGTAAAAGGGAGGGGGGCCGACATTTTTCAATTCTCGTCTAGGTCGACAAAACACCTAGAAACGACCCTGAATATATATATGCAACTGGGGGCATGTAGAACGTGTTTATTTAAAAAAATTATCCACCTGGTAGCCAAGTTTGAATGAACATAGCCACAGTAACCTTCTGAACTTATCGACAGAATGAAACGACTAAAGAGAAAGTTTCTCGTGTAACTGAAATTATGTTTTGAGTTTTATGGAAAAATAAATGCGTCAAATGGGTTTTAAATGTCCAGGGGTCAATGAGTTAAATGACACAATAAATACAAAATAATGATAAAATCTTAGTGAATTTGACTGACCTCAAATAGACTCTTGGAATGTCACGGGAAGGGAACCTCTGCCCTCGAGAAAGCCTCCTAGCAGACAAAATGGCGTAATGACATGACACGACAATCACCTCCATACTGTAGCATTATGGGCCTATTTTATCTAACCCAGGGAAGTGCATCATTAAGTGTGCTTTAGGACGCCAACATGACGTAAGTATCAGTCATTGCTTAGATTGTGTCCTCTGTCCTAATCAACTGTGACAGAACGCGACAAGGGCGTGCAAGGTAAAGTGTACCTACCTGCTTCCAGATTTAAAGATGTTCAACCTGGTTAGCAAGCAAACCTGTTTTTAAAGCCTATTGTATAAGTCTAGCTACAAGAAAAGAATAAGCCGTATTTCTAAATGGGGACTAATTCTTGCCCACTTCTATCAAGCCGAGGCTATAAACTGTTTATGTCAATGGTTTCCCTCCTCTATTTCTCTCACAGCTATGGTTCCGGAATCTCTATAAGTTTTGTCACTCTTCCTTGCATCCTTTCAAGCATATTTCTATTTTCTATAGAATAAGGATTCACAGCTGAACAGAGTACTCCAATCTAAGTCTAACTAATGTTTTATACAGTTTGACAATCACTTCCTTGCCCCTATATTTAATATTTATTTTTATCATACCCAACATAGCATTATCATTTTTCACTGCTACCTAGACTTTCGCACTCACATTACCTGTATGATCTATTATTTCCCTTAGGTCCTTTGTTTTCTATGTTCCTAATATTGATCTCTCTCATCCTCCAATTATATTCCATATTGAATCTATCCATGTGGATGGATGTACATATATCTACAATAAACTCCATTTGCCAGCTCACAGACCATTCTTGAACTTTATATAAACCCAAACTCAATATTTCCCAATCTGTTTTAAATGAGACATCTGCATAGTACTGTGTCTTCCACGAAATCTGCAATCATGGATCCGATATCATTGTCCAAATCACTTATATTTATATCAGAACAAAATTTGTCCCAAAAACCGAGCCCTGTGGCACTCCACTTTTTACCTCACACAAATCACAGTACTGCTTTTTTTATGCCCATTCTCTACCCTCTTTCCGCTAACTAATTTTATATCCTCTTGACAACTTCGCCACCTATTCTATGTGATCCCCTGAAACACAAAATGTTAAAGTACAAAATGTGTGCCAGCTTTTTATTCTCAAATACATCTAAAATCATGGCCCATCATGTCACTGATGTATAGTGCTGCAAGGACCACGCCCCATTCTCATTGACCTTTCACCTGATAACATGGAAGCAAGTAGAAGTAACTAGGCTTGTGCAAGTGTATCCTCGAGTAGATCTCATTTTGTCTTACTGGGGAAGAAAGAATATACCCACTGTACCTTCAAGTATATCATAACAGGCAACTAAAGAGAGTTGTGGAGGAAACTAGAAACTTTATTGTTTAAAAACACAGCTGTACAGAAACTATCAATCCAGAACGCGACATGCTTTTATGCAGACTTCAAGTTGGAGGTTCCCCGTGCTCCCGTGGAAAAGAAAAAAGACAAAAAGTAAAGAAATAATTGTGTAAACAAAATTACGAACGCTATGTGTACCAGAGACCATTACTACTGTGTAGAGCGTGTAGCCCAGCCGACAGCGTGCTGGCTTACTAGACTGGGATTATAGCGTTCCAGAGTTCGAGTTTACGAACGGACAAAAACAAATACGGGCCGTGGTTCGTGTCTGGTGCTACTGCTCCTCCAGTCGACCCAGCTGTTAATGGATAACTGACGTATGAGCTGGAGAAAGTAAAAACAGCAAGGAAAGAAACCGACCACCCCACCTCACATAGTCTGCGGCTTAGGACATGAAGAGCTATCTTCATCCCCGACGGCAATTGTTGCCATGGGACTGACCTTGTCTTTGTTACGACTGTATATATTTGTAGTTCCCACTTGAGTTACTGCTCATCAAGTCCTTCAACGGGAAGTAATCGATGTCGTTATTTATCTAATTCCAATACAAGAGCTAACATCGTAGGTATATTCTTTGTATGATGACCACTGGAGAGGTACCTAGGCTAAACAGATTAGAGCCACTGTAGCCTCCAAAACTTGTCGTAAAGGCGACTAAACAGGGTTATTCATTAGGCTTGCAACCACATTATGTTGTTGCCGTTGCTGCTAATTCTCCTTCTACTTGAGTTGGGAAGTTTTGACGAATTTATTTTGTGGTGAGTTACAGTGGCTCCTCATCCCGAGGAGTACTTGATAAGGGGGAACCGGTGTGTTCCTAGCTGTAGTGCAATGTGAGGCTGTTCAGTAAGCTCACTTGACCTGGACTAACATAGTCTGGTCAGTACGTTTTTGAGAAGTATGGATGGGGAATAGGAGATTGAGTGCGAGTTGAACAGTTGAACGGTTGGCCAGTTTGGAGGGGCAAGCAAACTTTCATAGATAAACTGATGTTGATTCGTTCATTATGTGCAGTTGACTGACGGGCAGACGTTCTGCGCAGGTCTGCAAGTTGGTATTTAAATTACAGCTAAAAATGCACGGATACAGTCACATAAGTCTAAACTACCAAAGTTACTTATACATATGTCTTAATAGTATAAACTGCCAAAGCTGTTGATAAATATGTCACAAAATACTAATCTACCAACGTTGCTGACACACATGTCACAAAAGACTAAACTATATACCAAAGTTGCTGACACACGTGTCACAAAAGACTAAACTATACACCAAAGCTGCTGACACACATGTCACAAAAGACTAAACTACCAGACACACAAATCACAAGAGAAGAAAATAACAAAATTGTTGAAAATGAACATACTAAACCACAGAAAACAGTAAAAAAAATTTTTTTTTAAAATTAGAATGACGCACTAATATATTCAAAGGTTAATGGGGCGGGGTCTGGCCATACGCAGACAGAATCCAGTACAAACACTCGGATGTGTTACTTGGGCCTGAAAATTGAATAATTAATACTAGTATTGTAACCGGCTTGGGATGTAGTAAAAGGACACCAATGATTGTTGATAATGAGACAAGATAGCCAATTTAGCAACTAACTATGAACTATAAGAAAGGTACAAGACCTGTGCATCTCATGGTCGAAAACATTACACCTCAGTGGGAAGACTCTACATTATTGTAAAAGACTTCATCCAATGATAGAAGACTCTAGACACACCATGGTAACTAGAAACCAAGTGAATATTTATGTTCTATTTCTGTCTTTTCATCATGTCTGTGATGGTCCCATGCCATAAGTGTGAAGCTAGTCTTTATCCACCGCCCACCCCTCACCCCCTCCCCCGCCCTATCTGTCAAACTTTACACTGAAAAATACCTAAATCCAAAACAATAACTCTTGTTTACTCGATCGATTTAACACACAAAACAATAACAATACACTATTGTTTGACAGGCAACACTTGTTTCGATTCTCACAAAGAAGAAATGATCGGATAGACCCTATCACACGTACGTGCTCCATGCTAGCATCGAGCTTTCCAGCACGTCTGACTACCACACGACACCAGGTACATAATCACTGCACATCGCCACTAGGGTCAAGCAGCAACCGGTTTCAACTAAAACTGTATAAGAAGATCTATTCCAGGTTCAATTATATCAACTCGTCTCTCCTAATGGAGCATATAATCGCAAAGCGCTGTCTTATTTTATCAGTAGCCTGTATAAACAAAACAAAATCCGGATCTTCCAATCCTGCGTTGTTCCAGTGGGTCGTGGATGTGGCCGACCGACGCAAGGCCTGGAACTACACCGTAGCAGTGGGTCGTGGATGTGGCCGACCGACGCAAGGCCTGGAACTACGCCGTAGCAGTGGGTCGTGGATGTAGCAGACCGACGCAAGGCATGGAACCACGCCGAAGCAGTGCGTCGTGGATGTGGCCGCCCGACGCAAGGCCTGGAACCACGCCGTAGTAGTGCGTCGTGGATGTGGCCGACCGACGCATGGCATGGAACTACTTCGTAGCACTGGGTCGTGGATGTGGCCGACCGACGCAAGGCCTGGAACTACGCCATAGCAGTGGGTCGGGGATGTGGCCGACCGACGCAAGGCCTGGAACTACGCCTTAGCAGTGGGTCGGGGATGTGGCCGACCGACGCAAGGCCTGGAATCACATCGTAGCAGTGAATCATGGGTGTGGCCGACCGACGCAAGGCCTGGAACTACGCCTTAGCAGTGGGTCGGGGATGTGGCCGACCGACGCAAGGCCTGGAACTACGCCTTAGCAGTGGGTCGGGGATGTGGCCGACCGACGCAAGGCCTGGAACCACATCGTAGCAGTGGATCATGGGTGTGGCCGACCGACGCAAGGCCTGGAACTACGCCTTAGCAGTGGGTCGGGGATGTGGCCGACCGACGCAAGGCCTGGAACTACGCCTTAGCAGTGGGTCGGGGATGGGGCCGACCGACGCAAGGCCTGGAACTACGCCTTAGCAGTGGGTCGGGGATGTGGCCGACCGACGCAATGCCTGGAACCACGCCGTAGCAGTGGGTCGTGGGGTGTGGCCGACCGACGCAACAGACCTCATGCGCCTTTGCGGACATTATTTTTGTGTATTGAGAATATTTTGTTAGTATTTAAAAAGCATTGGTTTTACATGGTGAGTTCTTGCGCAGTAAACTTCAAGAGTAGGGCTACACATAAGCATCAAGAACCCACTACCGGGGCTTAGGTCATTGACAACATCCGGCCATCATACAGGGTACTGGGCTCCTCCTGTTCCCTCTCTCCAGGTGTATTCATTGAATCTTTATTCCTTATCACATTCTCTTCTCCGTCTATTGTTTAGTGAACCTCTTTTTGTTTTCCCTTGAGAATTTCACGGGAGAGTCTGGCAAGTTATGTTGTTTGGTATTTTATTAGTGTAAGTCCTATTCTGCCCCATTTTCTTTGCTTAATGTGTTGTTCCTTGCTTAACTTAACGTCTTTATACTAGTTTAGAAGACTGCAGAGTCTGTATAGATTCATATTCATGTCCTTGCTCTAATAGCTATGTGTATACAATCTATAAATGCATTAACTGTCCCTGCCTCCAATACTTCCTGTGGCAATGCATTACAAGCATTCACCACTGTCTGACTAAAGAAATATTTGTTAATATCTAAGCTTTCATTAATTTATGCTCTCTTATTCTTGTAGAGGTTCGTTTTTTTAAAGTAAAAAACTTGTTATAGTCTAATTTATTGTTCAGGCCAACTAACCAGAGCTGCCCAAGACCGTATTTTTACTCTAAGTGGCGACCATTGAAATGCGCTGTATCTGTACATCCTGGCTGAGAGGACAGGGATCGAATACATAAGGCAGATCTGGTCCCAAAAATGTACTGTGCTTGGACCGGGCCTGTCGGTCAGAATGGCACAAACATAGCAAACCTCGCTGTAAACTGCGACACAATGTAACGGACACGACGAATAAGCAGAAGTCCTTATATGGTCAAAGAAACTGTTGTTATCACAGGTCATTCCTTTTCACCATTTCCAGAACCAAACGAAAGCCAAAAATAATGAACTCTCCTGATACCTAGAAACCTGGCCAGCCTTGGCCTTGGCAGGTCACGAAGCCACTCCTGGTCGAATGTAAAATAGTAACTAGGTCACTGACCCTTGCATGCATGCGATGTGGATTAAACGGGAATAATTGTGAGTGAAAGCAAGGCTCTTTGCCATAACGTAAGTAGTATTGTGGCCCAAACCTCTCGAATGTTCCAGAAAGAAATGTGAAGATTTGGTCTAAATTTAACTCCTGTCAATCACTTTTAATAGACAAAGACAGGAGTAACGGTAATCGATACTAGAAAATTCAACAATCAATGAGATCAAGTAGTGAAGATATGGCTATTTTGGGTTGAAGTGGGGGGATTTGTGTGCACGTATAAGGTAAAGTTCCTCTAGAGGTTAACTAAAGATAAACATGGTTGTCTAACAAGCCACCCTGTTCACTGCTGATCGAAGGTGTGTTTCTCTTAGGTAGGATCTACTTGCTGCCGATGTTGCTCTTTTCGTTGATGTTGTTGTTGGTGTTGCTGGTCTTGTTGTTATTGTTGCTGATCTAATTGTTGTTGTTGGTGTTGTTGGTGTTGATGCTCTTGTTGTTATTGTTGCTGTTCTCATTGATGTTGTTGGTGTTGGTGCTCTTGTTGTTATTGTTGCTGATCTCATTGATGTTGTTGGTGTTGGTGCTCTTGTTGTTATTGTTGCTGATCTCATTGATGTTGTTGGTGTTGGTGCTCTTGTTGTTATTGTTGCTGATCTCATTGATGTTGTTGGTGTTGATGCTCTTGTTGTTATTGTTGCTGATCTCATTGATGTTGTTGGTGTTGGTGCTCTTGTTGTTATTGTTGCTGATCTCATTGATGTTGTTGGTGTTGGTGCTCTTGTTGTTATTGTTGCTGATCTCATTGATGTTGTTGGTGTTGGTGCTCTTGTTGTTATTGTTGCTGATCTCATTGATGTTGTTGGTGTTGGTGCTCTTGTTGTTATTGTTGCTGATCTCATTGATGTTGTTGGTGTTGATGCTCTTGTTGTTATTGTTGCTGATCTCATTGATGTTGTTGGTGTTGGTGCTCTTGTTGTTATTGTTGCTGATCTCATTGATGTTGTTGGTGTTGCTGATCTCATTGATGTTGTTGGTGTTGGTGCTCTTGTTGTTATTGTTGCTGTTCTCATTGATGTTGTTGGTGTTGGTGCTCTTGTTGTTATTGTTGCTGATCTCATTGATGTTGTTGGTGTTGGTGCTCTTGTTGTTATTGTTGCTGATCTCATTGATGTTGTTGGTGGTGATGCTCTTGTTGTTATTGTTGCTGATCTCATTGATGTTGTTGGTGTTGGTGCTCTTGTTGTTATTGTTGCTGATCTCATTGATGTTGTTGGTGTTGGTGCTCTTGTTGTTATTGTTGCTGATCTCATTGATGTTGTTGGTGTTGATGCTCTTGTTGTTATTGTTGCTGATCTCATTGATGTTGTTGGTGTTGCTGCTCTTGTTGTTATTGTTGCTGATCTCATTGATGTTGTTGGTGTTGGTGCTCTTGTTGTTATTGTTGCTGATCTCATTGATGTTGTTGGTGTTGGTGCTCTTGTTGTTATTGTTGCTGATCTCATTGATGTTGTTGGTGTTGATGCTCTTGTTGTTATTGTTGCTGATCTCATTGATGTTGTTGGTGTTGATGCTCTTGTTGTTATTGTTGCTGATCTCATTGATGTTGTTGGTGTTGGTGCTCTTGTTGTTATTGTTGCTGATCTCATTGATGTTGTTGGTGTTGGTGCTCTTGTTGTTATTGTTGCTGATCTCATTGATGTTGTTGGTGTTGATGCTCTTGTTGTTATTGTTGCTGATCTCATTGATGTTGTTGGTGTTGGTGCTCTTGTTGTTTCTCTTTTACTATACATGACCTTGTTCTTTATGTTATGATTGTTTTACTTTTTTTTACTATTGTAGCTGTAGTTCTTGTTGGTGTTGTTCTTGCTGCTGTTGTTCTTGCTGCTGTTGTTCGTCTTGCTACTGAGGTTGCTGTTCTTCCTGCTGTTACTGTTCTTGTTGTTATTATTTTTTTTTTAAATTGATATTGTTGTTGCTGCTCCTGTTGTAGCTATTGTTGCTGTTCTTGTCGCTACTCTGTTGTAGCTATTGTTGCTGTTCTTGTCGCTACTCTGTTGTAGCTATTGTTGCTGTTCTTGTCGCTACTCTGTTGTAGCTATTGTTGCTGTTCTTGTCGCTACTCTGTTGTAGCTATTGTTGCTGTTCTTGTCGCTACTCTGTTGTAGCTATTGTTGCTGTTCTTGTCGCTACTCTGTTGTAGCTATTGTTGCTGTTCTTGTCGCTACTCTGTTGTAGCTATTGTTGCTGTTCTTGTCGCTACTCTGTTGTGGCTATTGTTGCTGTTCTTGTCGCTACTCTGTTGTAGCTATTGTTGCTGTTCTTGTCGCTACTCTGTTGTTGCTATTGTTGCTGTTCTTCTTCTTTCTCTTCTCCTGCTAATTCTTACTCTTCTCATTCTTGTTTTCCTTTGTCTTCTTCTTCTCCCTTTTCTTGGTCTTGTTATTGTTCAAACTTTTTCGTACCGAGTTCATCATGTTTGATGACTTTCCTCTTATTTCCAGTTTCCAGTTTCTCTTCCTACATCTTAGAGGTGACAAAACAAACACGCCAAGCAGAGATAAAACATATAGCTTTAGATTATTTTCAAGAGCCATAGCCAGTCACAAAATGGATTTGAGATGTGAAAGAGATGTGAAAGAGATGTGAAAGAGATGTGAAAAATAGAGGGGTAAGCGTTTACATAAAATTAATTAATGTACATGAAACAAAATCTCGGTAGCCACAAGTTCATTCTCAAACATTTTCAGAAGTTGAGATCAAAGCAATAACAAGAGCTGCAAAAGGAGTGGTGAAAAACAAGGACTATGCTAAGAACGCGATAGTTTTCCTTAGATATTCCAAATCAGTTATAACAGTCCCCAGAAATAATTAAAAAACAACGAATTTGAATGCAAGTTCGAGGCACTCATGAAAACTAGTAACACTATCAAGTGTACAAATTCAGGTGAATTCTTCCTTACTACAAGATATGTTGAAATAAAGAGGGAGAAAGACTGAACAATAAGGAGGAAGCACGAAACAAACTGAAGTCGGGGTTACTAATGAAGAAAAAAGAAGATATCATAAAAATTAAGTTTAAAAACGGATAGACAAGGAGAACACCCTGGATATGATATAGCAGAAGTGATTCCACTCCTTGCTAAGAATAGATCAAGTTACAATATTCCGACTGAGAACAGGTCACTGTAGACTGAAAAAAAACATCCGTTCAAACTACGAACAAATTTGACTCAGACGCATATGCCCATGTGACGAGAACTTACAAATGGTGGAAAATGTTCGTCAGGTCTACCGCCTCTACAAATGGTACAACATGGCCCGTCTTAATCATACTGCCGGATACTCTACGTGATGACCAGCGAATCGTGAGAGTCCGTCATGTTAATGAGAGAGAAACATGTGACGATGAAAAAAAAAATCACGTGATCTACTCTTGTGGAGCCGCATAGCGCAGTGGTTAGCGCGCTGGCTTCGCTTCTGAGTGGTCCTGGGTTCATTCCCCAGTTGAGGCGGTAATGTTTTTTTCAGACCGCAATGGCTCCCGGGTCGACCCAGCCTTAAATGGGTACCGGTTCAGTCCGGGAAGTAAAAGCGGCGAGGGAGAGGAGATGGCTACCGCCCTCATATAGCCGAGCCTTTGAAATGTGAGATCGCTAACCTCACACCCCTACGGCAGTAATGCTATGGGATACTTTACTTTACTCTTGTATGTGGACCGTGTCATTTTTTTCTATTATGTAATGAAAAAACTTCTTAGCAGGCTCTCCTCTAAGGGGATCGCATTGTTAATCCTCACCTCATTGGCCTGTCTGGTGTACACCGCCTGTTTTCATGAGGTGAGGTTTTGGTCAATAAAACGTCTGGTCAGGCAAAATATACTGATCAGACATGTTCTATAGGGTCAGGCAAAATATACTGATCAGACATGTTCGTCGGGGTCAGGCAAAATATACTGATCAGACATGTTAGTCAGGTTCAGGCAAAATATACTGATCAGACATGTTAGTCAGGTTCAGGCAAAATATACTGATCAGACATGTTAGTCAGGTTCAGGCAAAATATACTGATCAGACATGTTAGTCAGGTTCAGGCAAAATATACTGATCAGACATGTTCTATAGGGTCAGGCAAAATATACTGATCAGACATGTTCGTCGGGGTCAGGCAAAATATACTGATCAGACATGTTAGTCAGGTTCAGGCAAAATATACTAATTAGACATGTTCTATAGTGTCAGGCAAAATATACTGATCAGACATGTTAGTCAGGTTCAGGCAAAATATACTAATTAGACATGTTCTATAGGGTCAGGTAAAATATACTGATCAGACATGTTCGTTAGGGTCAGGCAAAATACACTGATCAGACATGTTAGTCAGGCTTAGACAAAATATACTGATCAGACATGTTCTATAGGGTCCGGCAAAATATACTGATCAGACATGTTCTATAGGGTCAGGCGAAATATACTGATCATACATGTTCGTCAGGGTGAGACAAAATATACTGATCAGACATGTTCGTCAGGGTCAGGCAAAATATAGTGGCCAAGACCTTCACCTCGGCTTCCTAGAAGTCCTTCTGGAAACGGGGTGTTTTCATGGCAACCTGACTAACGAGGTGAGGCATCGTCGTGATCCCCGTAGTGACCCACAGATGAAGCCAAGCATAGCACAACCGCCTGGAGGACCCCGGTTCACCTTCATATGCACGTTCGGGATGTGAGGAAAGTTAATGCAGCTCACCACTTAACGTTCTGTTTAGGGCGCACAAAAGAATAAACCTACTCATTACGGGCATTAAACAACAACAACAATACAGTATCATGACGTGAACCTCGACATTCAACAACTAATAAGTGAAAATGTCCAGGATTCTGGCGCCGTTATACATACCGTATTGATCTCCACTACTCGGTAGGAAAGCCTGTTGGGGCTTCTCTGGTAGAGTGAGAGAGATGGTCGTTGTTGAGACGAGCGGTACATGCTTGACAGCAATGACCAAAATAAGAATTGAGATCGAGACAGTGACTTTTGCTCTGATGTGGCTATCTGCGACCTCTATAATGAGGGCCCTAATTATCCCTGGTTCTTAATCCTTTCTTCGGAAGGTGCAGACGGGCTGGTTGTGGTACGAATGGATAGTGGATATAGAGGTCTCGAGCTTCCGGCAACTTGTGTTTGTCTACTGTCCTGGCCATGCTTGGTTTGTGGTAAAAAAAAGAGCTAACATCCTGGCCTCATGAGCCCCAGCAGTGGGGACATTCACAATGGAGAGAAGTGACATTTTGATGTTGATCAACGACCGTCTTTTGGATGAAGAAACTGAGCTCGATGAACCATCAATGTACAAGTTGCAAGTTGTTTTAAATCATACGTACCTACACAATTTTGCTGAGAGGGAATGAGCACCTGAGGGTCTTCCCGGTGTGCAATAACGTCGATTCTTAACAAAACAGAACAAAACATGACACGGTACAATTTGTTATGTCTTCAATTATATTTTAGAATTATAGTTATGTTGACCGAGTCGTAAAAAATTAACAAGACGACACAGGTACAGTATTAGAAAGATAGGAAAGGAAAAGAACTGAGGGGTTATGATAGATCATACAGCAAGTCCATGTAGCAGTAAAAAAGGCAAATGCAATGATAGGTATGATAAAAAGAAATATTAAACATAGGAACAGGGAAATAATCAAACTGTAAAAAGGTCTAACTGAGCTAGATTGGAGTACTGCGTACAGGTGTGGAGTCCTTATCGTAGAGGGGATATACATTTGCTGGAAACGATACAAAGAAAAGGGACAAAGCTAATAGTGAGATTCATGAATTGCATTTATGAGGAAAGAAAATCCGGCGTAGTGTTTAGAAAAGAGAAGAATTCGAGGTGACGCAGATTCATAAGATAATCATAGGAAAGGATGAATTATACTATAACTTTTATTTTCTTCAAAACACAGCCGTCTACACGAACAAAATGGCACAGCTCAAAATTAATTAAAGAAAGGTTCAGATTAGATAACAGGGAATATGTTTGTAGTCAGAGAGTGTAAATGCATTGCCACAGGAAATAGTGAAGGCAGTGTCAATTAATGCATTCCAGAATAGATATGATGCGCATAATTTGAGTTGTTAGATCAAATTAATGTAAAAGAAACTTGTTGTATATCGTCACACCCCCCCCCCCCCCGCCCCTCCAACAGTGTCCTCTAAACGAGTATATAGGCTTTACGTTATGTTACGTAGCTCCTTGCAGAGCATAGGGCCACACCAGTTGTTGAGTCCTTTCGCTATGACGATGTGTACTCATGCTATCTTGGTGTCTGTATTCCTCTGTTTGGCAGGACGAGGCTGCTAGCCTTACAGACAAACCATATTTGACGCCATCTACATTGGTCTTGTTAGAGATTATCTATCTTCTTTGTGCGTTTTCTGACGACAATAACTTGCATACATCCAAAGATAGTAGCGGCCATCTTGAGGTTGTTAGTATATTCAAAGAGCTTGTCTGTCTTCCTCGCACACTTTCATAAATCAACTTTAAGATATCTAAATAAAGCCGTGGTCAGCCTGAGACTATCCGTGGTCAGCGGTTGTCTAAACTACAGATCGGCATGCGCTATCGATACCTCCATATAGATTGTCCTAGTGTGTGCATCTTCAGATGTCAGTTTGATTATCAGGAAGTCGTCAGAGGTCCATGCACCACAGGTTAAGAACTTTAGTCATATGGAAAACAAATAAATAGGGGGAAATACATATTTTCCTGGAGACCACCGAAATCAATAATAACATTTTTCTTTGAGTACAAATGCAATTTCACGTTGTTTGTGTTTCAAGCACAGCTTATGCTGCTATTTGTAATGGAGACTGTCTGGTTGTAGATTATACTCGCAATTCTGCTAGAGTTGACATTAAATGTCTTAAGTTGACTAATTTGTTAGGTCAAGGGTAGGAGGTGGTATTTGCCATTGCAGGGTTGCAAAATAGGAGATACGTCAGTAGTCATTTCTGGAAGTCTGATTAAGTTATATGACAGAGTTCTGCAAGAAGTAGACGCAGGACTTCACGTATACTAAACTGTCAAGTGGCGATGTGTTAGGAATTTGAAACTAGAGATGCAGAAAGAAACCAAAGACATCTAGACTTAGACAGAGGAAGATTGAATATCCAAGTGATTCTTCTTTCTATCAATCTATCTATCTATCTATCTATCTATCTATCTATCTATCTATCTATCTATCTATCTATCTATCTATCTATCTATCTATCTATTTATCTATCTATCTATCTATCTATCTATCTATCTATCTATCTATCTATCTATCTATCTATCTATGTTTCTGTGTATGTATCTATCTATCTATCTATCTATCTATCTATCTATCTATCTATCTATCTATCTATCTATCTATCTATGTTTCTGTGTATGTATCTATCTATCTATCTGTCTGTCTGTCTGTCTGTCTATCTATCTATCTATCTATCTATCTATCTATCTATCTATCTATCTATCTATCTATCTATCTATCTATCTATATCTATCTATCTATCTATTTGTCTGCCTATCTGTCTGTCTGTCTATCTATATATCTATCATTCTAACAGAACAGACTACCAAACAGAGGACAGACAACCAACTCAAAACATCCATTCTAAGAAAGAACAACCAAATGACAGACAACCAACTTCAGACATCCATCCTCTCATAGAACAAACAAAGAACAGACAACAAATTCAAAACATTCTGTCTAACAAAGAACAGCCTGCTAAAGAAAGGACATATTTTAAAATAACCTACAGACACCTATATAATGGTAAAAAATTATGACAATGCATATAAAACAAAACAAAGGACCGAGTGAATAAAAAAACGAAGAACAGAAATCTAAACAAACGACAGACAACCGTATAAGGGGCAGACAACCAAACAATGAAACGATTATCCCACACATGGCTGACTGCTAGTTTCCTTACATCATGTACAGCATTTTAATAAGAGCAACTTGTGAACGTAGGTAATCCTAGAAGGTTGGGTGCAAAGAAGAGGGCGGGGGGGTGGCGTTCTTATGGGTCTCCTGCGAGAAATAAGATGAAGAGACAGTCTCTAAGCTGGTAACAGTAGCCCGATTAGAGATATCCCGTGACAAGACAGATGTCGTTAAGATGGTATCCGGTTACCGGTAGTTTAATAAATATTGAATTGGCCATCGATCCCTTACTATAAACACAGAGATGCATATACACATACACACATACATACAAGCTCGCTCTTCCACTCATAAGCATTCGTAAGTACACGCACTCGCATATACACATACATATGCATATAAATATGTATATATAATAGATGTGTAGGTATACACGTGATTGAACAGCCCGATGCGGGTACGAAAACATTTGCTGCATAACGGGCACACGAGGTCAATGCAAGGTGATGGTGTTCCCGCTGATCGTGATTTCCGGGTCTCGCGTCTGCTCTGGGTTTTCACAATACGTTGGTCCTCGCTGTTAGCTGCACCCGCTTTGAATGCTCCTCTCCAGTAAGATCTGTTTTGCGCAAGACATTCCCAGGTGGTGATATTTATTTGGCAACTTTTCAGTGAGTCCTTCAGACTGTCTTTAAACGTTTCTTTGGGCACCTTTTCTCGCGACATCCCTCTCTCAGCTCGCCGTAGAGAAGCTTCTTTGGGAGCCGTTCGTCTGACATACGGACGAGATGTCCGGCCCATCCATGCTCTTTCTAGCAGTGCATGGATGCTGGGCATGTTAGCCCTCGAGAGAACCTCGATGTCAGTGGCACGATCTTGCCATCGGATGTGGAATATTCGCCTCAGGCAACCTCTATGGAAGTGGTTTAACCTTCATGCACGTTCAGAGTATGCCGTCCAGCTTTCTTCTTCTTCTTCTTCTTCTTCTTCTTCTTCTTCTTCTTCTTCTTCGTACGCTGTCAGACGTCAACCTGTATTTTTTTTTAAAAGCAGCGGTCATCCTGAGGCTGTCGACACTGCCATAGAGCTTGTCTAGTGTTGCCACTGGTGATGGCCACATCTGCTCTCTCTCTGATCCTCGTATGTCGGGCAGTTTTGCAGCAAATGTTCAGCGGTCATTTTCCCGGTACCACACGGGCATTCGTCAGTGCCGCCTATCTTCAATTTATTGAATAAGTGGTACCTCAGTCTATTGTGGCCTGTGCGAAGTCTGAAGACCATGACCTGCTCTCTTCTGTTCAACTGGTAACAGGCATGGTTTTTTGTGTAGCCAGTATGTTCGGTTTCCCATTTGGTCGTCCAGCTTTCGCAGGCGTAGAGAAGAGTTGGAATGATGGTGGCACGGTAGACTTAGTTTGGTCTTGACGCTGATGCCACGACGTTCCCACACCATCCAGCGCATTCTACCAAAGGCTGTGCTTGCCCTTGCTATTCTGCTTGCCACCTCATCATCGAGGCTGACAGATTTCGACAAACGTCTGTGGTTTTGTGTACGGCATGCTTGGTGCTGGTTGGTGCATTACCTCTGTTTTCTTGCAATTTATGGTCAGACCAAAATATGTGCTTGCGGCCGAGAACCAGTCCATTCCCCCCTGCATGTTCAGTTTTGAGTTGCTGTTCCGAGCGCAGTCGTCAGCAAACACACGTTCTCTGATTAATGTCGCTAGTCACTTAGGTTGTGACCTTCATTCTTATGGGTATGCCAAGCTCCAGCGACATAAAGGCGTCTGTCATTGTGGCCGCGAACATCATGCTGAATAGGGTCGAGGCGAGTACACATCCTTGTTTTACTCCGTTTGTTACTAGAAAAGTTATAGAGGTTTCTCCACTGTCCATTACACTAGCACACATGCCATCATGTGGATGTTTCACCATAGTTATGAACTTGCTGTGGTAGCCAAATTTGGACATAATCATCCGCAGTCCTCCTCTGTTTACTTTATCAAATGCCTTTGTTAGATCAATAAAGAAAAATAAGAAGAGGAAGACAAAAAACTAAGAATACAAACACAACGAAATAAACATTAAAGGAGGAGAATAATAGATAGCAGTAGTCATAAAAGAACAAGTAGAAGAAGAAGTAGTTATAAGTCAACGACCCAATTTGTATCTGAATGTCCTAACACCAGGCGGTCAAAACCAGACACACAGAACACCAGTCAGTACCAGGTCTGCCACTCCACTTATCAAACACATTAAGTGAACCACGCAAGAAAGCAGAACAATAGGAACGAAAGACAAACGTGGCAATTGTCACCGTCGTCTGTATGCGTCTCGTGTTTCTATTCACCTTCATAACAATTCATTTCTAGATTTAATGTCGCTACCGTTTGTCCTCTGAGAATTATAAGCTAACTAGCAAAGTTTAAATACGGTGAGCCCATGTTCTGTAGAGTGATAGAGCGATTGCATGTTACAGGAAAGGTGTCGGAACCAGTTTGTCCATCAATTAATAGGCACTTGGCTCACTGTTAGGGAAGAGAAGTTAGAGAGGAAGAACTTGCCATGTCATTCCGTTAAAAGCTTAGGCGTAGTACAATGAGGCCTTTACACTTCATCCCTGACTGTGGGGACTCTGCGACACGGCTCCCAAGCATAAGGTGAAGGGTTCGATCCCCATCACAGCACTGGCCGTTACACCGAGGAAGCAAACTCTTAGAAAATGCAGGAAAATGCAGACCCTTACATAAAATGCATGCTGAAGTCGGATGAAGACAGACCCAAAATAAAAACCACAGTGCAATGCACACCGCCTTGGGGATTGGAGAAAGAAAGCGAACGCAAACAAACAAACAAACAAAAAAGTACCTGACTGTCACGACCTACTATGGTACAACTTAGACCTCGACATAGGTTCCGTCTGTAGGGGTGGTCCATTAGTTAGGATATCGATCTCTTAGTCAGAAGGACACAGGTTGGAACATTGAAAATGGTTTTATAGTGTGGATAAATATGGCTTGGCTTCGTTCGTCCCCAGTCTCCCGTTACCAAACCCTGAAAAGGAATTTGCAAGCAACAGTATGTAGTTATCGTAAGGAAGGAAGTGCTATGGAAATGGAGCCAACAACAGCCACTGGAACAACAAATTAAACGAAGCAAAATGGGGCTAGAATGGACATACGCTGCAGAAGCCACCGTACAACATAGCCAGATAGGCTCTTACATGACATCTTCAATAGCAAGAGAAAGAGAGGTAGACCGAAAACATACACGAAGTAGAGAATGTGAGATGACACTTATATTAAAGGATTACACATGGAGGAGACAACCAGAACAGCCCAGGACCGTGCATTCTGGCGAGATGTTGTCAATGTCCTTTGCACAGAGGAGCGACGGACTTTGATTGATTGATCTAAGGATAACTATAAGAGAAAGAACTTGACGACCGGACCACCCGTGTATTGATACAACAACAGAAAGGACACCTAAGAGTATTTGATCCTAGTGCAGACAAAAGAGAAACGATTTCCTAAAATCGTTGATAGTGTCAATTGGTTGCCAATTTGAAATATGTGTTTCATTAATTATTTTGTTCAGCAAACCAACGTAACGGCATCAAATGAGCACTGCACCTGTTAAGTAGGTTAACTCTCTGACATTAAGTGATGTGGACAAATTCTGGAACTCTAAGCGTGCCGTGAACCGAAATAGTTTTGGTACCACTGATACAAGCGATGGACCTTAATTCAACAGATGGATCTTGCCGGATTGCATATATGCCTATGGTATAATTATAGTAGAACAGAAAACTATACCTTCCCCGGGGACTTTGGAAGAAAATCGATGTCCCTTTTGATTGATAGAGCCGGATTGAGCGATTGCATCTAACGGAAACGGATGCTGGTTAAATACCTGCTCTTTGCACGCTCAGTTTTAAATGGATGCTGATTGTCAGTGCAAAGTTAGTTATCTCACTTCTAAAATTGAAGATATGGCAGAATTCAGTGAATGCTTTAATTTCCGATGGAATTGTCTGCAAATGACCTACTTTTGCCATGTATCCAATGTTTGATATCTTTATCTCAAGGCAGCTTTATAGCTTGTGATACGATTCAGTGTCATTCAGACAAAGTGATAACTCATTGTTGATAATAGGTAAGATCTCAACCTTTTGACCCGGTTGACCTTAATATATTTGGGACATGAGGTTAAAGTTCACGTAGAATGTCTAGATCAGAGTTTATCTGCCCTAGCCTCAACAGAGATCTGGTACTTTCTAAGATAAGCTGGAGGATCCCCAAAACGTATTTATGGGCCCATTCTGATCTCTTCAAGGCTTCCCGTGACCTCAGTTTAGGCTTCCCAATACCTATTTATAGACACGCTATCGCTTTATTTGATCCCTGTTTAATTAACGGGTTTGCGAGATCTCTTTCTAGCTCAGCAAGGCCTCTTTATGGCTCACCGATACCTCTTTATGGTACCTTGATACCCCATTCCGACGGTTCGGCACCATTTTATGTGTTATCGATTACTCTTTATGGCTTATCGACACCTCTTTATGTCTCATTGATACCGCTTTGTGGCTCATCGAAGCCTCTTTATAGCTCTTCGATGTCTCTTTATAACTCAATGTGCTGGGACAGGAAGTAGATACCACGCCAACTCTTAGCATCGATAATTATCATAAATCTACATACCTAAGATTCCTCATCAGCGACAAGCTCTCTCTAGGCCAAAACACAGATACATTTGCTTGGCCCACAAAGCGTGTTTGGGAAAACTAGACTCTCACAGTTAAAACCAAGGTCAATGTCTGCATTGCATGTGTCATTAGAACGCTGCTACACGGTAGAGACACTTGGGACACTATGCCAAACAAGAGCAGATGCGTAACACGTTCTATCCACAGCTCCTATTCTTGGAATTACGTGGAGAGACAGAGTGACAAACACAGAAGTCCTCTCTCGCATTGGACTCCCAAGCAAGTACACTCTCCTTAGACAGCACAGACTACGATGGCTTAGTCATGTTCTGCGCGTGAAAGACGATCGCATTCCTAAAGATATCCTATAAGGACAGTTGGTGGATGGCAAGAGAACTGATATTGAAAGATGGGTGTGTGCGTGATAGGAATGCCCTGGACTTGAGTCCGACATACTGGTTAGACGAAGCTGCAGACTGATCTAAGTGGGGATGTATCCGGAGGGGACACTTCAGGCTCATTAAGGAGAAGCTCTTGTAACAGGGAGATGCGAAAGGAAACCGCTGCAAGGAGAAAACAAAACAAAAACTAATATAATTTTGTTTACCCCTCCAAGATCTTAGCATCCTATAATCGTTCATGACTGAAATAGGCTACTAATAAAACGACACGCACCTCTCGGCGGGGTCAGAGGTAACACACTGACCTAGACCCCACCAGCACCAATTCCGCTAACGTCGTTTCCTTGCAACACACTGTGTTACAGCACCCTGTTCAATGGGGTAGAAGCTCGATACTGTGAGGCTTATAGTAGTGGGAATACTGAGAAGCCAGGTGAACCCATGTCCACCTTCTTCATTACGCTTCGAGATAGGAACAGAGCCACTGCAATCAACTGCCAAAAAAACGTCGTCAAAAGTGACGTATTCAGCTCGAGAAGATTCTAACACCAGCAACCATCCTTGACAGTAGTGTCTGGGACAACTCGTTAGAACGAGACGGTGACGAAAGAATACGATCTCCCTTCCCCAGACAAAAAAATTGGGACCTAATACAGCGACATCTTGAACCCATTATCCCAGACAACAATGTCTGCTGTGGTATGACCTTGACCTGTTTAGATGATCAAAGTCTCGCACCTTTAACCAATACATCACTGAATTTCCGTTCAAGTATTGTCCTGCATTGTTTGTTTACTGACAAGTTCTTACTTTGCTAACCACGTTTGTAAAGATTAACACTTATCAGTTTCTTGTATCAAGTTATCTTGCAGATAATGTGGATCAACATTCTGACCCATTTAATCGATCGGCGTGTTTTTTGTTTGGTAAATACTGCACGCGCACATTGAGCCAACAAATCATCACCTGGGACACATTAACGTCGTCGCTTCGTAGATAAGTCTCCTGAGTGGTAACCAGGACCCATTACAGGGGAGGAAAGAATAGGGACACTACTTTTCCATACAAACAGCAAAAAGCAACTAAAGAGAGGTGTGAAAAGGGCTAGTAATCTTGAAATTCCCGGACATCATTCGAAGAGTCGCTTTCATGAAAACCCTGCATCCAGTTTGGATCCAGCGGAGGAATTTCACTGAAAACAAAGCCTGAGATTTGCATACTTAATGTCGTCCCCATCCTGTTGCACGATTTCGAAAGCAGAACTATCTGTAGAGTTAGCAAATTGCATTGAGACCTTCCACGGGCAATACACTGGCTGGGTCTGAAACGGCGAAGTCACCCGACGAAAACGTCTTGATAGTACATTCACTATGCTAATCCGTTTCTGTTTTCTCTATATGAACATGTGGAATCAAGATGCTGTGCAGCACATAAGCTGCAACGGTAGCGACCCATAGCTGACTGCTACAATCAAGGCCAGCGAACCAGATGCTTAGACCATTCTACACCTCCGCGTGGCGATTCTGGATAACCGGCTGCAACAGGGCAGACTGACAGAGTAGAAGGTATCGAAAAGGGGAGGCTAACCCGGTACTCAAAAAGGCCTGCTGAAGTTGGATATGTCGGACCAAAAGGTGCAAATATCGCAGTCAAGTTGTAAATTACGACATAACGCATTCTGTTTTCCGAACAACATCCTGCTACATGCAAAACCCTTTTAAGGGCTTGGTAGTGGGAGTTTGAGAACGAAGAAGAAGAAGATGAAGAAGAAGAAAAAGATTAAGAAGAAGAAGAAGAAGATTAAGAAGAAGATTAAGAAGAAGACAAAAGAAGAAGAAGATATGACCAACCTAGTCGAGGACGTTTCCGTTTCCCAGCTCCTAAGACAGGTAACACATCAAGGATGGGATTCGAACCTCTCCATGTTGTTCCCCCTGCTACAGCCGTCCATACACCACCTGCATAGGTCAAATCTGAAAGACACCATCCTCATTGCACGCAGTCTGAGACACTGCCAGTCATCGTGATCATGGATGGTTGACGTGACTTGCCCTTGTCGCCTATGTGGAATACCTACCTATCTAGCTACATCATCATGTGTAACAAATTTATACAGAAATCACTTGATGCACAAAAAAGCACACGATGTACTTCGGCGCAGTCTTCCTAAAAGAGGCAATATGTAGTTGTGATCTTACACTCCTGTTGTAGGAAAAAGGTGGACAAGAAGAAGGAGATAAAGAATATGAAGAAGAAGAAGAATATGAGGAAGAAGAAGAAGAAGCGAACGAAGAAGATGATGAGGACGATGATGATAATGAGAGTGACCTTTATTGTCTATAACCAATCGTGTATTACCACATCCGAAATGGACACAAAGCACAACGGTTACCAACCAGGCATAGTCTCTGTACCTTTAACTTTTCTCGCTAAAGCCAGAGTATAGGCCCCACCACTACAGATTACCCCTTTGAAGAAGTATTATTCAAAGTCCTTTGCGTGCTTCTGTAGTGATAGTTTCTGTAATAATTTGTTTGTCGCGATGAAGTTACTAGTCCAATGAACAACTCTCTTTAGTCGACGTTTACGATATGCTCAAAGGTGTAATGAACATATTCTCCCCCCTCCCTTTCCCTCCCAGTACGACTGGTTCGGTGCAAAATCCGGAAAGGTATGGTCTAGAAGGCGATTACTAGGTCACCATATAAACAACAAGGTACACTTAACTTAACTTAACATCTTTATACTGGTTTAGAAGACTCTGCAGAGTCTGTATACAACCAGTTCCATTTACATCACCTTCCTCTAGAAGCTGTACGCATCCAATCTGTTCTTAAATGCATTGACCGTCCCAGCCTCCACCACCTCACTTGGCAATGCATTCCAAGCATTCACTACTCTCTGGCTAAAGAAATACTTCCTAATATCTAATCTGGACCTCTCCTTAGTCAACTTCTAGCTGTGCCCTCTTGTCCCTGTTGGTGGTTGTACTTTAAAAAACTTGTTATAGTCTACTTTATCCATTCCTCTGATCATTGTATACACCTGTATTAAGTCACCACGAATTCTTCTCTCTTCTAGACGCTGAAGGCCAGTTCTTTTTAATCTTTCTTCATAACTGTAATTCTGGAATCCCACTATCAGCTTTGTCGCTCTTTTTTGTATTCTCTCCAGCATGTCTATATCCCCTCTCTGATAAGGACTCCACACCTGTACACAGTACTCCAATCTAGGTCTAACTAATGCTTTATACAATTTGACTATCACTTCCTTGCTCCTATGTTTAATATTTCTTTTTATCATCCCTAACATTACATTTGCCTTTTTTACTGCTACCTGAACTTGCTCCCTCACCTTACATGTATGATCTATTATAACCACGGTTCAGAAGAGCAGACATCTACACCAAGTGGTAGAAATTATGTTAGTCCCATATCAAACACTGATGTCCGGGACGAAGTGTTAGAAACTGCATTGTATCTATCAGTAAGTCAGGTACCAATTTAAAGCTGTGTTAACTGGAGTGTGTCTCTAACTGGGGTTAACCCCCGTACCTTTGTCCTGAAAAACGAGTCCTCTGCCCTTGCGCTGATTAGATGTTCCATAAAAAAAAGCTAGTTAAGGCATGACATATCCGGCGGTGAGTCTGTACTCACCACATTGGCGATGGTGACAATATTAATTGTTATTCTCAAAAGGTGTCTATTCAATGTTTCGTTATCGTCGTCAATCCATCCATTTTTTTGCGTTCCACTTCATCTGTAGTGTGTAAGAGACATGTGCGTAACATACTTTCTCTTGACGAATTCTTAGACATTTCTTGCTAGCAAAAAAGAAATGAAAGAATTACAAAGAACTCTTTATTCTGGAACCCCCAGGGCAAGGGAGGTAGAGGTAGACCAATACACACACGGAGAATAGAATTCGGGATAAACATAACAGGAAAATGGAGGCGTGGTCAAAGCTTAAATGGATGGATTAGGATGTCGTATATTTGTTGAAGAACGGTGCTCCATTGGCAGCTCAACCAGTTGTTTTGGTTGACTGAAACAAACATTCAAAGCTCCGTTGAAAGAGAACAGTGGTTTTTATTGAGTTTCTTCTGAATATTAAAAAAATAATCCAAAACACACAAAATGACAGCCTAATAAATTCGTGTTAAATGTCAGACAGTCTTGACATCACATGATAACACGAATCTGGGTGGTGTCTAGTTCATTCGTGGGTCAAATGTGACGACGACTGCATCGTAAGTGTGATACCCTGTCCGAAACATCTAGTCGTGTACCTGAGCGACTTTCATTGTACGTGGATCTCAGTCGATCAAAGATAAGGGCAATCTGTTATCAGCTACTGCTGTCAGCAAGATTCTATTGACGACTATATTTGGTACGTAGGCTCTTCTTCTGTTATGTGACATGATATGCTCCCTTCTCTGACATGGGGGACAATTTCCTTTCTATTAGGTGAGGTGATATGCTCCCTTCTCTGACATGGGGGACAATTTCCTTTCTATTAGGTGAGGTGATATGCTCCCTTCTCTGACATGGGGGACAATTTCCTTTCTATTAGGTGGGGTGATATGCTCCCTTCTCTGACATGGGGGATAATTACTCTTCTATTAGGTGAGGTGACATATTCCCTTCTCTGAGATTGAAGGACAATGTTCCTTCTTTTAGGTGAGGTGAAATGCTCACTTCTCTGAGATTGGGAAACAATTTCATTCTGTTTGGCGAGGTGACATGCTCACTTTTGTGAGGTCAGGTGACAAGTTCCTTTATGTGAGGTCAAGGAACAAATTCCCTTTTGTTGATAGGTGGCAAGTTCCGTTTTGTGATTTCAAGTAACAGGTTCCCGTTTGTTGTCAGGTAATTAGCTCCCTTCTGCAAGGTCAAATGGCAAATTTCCTTTCATTAGATCAGGTGACAAGATCCTTTCTGTAAGGTAACAAGTTCCATTTTGTTAAGTCAGGTAAAACCCTTCTTTGAGATTAACTGCCAAATTCTTTTCTCTGAGGTGAAATTACCTATTCCTTTCCTCGCTGCCTTGCGTCAATAACAGGTCAAGGTAGTTCTGCTTCGTTTGGGCATGAAGTGTTAAATATCTCTCATCGACCTGAGATAATGTAATTAACGGTCAGTTAAAAAAAGGTTAATGGCGAGGCTTCGACTTTATCGCCTCGGGATTCCCTATATGGCTCAGTCTCTCTCAGCAGAAAGGTATCCCCGTCAGCTGAGAGCGTCGTACAAAGGTATCCCCGTCAGCTGAGAGCGTCGTACAAAGGTATCTTCGTCAGCTGAGAGCGTCGTACAGAGATATCCCCGTCAGCTGAGAGCGTCGTACAAAGGTAGCCCCGCCTGCAGAGAGCGTCGTACAAAGGTAGCCCCGCCTGCTGAGAGCGTGGTACAAAGGTATCCCCGCCTGCTGAGAGCGTGGTACAAAGGTATCCCCGCCTGCCGAGAGCGTGGTACAAAGGTATCCCCATCTGCTGAGAGCGTCGTACAAAGGTAGCCCCGCCTGCAGAGAGCGTGGTACATAGGTATCCCCACCTGCTGAGAGCGTCGTACAAAGGTATCCCCGCCTGCTGAGAGCGTGGTACAAAGGTATCCCCACCTGCTGAGAGCGTCGTACAAAGGTAGCCCCGTCTGCTGAGAGCACCGCACAAAGCACGAACTCCGTAGCTCCAGCGATGAGACCAGGGATCTCCGGAAATTGACACAACTAACCGACAGTCGCAACTAGAATTCGAACCCCGACAGTCTGAATACGAGGCAAACGACTTGACCACTACGCCACAGAGACCCCCAACGGTCAGTGTAGTTCTGTAACGTATACTACCGTAAGTAAGGAAGTGTTACACTATATTATACTTTACTGTTGTGTTCGGTGTCACTTATATTCCATGAGGCGACTAGTTATTTTGTTAATATTCCTTTGCTAACCTAATGCAGGGTGAAGTGTCAGTATGATAGCTGGGTAAACTGCAACTTGCTCCGATCAAGTCATGAATACGGTTCTTTATATGTAAGACGTAGGCACATCAATTTTCTCTTACCGTCCAATTTGTATGAATCTCCCGCATCTGCAACTCATATTTCTAATTTGTTTTCAGACTATCCTCTGCATGGTCAGTTAAGGAGTATAGACTGGCCAAATGATTCGACACTACCATCAACGCTGTATGGAGCTAAAGAGCAACTACAGTCAACGGCCGAGTTCATCGCGGAAACTCACCTGATGGTGTAAACATTTATGATGTGATCACAAGAAGGAAAATTAATTCTTAAGCACAAATAACATTTTTTTAAACAGTTGATAGTGTTAAGTTTCTGTCTTTGTATTCCTTTTATTTATCTTTTGAAATTAAATCTAGAAGCTCATAACATTTCTACAAGCCTTGAGAGGATGTAGAAGATTGCCTAGGGTCCGCGGACTACAGGTTAAGAACCGCTGATCGAAACTATTACATCTGGTCTTTCCAGACCCGTGACAAGTTACGGTATGCGGATTGTTCACAGTGGCGGGACAACAACTTTCCGGTTCCCGGACAGACGCAACTTGGGGCACTACTTATATAATATTCGACATCATATATTTGTTCTAAAAATCTAACTAATCTTTACACATATATTGGTCAGGAACGCGAATATAACCAAAAAAAATGTGTCGCTCGGCACTTATGGTCAAGGAAAATAGATTTTGATGTTAAAACGACTCATTCCGCATTGAGTACTTACTTAAGTAATCCTTTCGAAACTGTGTATCTCGAACTCCATAGTGTGTCGTATTCCAACATATTACGGGCATAATTTTATGATGCAATGTAGGAGATTCAAGACATGGCATCTTTCGATCACTGACGACAATTATGATGTCGTTAGTTGTAAGCAAAGTCTCACAGGGACAGCAAATCATTTGTACAATAGAGGTGATCCCTGCAGCTTAAAGCCATCAGTAGTGATGTCACGTAACTGTGATGATAGTGCAGATAACTTATGTTACACGTTCAGGGATCCAGGGAACTTACGGTTCACGACAGCATGCAGGAAAAAGATCAGCAATCCAATAGCGAAAACAGCTTATGGCGTTTATGTCAGATGCAAGATTTGGGACCAGAACAAGACCAAGCCCCTCACATATCCTGCAGTATGTGTGCAAGAAATATGTCCAAGTGGCTTGATGACAAGAAAGTGGTAACCCCTTTGCTGTTCTTATGGTGTGAAGAGAGTCAAACAACCCCGCGTAGTTGCTTTAGCATGGTTATACCTATTTCTGCAAGCATCACCAGAAAAAAAGAAGTGAGCGACAGCCTATCCGAATATACAACCTGTCCTACGACTAGTTCTGCACGACTAAAGCCTTTCTCTTGCTTAAACTATCAATTAATTTTCCATAAAATGAGATGATAAGTGCCGAAGGGAACAAACGCCCTGTTAGCCACAGTTTTCGGTGTCTATTGATGATCCATACGTCTGCTGCGGAGTGTCATCTGAGCCACATATTGATGATCCATACGTCTACTGTGGTGTGTCATCTGAGTCATAAATTGATGATCCATACGTCTACTGTGGTGTGTCATCTGAGTCATAAATTGATGATCCATACGTCTACTGTGGTGTGTCATCTGAGCCATATATTGATGATCAATGTGTCTGCTGTGATGTGTCATCTGAGATCTATATTCCCACCCAAGAAGAACTAAATACTCATTTTCACGATCAGAAGCTGCCCAAGTGGAATTAAACAAAGAAACATCTTCAAGGAAAGTATATTTTCCTAGTCGTTGTCAGCAGTTTGCTCTTTACTTTAGAAAGAAAAATGACCTTACATTGTGCTCCCATGTAGATGACCTGGTAGATTACCTGGTAATGTTTCAAAAATCAAATATGACCCTCAAGAATGACAACCATTCACAGATAAAATCGTCTAAATTGAGTCTCAATGCAGTGTTGCTGTGTAATGGAAACAGACTACCATTCATTTTAGTCGAACATTATGTGTACATGAAATAAACGAACAATAAGCTAAAACACTTTTTGGAATGTTGTGACCTGATGGTTGTGATTCTGTTGATGGATCTGCAGCTTGGATATTCAAAGTACAGCTGTTAATTATGTGAATGGGACATCAAAGAAAAGACTGCAGTACGTGAAGAGAAACTGGTCTCAGTGAAAATCTATGAAGATCGGAGAGAAGAATGGGCAACATCTAGAACGGGCAGAACAGCACTAAATCATGTTAAGTTCTCTGCACTTCAAACTAAACTTGGTGTTATGAACAACTTCGTTAACGTCAAAGACAGCACGAAATCAGCATTCAAGTACTTGCCTCACAAATTCCCTTGATTCAGGACAAATGAATAACAAATGAATGAAGAAAATTGTGTCAGTCTTCAGATTCTTGCACTTTTCAGAGGAAAGATGCTAGACATGTTGCTTGAGGGCATCGAGTTTATAGCTTCGGACGCGTTTTGTCTGATCTCAACAAACTAAATCGGTAATGCCATTGCAGGAAGCTACAAGGAACTGGTTGGTGACATCATGTCTCTCTATCTCAAACATCGCTGCAATATGTGCTCAAAGTTGGTTTATTCTCATTTGAATATCTTCCTCAACATTTGTGGCATGTTTAGCGGTAAGCACGGTGGACGTTTTTTGTCTGGACGTTGCCACGACGAAGAAACTATAACAGGGCAACTGCTCCACCTTAATGTTGACTGACTACTGTTGGAGATGGTTGTTAGAGATAGTTTTTGGTTAGTTATACAAGCGGCAGACAAACCGACTTCGGCCTTATATGTGGACGTTCATCGGTACATGTCAAATGTATATACCACTTCTTTTATAATATATATATATATATATATACGAGTATGTTTGTTTTTTTGTTTGTTTTGGTTTTTATTTGCGTTCGCCTTATTTCTCTAATCCCCAAAGGCGGTGTGCGTTGCACTGTGGTTTTTATTTTGCATCTGTAGGCCTAGTGCATCCGACTTCAGAATACATTTTATGTAAGGGTCTGCTTCCTCCTGCATTTTCTAAGGATGTGAAATCACATTAAGTGGCACTCTCTCTTGCCACTTAATTCTCAATATACGCCGTAGGCACCTCACATGAAAGGCGTTGAGCCGCACTCCTGCGTCATTGTCGATCTATTTCAAATATGTCCTGTTATGTAGATATGCCATCAATTAGTTATATCCTTAAGAATAGGAGTTCATTGTACTTTGGATATGTTCACAAGTGCTCAGCCAACCTGCAAGAGCGAATGAGGTTAATAATGACGGTTCCTTTAGCTCGTTGGTTGTATACACTCCTACCCCGACTTATCATTCGCACGACTTCACTCAGACCTTGTTGTATTTCAAATGACACATCCGGGGTTGAAGGTACGGCAGGGAATGAGTTGACAGCAGCCAGTGACACATAACTGGCTCCTTACAGCATAGTCAACGAACCATAGCCGACAAAGATCTTATTCCGCATTACATTGACGATCCTGGAAGCAGGCTGTACTCGTGCAGTCTGGCTAAGAGAATAAGCTTCCAAGGGAACAGGCACACTCGGCTGCAAAAATGTCGTACTGAAACCGAATGTGTCTTTTAGAACACAATTAAATTAATGTAGCTGTAAACTACGACGTGACGTCACATCGTCCTTTTTTTTAAGGATGAACACTAGAAAGACAGAAAATAAATTATACATCATCACTTCATTAGAATGTCATGCGTAGTCTGATATATCTCCTTGCCCCCAATGATCTGTTCCACTAAATTGAGCCTGCTAGGACCTATCCCGACATCGCTCATGGGATCTTCAAGACATGAAAAACGCCCTATCACGTCCTAGTGGTTACGCCACTAGTTCTTCAGAAATGTTGACCTTCAGCGGAGTAACAAGAGAATCAAGGAACTACTTTGGTTATTGATAAGTGCAAGATATAAGCGCGGCACGTAGGCCATTTTGTAAACTCTCTACCTTATGTAGCAGCCAATTGAAACCCGGGATGTCTACAGCGTACGCAGTGTGGACTAACAACCTCTTTATGTAAACCTAAGTGATTCATGACTCAAGATACCTGATATTCACCATCATCATCGTGTAACATGTCATCTGCAATACGTCGCTCTTCTGACAGCTGATATGTAAGACACTGGTTGCCTGACCAGCCCTCCTGCTTCTACCACCGTCAACCACAGAGCCTCAGCAGTGTCATTTGTCTATCTTCTCCTTAGTCTGTCTCCGCCTCTTTTGCTAGGTACCATACCCCCCAGTACCGTTCTAACTATGCCATTATGACGTTTGATGTAGCAATTGTATATTAATTTCCTAGACGTTTAGTTTAGTTTAGTTTAGTCGAAGAATCAATGTCCTTGCATATGGGTTAACCCATAAGTGCTCTGTTCTTTCCCATATTGTTGTAGAATCTCACAAACTCAGAACTAAGAACCATCAGCGAGGATCCCATAATGGATTGGATAGATTTTTAACATCATTTGGAATGTTGCACTGGCAACGGCCGTTAAGCCTACTCTTTTCGATTTCCAACTATCGAGTGATTTTTAACGTGTGTGACACTGGACACTGGCGTCCAATCTCTACTACCCAGAGATCCGGAGAAATACTAGAAAGTCCATGTAAAGAAATCCCAGTTCCCACCGTGATTTGAACCCGTGACCTCCAACAGCCGAGACCGACGTCCTACCGTGAAACCACTCAGTCCCTTAGTTCTAGACTTAATGTTGTTTATAACCAGTTCTGTTCTATACCGAGCTCGTGTAGGATTTCTGCGTTTTTCTTGTTTGTTATCCATGGTATTTTGAGCACTCTCCTGTAGCATTTTAGCTCGAAGAATTCAATATGCTTCCATAGGGTTTCTGTGGTTGTCCATGTCTCACATCGGTACGTTGCCAACGGGAAGATGCAAGTCCTGATGATATTTATTTTTGTCAATTTGTTAGTGTTCTACTATAAGTTTTTTTTTCATTTCAGTGAGCATCTGTAGTGCCATAACTATTCTTCTCTTTATTTATTTTTGCCAAGTTCTGCTGGTTCTTATATGGAGCTGAGATATTCAAAACTCGTGACGTTCTGAGCTTTCTGCTTCTATTGGACAATTTTAGGTCTGGATTTCACTATGTTGTCAGTGCTCAATGTCTTAGTCTTGCCTGTGTTTATGAATATATTTTGTTTCTCCGAACTGATAGTCTGTTCGAGTCTCGCAGCGCTCTTCGATGGGACAACTGAATTATCTGGATATCATAGTTCTGGTATTTCATTTCCGTCGATTGGGAACTTTTCATACGCTTTGTCATACGGGAGGAAGACTAACGTCTAGTCAGGTAAAATATACTGATCAGACATGTTAGTCAGGGTCAGGTAAAATATACTGGCCAAGGCTCTCACCTCGGCTTCTTCGTAGTCCTACCTGGAAACGGGTTGTTTTCATGGCAGCCTGGCTAACGAGGTGAGGGATCGACGTGATCCCCGAAGAAGTGAGTGACACTCAGATGAAGACAAGCATATCACAACCGCCTGGAGGACCCCGGTCGACCTTCATCAGTACACTCAGAAGTGAGGAAAGCTACTACAACCCGCCATTTACCGTCCTTTTCAGAGCGCACAAAAGAGTAACCTACTCATTATGAGCATTCGCAAACAACAACAACAACAACCCTTTGTCATTTTTGACATTTCTCATTTTGTTTTCTGCATAGATAATGAGTAGATAAATGGGACAGCATCCCTGTCGCACTCCCTTCCTCACCTAGAACCAGTCCGATGTATCTCCAGCTATTCTGACCTTTGCTTGTTTTCCCATAAGTCAAGTGGAAATTCAACAGAATTAACCGCTGGTTGTTGAAGACTCCATTGTACTAAGCTGCAGTCTCTGAGAAGTGGTGTGGCCAGTGCCCTTTTTTGCTGTTTTTACTTTCCATAATTCATGCGTCAGGTACCCATTTATAGCTGGGTTGACTGGAGAAGCGGTCCCCGATTAACATCTGGACCCGAAATTTTGTTCGGTCTCCGGACGCGGTTCGAATCGAGGCACGCTGTCACCGCAGAAAATAGCGAATTGCTGGCTATGAACTCAGTTAACGTGCTACTCCTATACAACGCATTTATCAGGCGAATCTGGTGTGTCGCGAATCCTAGGTGTGTCATGATTTTCCATAGATTTTCGTGTTACACGCGGTCGAAAGCCTTGGTATAGACTATGAAGCAAGTGTGTAAGTCGACCTTGAACTCTCTGCCGGATCAAGATGCTGAGAAGTGCATGAACTACGGCGATCAGCGACCCAAAGCTGACTGCTAGCGTCGGGACCAGCGACCCAAAGCTGACTGAAAGCGCCAGGTTCAGTTATCCAGAGCTGACTGCTAGCGTCATGGCCAGCGACCCAAAGCTGGCTGCTAGCTGTCAGGGCCAGCGACCCAAACGTGACTGCTATCGTCAGGGCCAGTAACCCAAAGCTGATTACCTGGGTCAGGGCCAGTGACCCAAAGGTGACTACTAGGGCCAGGGCCAGTGACCCAAAGGTGACTACTAGGGTCAGGGCCAGTGACCACAAGCTGACTACTAGCGTATACTTCATAGGTCTTACTAGTTTAAATTTCTAACACAATGATTAAACATATACTTTGCTACAACATGCTGTCCTATCTCATTTAGATGTAAACCTTTCCTATCTAACATAACGTACTTCGTAGTAGGAGGCTCACCCTGGGGGCCACTCTTCCCCTTCTCTCTCTTCTCTTACCTCACTCTGTTTCATTTGACTCTGTCCCACAGTCACACCCTTTCACAACTTTCACACGCGCCCTCGTGGTAAAGCCCTTCCATTGCACTTTGGTTGGGCTAGCTTCTGAGGGTGCACAAACCTAGCATAGGTACATACAGATGCACACATGCATCCAAGCACTGGTTTATGCGTCCTGATATCGCCCAATTGACTACGGTCTGGGGTGGAAAATGGCGCGCCTCCGCCAGTAGAAACTAGTGAGGCAAACATTTAAGCAAAAAAAAAAAAATAACGTACTTCGTAGTAGGAGGCTCACCCTGGGGGCCACTCTTCCCCTTCTCTCTCTTCTCTTACCTCACTCTGTTTCATTTGACTCTGTCCCACAGTCACACCCTTTCACAACTTTCACACGCGCCCTCGTGGTAAAGCCCTTCCATTGCACTTTGGTTGGGCTAGCTTCTGAGGGTGCACAAACCTAGCATAGGTACATACAGATGCACACATGCATCCAAGCACTGGTTTATGCGTCCTGATATCGCCCAATTGACTACGGTCTGGGGTGGAAAATGGCGCGCCTCCGCCAGTAGAAACTAGTGAGGCAAACATTTAAGCAAAAAAAAAAATAAAAAATAACGTACTTCGTAGTAGGAGGCTCACCCTGGGGGCCACTCTTCCCCTTCTCTCTCTTCTCTTACCTCACTCTGTTTCATTTGACTCTGTCCCACAGTCACACCCTTTCACAACTTTCACACGCGCCCTCGTGGTAAAGCCCTTCCATTGCACTTTGGTTGGGCTAGCTTCTGAGGGTGCACAAACCTAGCATAGGTACATACAGATGCACACATGCATCCAAGCACTGGTTTATGCGTCCTGATATCGCCCAATTGACTACGGTCTGGGGTGGAAAATGGCGCGCCTCCGCCAGTAGAAACTAGTGAGGCAAACATTTAAGCAAAAAAAAAAAAAAAAAATAACGTACTTCGTAGTAGGAGGCTCACCCTGGGGGCCACTCTTCCCCTTCTCTCTCTTCTCTTACCTCACTCTGTTTCATTTGACTCTGTCCCACAGTCACACCCTTTCACAACTTTCACACGCGCCCTCGTGGTAAAGCCCTTCCATTGCACTTTGGTTGGGCTAGCTTCTGAGGGCGTATAAACCTAGCATAGGTACATACAGATGCACACATGCATCCAAGCACTGGTTTATGCGTCCTGATATCGCCCAATTGACTACGGTCTGGGGTGGAAAATGGCGCGCCTCCGCCAGTAGAAACTAGTGAGGCAAACATCTAAGCAAAAAAAAAAAAAATAACGTACTTCGTAGTAGGAGGCTCACCCTGGGGGCCACTCTTCCCCTTCTCTCTCTTCTCTTACCTCACTCTGTTTCATTTGACTCTGTCCCACAGTCACACCCTTGCACAACTTTCACACGCGCCCTCGTGGTAAAGCCCTTCCATTGCACTTTGGTTGGGCTAGCTTCTGAGGGCGTATAAACCTAGCATAGGTACATACAGATGCACACATGCATCCAAGCACTGGTTTATGCGTCCTGATATCGCCCAATTGACTACGGTCTGGGGTGGAAAATGGCGCGCCTCCGCCAGTAGAAACTAGTGAGGCAAACATTTAAGCAAAAAAAAAAAAAAAAATAACGTACTTCGTAGTAGGAGGCTCACCCTGGGGGCCACTCTTCCCCTTCTCTCTCTTCTCTTACCTCACTCTGTTTCATTTGACTCTGTCCCACAGTCACACCCTTGCACAACTTTCACACGCGCCCTCGTGGTAAAGCCCTTCCATTGCACTTTGGTTGGGCTAGCTTCTGAGGGCGTATAAACCTAGCATAGGTACATACAGATGCACACATGCATCCAAGCACTGGTTTATGCGTCCTGATATCGCCCAATTGACTACGGTCTGGGGTGGAAAATGGCGCGCCTCCGCCAGTAGAAACTAGTGAGGCAAACATCTAAGCAAAAAAAAAAAAAATAACGTACTTCGTAGTAGGAGGCTCACCCTGGGGGCCACTCTTCCCCTTCTCTCTCTTCTCTTACCTCACTCTGTTTCATTTGACTCTGTCCCACAGTCACACCCTTGCACAACTTTCACACGCGCCCTCGTGGTAAAGCCCTTCCATTGCACTTTGGTTGGGCTAGCTTCTGAGGGCGCACAAACCTAGCATCTAAGCAAAAATAAAATTTAAAAAAATAACGTAGACGTATTCAACCATAACCTAACAACCAACATCCTGCAGATAGCTATAAAGCACATACCCAACAAAAACATGCCAGCTAACTTAATACAATCCACAGGAAAAGAAAACCAATACGGTAACCGTAAAAACAACAAAACACATGTACCCTGGTGGAATGAGGAATGCACTAACCAAATAAAAAAAAAGACAAAAAGCTCTAAAGAAATACAGGAAATACAAAACAGAAGACAACCAAAAATCTTACCAAACAATTAAAAAAGAAACAGAGAAAGTAATAGAAAACCTTTAGCACACTGCATTGAGTTTTTGAAAATTTCTCACATTTTTTAATTTTGCAAATTTCAAAAATTGAAATTGTTCTATTTGGTGGTCAATAAGTATAATTTTCTTGTGTTTATAGACACAATTGAATGAAGAACTTGTTGATGTTGGTGTTGTTGTTGTGTGTTTGTTGGTTTCTGAGATATAAGAAGATGAATGTGAAATTTTCGGAAAAATTTAAATATTTGGACTTTCCCGGATAAGGCCTAGGCGCTCCGATGGAAAACCATGGAAACCATAACAAAGAATCGATACTGTGTTTACAATATCGACACAACTGTTGGTTTCCAATTCAAGCAGAGTTCTGTCATCTAAACAAGTAAAATGGGCGGATGTACAAGATAAAGATCTTTTCCAACAACCTACTTCACCTTTCCCTAAAAAAGTCGGCCTGGCCCAAGCGGCGGAAAAATAATAAATCGTTCAAAAGCCATTTGTGATCTGGCATGCGGTGCTTTTACCGGCAAAAATCGTGTGTAGATGGACGTGACGAATCCAACAGAATAAAAATGACTATTATATATGTAGAGAAACAAAATTTCAAATTTTTTCTTGTTGATAGCGTGACGAGCTGGGCATCTCAGACATCCTGGAGCGTGCTAAAGGCTCAGCAATTCTGAAATTCTATGACCACACAGTCTTCCATACCAAAATAATTGTGTGTCCAGCTGTCACTTGGTTGGGTGCAGCTTTGTTGTTTTTTTGTAGACCCAAAAGAGACCTTGATGCTGGTTTGTGAGTTTTGTGGGCAATTGATGAATTTGCACAAGCCTCACGGAGGTGGATGTTCCATTTTATGGCAGCATTATTGGCAGTTCCTGGCTCTGATTTACGGAAGGCAATACCAGTCATCTCTTTGCTCAATACATGAAGAGAGTGGTCTCCCTGTAGGACAGACGTGTGCCCTCTAGCCATGTGCCGGAGCGAGCAGAAATGCCCTGCTGACATGTGCGACCATCTCTAAGCGTTCTTGGTGGGCTGTGGGAGATATAGCAGGTCATGACACTTTGTTTGGTGCGCAGTCCAACGATGCGTATGATTCGTCTTTCCTGCGATGACTGCACACGGGGTTATTTTCTTGCGGTGCAGGAGGTCCATTTTCCACGTGCGGAGTTGGATCTGAAAATGACATTGGTATACCTCGCGACTTAAAAATGTGGTGCTTCGTGTGGTTACATTCTACTAAATTTGACCTATTGTGGTCCGTGGGTAAATTAACACACAGGTGCCCATGTAGCGATAGACTCGGTGGATTGCTCTAGCTTGGCCACAGTTTCTGTGTCGCCCGTGCCTTGCACGTGGTGATCGGTGGTCGCCGCTTGTGGATTCAGTGGGAAGATGCGTCGACTGATGATGTAACGGACTCACACTACAATTAGCCCATCTGTTATGTAGCAAGTGGTTGTGACAATTCACGAACGCCACAGTGTGCACACATGTAGATGTGCACATATGTAGGTGTGTAGATATGTAGGTGTGTAGATATGTACGTATGAGTATATATATGTGGACATTTTAATTTACACTTATGTATGTATATATAGGTTTATATATGTATATCCCTTCTGCGGGCATCCTCAGCACTATATATTTACACTTAATATAATTATACTACTACTACATCAACTTTTTTTATCTATAATTATTTAATTAATTATCTACCTTTCTATTGTTCTTCTGTTCCTGAGCCTACCACACACTCAACACCTAATTGACTGCGATAGCTAGAGGGCACAGGTGAGACGAGGGATCTACAAGGTGACACACAAATCAGTGAATCGCTTACAAGTTGGAGTACATGGCTGCGATGGAAAAATATGAGAGCGGGCAAAACCTGATACACCAAGACCAGACGGAAGGAAGTCAACACAAGTGGGCCTCACAACAGAAGGAAGACACTTTTTAATTATTTTATAGTGTACTCTTAATCCTTATGTATCAAGTATATTGTTTGTCATATTTCCCAATCATTCCATCTCATTCATTCTCGTTGTACACCTCACTACACTGCTATCTTCACAATTGTGTATAAAATGTATGATGGGGTTTTATATTTTTTTTTTAAAAAGGTGGGGATATATATATTTAAATCAGGAAATAAAAAAAGAGATCCGAATCAAGTATGAAAGAAAATAAATATACTCAATCCCAAAATGGTCCCAGGAAAACAATTGTGCATATTTATGCAAATACCTACGGCGGACAACTAGGAACATCAAAAGCGAGGAACAACGGGAGGAACATCACGGAAATACCAGGCTAGGTACAAACAGATACACACACGCCTCCAAGCACTGGTTTATGCGTCTTAATATCACCCAAATTGACTACGGTCTGGGGTGGAATAGGCGCGCCTCTGCCAGTAGAAACTAGTGAGGCAAACACATAAAATAAAATTTAAAAAATTTTAATTTTTACTTTTGTATACTTTCACATAAATAAATTCCATTCTCATAGCCGCACACATCACCTGTTACCTAAGGTTGATACATATTATCTTGCTATCTAGATAGCCTAACCCATCTGCTCTATCTAAAATTCCCATCATTGTGACCTTTCTGAACGTTTTTTCCTTGTTTTCCCATAAAACTATTGTATTTATTCATAATTATTTCCGTACCATCTCTCTTTACATTATTAGTTCCTACCAATACCACAACATGACTGTTTGCTCTGTATCTATCCACTTTATTCTCGCCTCTATGTCCTCAATTTTTGCTCCCCCAATATCCATTCTTTCGAACATGTTGTGTTGTTTAGACAAATGTCTGCCAACCTCCCTCACCATTGAATCTCCTACAACCAACACTGAACCCTCACCTATATTTGCATACTTCTCTGCAAAGCTCTGTGAACTGTTTCGTCTCTAAAATCTCCCTTATTTTCAATTCCTATTACCTTCTCCAACCCATACCTAAGGGACAGTGGTTTAATTTTATCACTTTGACTACCCTTTGACTACACTTTGACTGCAGCTTCTTTAAAATGTCTTCAATTTTCTCGTTTCCCTTCTATTTTCATCTGCCTTTTTTTCTATCTCCTCCAATCTCTTCTCATTTGTTCTTATATCACACTCCATTCAAGCCTGCCTCTCTTCGACTCTACATACCCTACGTATAACTTTTCCTTCATCTTCCAACGTTGTATCTAACTCTACACTAGTAACACAAACATTGCCGCCACATAAATCACACAATCTGACCTAGCCTTTCTTCGTCGCATTTCGTCCGGTCTTAGTGGCGATACTAATTATGCTATTTATTACCGTTAGCCAATAAGTTAAACTAATACCTAATACAATGTATACTTATTAAAGCAACACCAAAAATCAAATGTCGCTGGTATTTACTTTACAACAAAGTATCGCTAACTACTAGGCCTATACTAACTTTACTGTTACTACCGCTCACTTTGCCACGCTATTTAATTCTGTCAAGTCACTAACTATCTGTTTCAAAAGGACCACTATATTTGAAAATCGTAGCCTATGCTACAGTAAACTACAATTACAACTACTTTATTATTACACAAATTAATTCTCAACACTAGTACTTATGTGAAACGCTATAGATGTATGTACTGGCAATTCGAATCCACCACCATCTTGAACAACCGGAAAGGAAAATCTGTTGCATTTTCATTGGTTCTAACAGCGACTTTTTGTCCACTGTAGAGTGTTTCAATTAGATGTATCAGGTCTGGTACAAAATCCATGTCCTTCCTTATTTACGACAGTTGGTGATGTTGTACACGGTCGAAAGCTTTGGTGTAATCTATGAAGCACATATAGAGGTTTACATTGTACTCTCTACACTTCTCGAAGATGTGTCTCATGTTGAAGATGTGATCGTGTGTGCCTCTGCCTTGTCTGAAACCTGTCTGCGTTTCGTGTATTTCAGACGGCAATTTGTTTTCTAGTCTCTTTAAGATTATACGTAATACGATATTGCTGGCATGGCTTATCAGGGAAATAGTGCGGTAGTTGGTGTATAATTTTAGTTTCCTTTAATTGGTATAGGGATATATACTTATCTTTTCATGCTGTGAGCCATTCTGAACTGCACCAAACCTTCGTACATAATGTGTAATACATGCGGATGCATACATCTTCTTCTTCCTGTATTAGTTCAGTGATATATCGTCACATCCTGGCGACTTCCATTTTTTCAATGACTTTATTGACGCACGAGCCTCGTCCAATATGGGTTCTGGCTCTCTCCCTTCATCACGTGTAATCAAGTCTGTATTCTTTATGTTTACATACATCTCGGTACAACAATCCTTCCATCTTTCCTTCATACATCTCGGTACAACACTCCTTCCATCTTTCCTTCCAACATCTCGGTACAACACTCCTTCCATCTTTCCTTCCAACATCTCGGTACAACACTCCTTCCATCTTTCCTTCATACATCTCGGTACAACACTTCTTCCATCTTTCCTTCATACATCTCGGTACAACATTCCTTCCATCTTTCCTTTATACATCTCGGTACAACATTCCTTCCATCTTCCCTTCATACATCTCGGTACAACACTCCTTCCATCTTTCCTTCATACATCTCGGTACAACACTCCTTCCATCTTTCCTTCATACATCTGGGTACAACACTCCTTCCATCTTTCCTTCATACATCTCGGTACAACATTCCTTCCATCTTTCCTTCATACATCTCGGTACAACATTCCTTCCATCTTTCCTTCATACATCTCGGTACAACATTCCTTCCATCTTTCCTTCCAACATCTCGGTACAACACTCCTTCCATCTTTCCTTCATACATCTCGGTACAACACTCCTTCCATCTTTCCTTCATACATCTCGGTACAACACTCCTTCCATCTTTCCTTCATACATCTCGGTACAACACTCCTTCCATCTTTCCTTCATACATCTCGGTACAACACTCCTTCCATCTTTCCTTCATACATCTCGGTACAACATTCCTTCCATCTTTCCTTCATACATCTCGGTACAACATTCCTTCCATCTTTCCTTCATACATCTCGGTACAACACTCCTTCCATCTTTCCTTCCAACATCTCGGTACAACACTCCTTCCATCTTTCCTTCCAACATCTCGGTACAACACTCCTTCCATCTTTCCTTCATACATCTCGGTACAACACTCCTTCCATCTTTCCTTCATACATCTCGGTACAACACTCCTTCCATCTTTCCTTCATACATCTCGGTACAACATTCCTTCCATCTTTCCTTCCAACATCTCGGTACACTACTCCTTCCATCTTTCAAGTATAAATTGCTCTCTGTCATCACATTGTCCTTTTTGTCGTTGATTGCTTTTAGTGAAGGCTTGGATTCTCCCGTCAGTGTTCTGGTTGATTGCTTTTAGTGAAGGCTTAGATTCTCCCGTCAGTGTTCTGGTTGATTGCTTTTAGTGAATTCTTAGATTCTCCCGTCAATGTTCTGGTTGATTGCTTTTAGTGAAGGCTTAGATTCTCCCGTTAGTGTTCTGTTTGATTGCTTTTAGTGAAGGCTTAGATTCTCCCGTCAGTGTTCTGGTTGATTGCTTTTAGTAAAGGCTTCAATTCTTCTGTCAGTGTTCTGGTTTAATGCTTTTAGTGAAGGCTTCAATTCTTCTGTCAGTGTTCTGGTTTATTGCTTTTAGTGAAGGCTTCAATTCTTCTGTCAGTGTTCTGGTTTATTGCTTTTAGTGAAGGCTTCAATTCTTCTGTCAGTGTTCTGGTTTATTGCTTTTAGTGAAGGCTTCAATTCTTCTGTCAGTGTTCTGGTTTATTGCTTTTAGTGAAGGCTTCAATTCTTCTGTCAGTGTTCTGGTTTATTGCTTTTAGTGAAGACTTCAATTCTTCTGTCAGTGTTCTGGTTTATTGCTTTAAGTGAAGACTTCAATTCTTCTGTCAGTGTTCTGGTTTATTGCTTTTAGTGAAGGCTTCAATTCTTCTGTCAGTGTTCTGGTTTATTGCTTTTAGTGAAGGCTTCAATTCTTCTGTCAGTGTTCTGGTTTATTGCTTTTAGTGAAGGCTTCAATTCTTCTGTCGGTGTTCTGGTTTATTGCTTTTAGTGAAGGCTTCAATTCTTCTGTCGGTGTTCTGGTTTATTGCTTTTAGTGAAGGCTTCAATTCTTCTGTCAGTGTTCTGGTTTATTGCTTTTAGTGAAGGCTTCAATTCTTCTGTCAGTGTTCTGGTTTATTGCTTTTAGTGAAGGCTTCAATTCTTCTGTCAGTGTTCTGGTTTATTGCTTTTAGTGAAGGCTTCAATTCTTCTGTCAGTGTTCTGGTTTATTGCTTTTAGTGAAGACTTCAATTCTTCTGTCAGTGTTCTGGTTTATTGCTTTTAGTGAAGACTTCAATTCTTCTGTCAGTGTTCTGGTTTATTGCTTTTAGTGAAGGCTTGAATTCTCCCGCCAGTGCTCTGGCTAATTGCTTTTAGTGAAGGCTTGAATTCTCCCGCCAGTGCTCTGGCTAATTGCTTTTAGTGAAGGCTTGAATTCTCCCGCCAGTGCTCTGGCTAATTGCTTTTAGTGAAGGCTTGAATTCTCCCGCCAGTGCTCTGGCTAATTGCTTTTAGTGAAGGCTTGAATTCTCCCGCCAGTGCTCTGGCTAATTGCTTTTAGTGAAGGCTTGAATTCTCCCGTCAGTGCTCTAATTTTTCTGAATAATCTCTTTCCTTCCCTTGTCGTTGGAGACCTTCAATTTTGTTGCACGTGTCTGTTATATATTGTTGCTTGTCATCTCTGAGCTCTCTCCTGATTTATCTTGTCCATTCTCTGTATTCGTCACTGTTGCGTTATATTCCTGTTTGCTTTAGTCTCCTTTGTTCTTCTATGAGTTGCAGTGTCTCTGTGATATAATTCTGTATCTTATATACTTATTTGGGTATCATATCTTCTGTTGTTGTGAATAAGACGTCTCTCACGCGTGTTGCCAGCTCATCAGTTGACATGTCCTCATGCATCGTCATCAATACTTCAAATTTGTTTCGTACTTCAATGCCGTATTCGTTTGTTATTGCGTCTACATTGAAGCGTATCGGTCTTTCCTCTTTGATGAATTTCTTCACTGGTGTTTTGAATTCTGCTACAAGTAGTTGGTGATCAGAGTCACAATGTGCTCCAGGAAGTGTCTTTGTTGAAACTATGCTTGACTTCCATTTTCGTTGTATTAGGAGGCAGTCTATTTGGTTTATAGGTTTCCCATCTGGAGATGTCCATGTATATAACCTTCTGGGATGTTGTCTGAACAAGGTGTTTGTAATTGTGAGGTATTCTCCAAGCAGAAATCAATTAGTCTTTCACCGCTTTCGTTTTTGTATCCTAGACCGATATGTCCTCGTGCTTCTTTCTCAGCTTCTGCTCTTTCTGCTCCTATTTCTCCAGTTATTACGGCAATGTCTCTCCGTTGTATTGTATTCAGTCTCACACATTCCATCATAAAGTGTATCTATTCTGTATCTATTTCGAATTTTGTAACTGGAGAAATTACCCAATGACAAGGAAAGGTCTCCTGGTCAAAGAGGAATGGATTCAAAACCACGAAATGCATTACATTGTTGTTTAAAATATCTAGAGTGCACAAAAAAACCTAACTTGCACGTTGATGCACCATATTGCATTGACCGAATTGACCGATACAGGAGAGAATATCATACATATTGTTGGGGGGATCAGGGTATTCGAGATTAGACCACAGGACAGAAGACCACTGAGAAGATAGTAGAGTAGATAGAACAGCACTAGAACATCAGCTAATGGGGTAGTTAGAACAGATAGGAAGAACAGCACTAGAACATCAGCTAATGGGGTAGTTAGAACAGATAGATAGAACAGCACTAGAACATCAGCTAATGTGGGTAGTTAGAACAGATAGGAAGAACAGCACTAGAACATCAGCTAATGGGGTAGTTAGAACAGATAGATAGAACAGCACTAGAACAACCAGCTAATGGGGTAGTTAGAGCAGATAGGAAGAACAGCACTAGAACATCAGCTAATGTGAGTAGTTAGAACAGATAGATAGAACAGCACTAGAACATCAGCTAATGTGAGTAGTTAGAACAGATAGGAAGAACAGCTAGAATATCAGCTAATGGGGTAGTTAGAACAGATAGATAGAACAGCACTAGAACATCAGCTAGTGTGGGTAGTAAGAACAGATAGATAGAACAGCACTAGAACATTGGCTAATGTGGGTAATTAGAATAGATAGATAGAACAGCACTAGAACATTGGCTAATGTGGGTAGTTAGAACATATAGATATAACTGCTAGAACATCAGCTAATGTGAGTAGTTAGAACAGATAGATAGAACAGCACTAGAACATCAGCTAATGTGGGTAGTTAGAACATATAGATAGAACATCACTACGACAACAGAGAAGTCACAGAAGCAAACTCTAGTCATCGAGATGGAAGATCTCGACCAAGCACCTACAGTATAAGAACAAATGTCGTCGACACAAGAACCCCTGACACCTACAGTATAAGAACAAATGTCGTCGACACAAGAACCCCTGACACCTACAGTATAAGAACAAATGTCGTCGACACAAGAACCCCTGACACCTACAGTATAAGAACAGATGTCGTCGACACAAGAACCCCTGACACCTACAGTATAAGAACAAATGTCGTCGACACAAGAACCCCTGACACCTACAGTATAAGAACAAGTGTCGTCGACACAAGAACCCCTGACATCTACAGCATAAGAACAAATGTCGTCGACACAAGAACCCCTGACACCTACAGTATAAGAACAAATGTCGTCGACACAAAAACCCCTGACACCTACAGTATAAGAACAAATGTCGTCGACACAAGAACCCCTGACACCTACAGTATAAGAACAAGTGTCGTCGACACAAGAACCCCTGACACCTTCAGTATAAGAACAAATGTCGTCGACACAAGAACCCCTGACACCTACAGTATAAGAACAAATGTCGTCGACACAAGAACCTCTGACACCTACAGTATAAGAACAAATGTCGTCGACACAAGAGCCCCTGACACCTACAGTATAAGAACAAATTTCGTCGACACAAGAACCCATGACACCTACAGTATAAGAACAAATGTCGTCGACACAAGAACCTCTGACACCTACAGTATAAGAACAAATGTCGTCGACACAAGAGCCGCTGACACCTACAGTATAAGAACAAATGTCGTCGACACAAGAACCCATGACACCTACAGTATAAGAACAAATGTCGTCGACACAAGAACCCCTGACATCAAAGGCGTTATTCCTGATTTAAAGCCGGGACTTCGGGGGCTAGTGGTTAAGTGACACGGCTCACAACCAGGAGGTTGGGGATCAAACCCAGCATCGGTCGTCAACCCGGGGCGAAGCAAACCCTTAGAAAATGCAAGAGGAAGCAGACCCTTACATAGAAATAATGCTGAAGCCGGATGCACTGGGCCGACAGGCGCAAAAATAAAAACCACAGTGCAACGCACACCGCCTTGAGGATTCGAGAAATAAGGCGAACGCAAACAAACAAACAATTCCTGATTTAATAACCACCACAGTGCAAGAACAGCTGTATTTGTCGCAGAATTCCTGACTTGAAGACGAGACAGGAGAATCAGAGGACCAAATCCCTGTATTTGTCGCAGAATTCCTGACTTGAAGACGAGACAGGAGAATCAGAGAACCAAATCCCTGTATTTGTCGGAGAATTCCTGACTTGAAGACGAGACAGAAGAATCAGAGGACCAAATCCCTGTATTTGTCGCAGAATTTCTGACTTGAAGACGAGACAGGAGAATCAGAGGACCAAATCCCTGTATTTGTCGCAGAATTCCTGACTTGAAGACGAGACAGGAGAATCAGAGGACCAAATCCCAGTATTTGTCGCAGAATTCCTGACTTGAAGACGAGATTGGAGAATCAGAGGACCAAATCCCTATATTTGTCGCAGAATTCCTGACTTGAAGACGAGACAGGAGAATCAGAGGACCAAATCCCTGTATTTGTCGCAGAATTCCTTACTTGAAGACGAGACAGGAGAATCAGAAGACCCAGACGCTACAGGAGGATTAGGATAGAAGGCCACCAGATGAGAATCCAGAAGATTGGCAGCGAAGGGGAACCAGTTAGCTAGCTAGTTAGTTTGTGTCAACTTTAGTGAGATAAGACTGTGTTTCGAGTAGAAGGAACATTAGTCAGGACTGACAAAAGTGTTAGGACCAGTGGGTTTAATAGCACAAGAGAAATACCTGTGCTACGTTCCCGACCCGTTTGATTTACGTAAGCTATAGTTAGTTTTTGTCAACTTTAGTGAGATAATACTGTTTAAAGTAGAAGAAACATTAGACATGACTGACTAAAGTGATAGGACCCGTGGGTTTAATAGTACAAGAGAAATACCGGTGCTACTTTCACGACCCGTTTGATTTACGTAAGCTATAGTTAGTTTTTTTCCACGTGCAATATTATCGTTATAATTCGATAAGTGTATATAAAAAAAGCGTCCGTTTGTTATTGCTGCGGTTCCAATAATCGTTACAGTGTTCTAATTAGAGTTGTGAGTAGAAGCGTGATAGTTGTTAAAAAAAAAAGTGGATAAGTGAGTAGCCTGTAATATAAACACTCTTGGAGGATGGAAAGTCGAGACAAACCTTAAACCGGAAGGAAAGACAAATAGGGATCTGGACAGGATGGCGATTCACGACAGGAAGTCTTGACGAGTATTTGTTGAGGACGCATGCTCCGCGGGAAGTTGAAAAGGTTCGGTTGATTGCACTGTAAGTCAGACTTGTCAGTGTCGTAGTAAGCCCTTTCTCGCCTCTGTCCCGCATATACCTTTTCAGGAAACCACTCCTATCGTCTGGAATCTAAGAAAATGGGTCAAGTATTCAGTCAGAAAGTTCATGCTTGGAAAAAGAAGACCACAGTCTGTTGCAGAAGTGGGAAAAGAGAAAGGAAGAATTGAGCTAGTATTTGGACGTCATACAGGTATTTGTAACATATCTCAACTAACAAAAAGATACTCAGATTATCTTAGTTTAAGTGCCGCATATTTATAAATGGATTGTTTGAAACAGTCGAGAGCATACAGAAACGGGTTATCGTGCTGTGACGTAACCAGTTCACATGCAAGTTCAGAAAGCAATGACGAATATTGTTGAAGGATTGTATAAAAGCAGGTTCTAGAAAAAAAGTAAGGTTGTTGCAGAGTAGATAGAGCGCGGGCCTCTCACGGGAAAGGTACCAGGCTTTAACCAACGTTTTGGCATGTCTTAGTCAACTGAGCATTTTTTTTATTTAGTTCGCCTTTTTTCTCTATTTCCCAAGGTGGTGTGCGTTGCACTACGGTTTTTATTTTGCGCCTGTCGGCCCAGTGCATCCGACTTCGGTATGTATTTTATTTAAGGTTCTGCTTCCTCCTGCATTTTCTAAGGGTTTGCTTCCCCGTGGTAATAACCGGTGCTGTGATGGGAATCGAACCCAGCACTTTCAAGTTGTAAGCCGTATCACTTAACCACTAGCCCGCGCCGTCCTCAGAGCAGTAAACAGGTACCTCATTTTGGAAAAGCAGCGAGGAAAGGCAACCTACCTAGAAAACTAGCTAAGACTTAGTATAATAAAGTCTGTAAAACGTAATTCTAAACGACACTATCTACTGTTGGTCCACCTTAAGTCTCATGACTTCAGAATAGGAGAACGCCAATAGTATTATGAATTGGTGATGTTAAAGAACTACTGATGAAGAATGGGGTACAACTTGCAACCGCTAAGCACACACTATAGAAAAGATGTATTAGGAGATAAGAAAGGGGATGAGGATAATAATGATGGCGGTGATGGTGCTGAGGATTATGGTGATGATGTTGGTGATGGCGGTATATGGGATGGTGATAATAGAAATGATGATTATGATGAAGGTGTTGACGGTGATGATAGTGGTAGTGGTGGTGATGAAGATGTTGACAGTGATGATAGTGGTAGTGATGAAGATGTTGACGGTGATAATAGTGGTAGTGGTGGTGATGAAGATGTTGACGGGGATGATAGTGGTAGTGATGAAGATGTTGACATTGATGATAGTGGTAGTGATGAAGATGTTGACCGTGATGATAGTGGTAGTGATGAAGATGTTGACGGTGATAATAGTGGTAGTGATGGTGATGAAGATGTTGACGGTGATGATAGTGGTAGTGATGAAGATGTTGTCGGTGATGATAGTGGTAGTGGTGGTGATAAAGATGTTGACGATGATGATAGTGGTAGTGGTGGTTTCTGGAGATGGTAATGATTGTGATGGTGATGATTGTGATGAAGATGATTGTTGTTGTGATGATAGGGTTAACTGTAAAGGTTATGATTGTGAATGTTATGATTCTGATAGTGATGATTGCATTGGAGATGATTGTGGTGGTGATGATGTGGTGGTGATGTCTGTTGTGGTGATGATTGTGGTGGTGATGATTGTGGTGGTGATGATTGTGGGGGTGATGATTGTGGTGGTGATAACTGTTGTGGTGATGATTGTTCTGGTGAAGATTGTGATGTTGATGATTGGTATGGCCATGATTGTGGTGGTGATGATGTGGTGGTGATGTCTGTTGTGGTGATGATTGTGGTGGTGATGATTGTGGTGGTGATGATTGTGGGGGTGATGATTGTGAAGATTGTGATGGTGATGATTGTGATGGTGATGATTGTGGTGGTGATGATTGTGGTGGTGATGATGATGAAGATTGTGATGGTGATGATTGTGATGGTGATGATTGTGGTGGAGATGATTGTGAAGATTGTGATGGTGATGATTGTGATGGTGATGATTGTGGTGGTGATGATTGTGGTGGTGATGATGATGAAGATTGTGATGGTGATGATTGTGATGGTGATGATTGGGGTGGAGATGATTGTGAAGATTGTGATGGTGATGATTGTGATGGTGATGATTGTGATGGTGATGATTGTGGTGGAGATGATTGTGAAGATTGTGATGGTGATGATTGTGATGGTGATGATTGTGGTGGTGATGATTGTGGTGGTGATGATTGTGGTGGTGATGATTGTGATGGTGATGATGGTGAAGATTGTGATGGTGATGATTGTGGTGGTTAATATTGTGATGGTGATGATTGTGGTGGTGATGATTGCGGCGGTGATGATTGTGGTGGTGATGATTGTGATGGTGATGATGGTGAAGATTGTGATAGTGATGATTGTGGTGATGATGATTGTGAAGATTGTGATGGTGATGATTGTGGTGGTGATGATTGTGGTGGTGATGATTGTGATGGTGATGATTGTGGGGGTGATGATTGTGGTGGTGATGATTGTGGTGGTAAAGATTGTGATGGTGAAGATTGTGGTGGTGATGATTGTGGTGGGGATGATTGTGGTGGTGAAGATTGTGGTGGTGATGATTGTGAAGATTGTGATGGTGATGATTGTGGTGGTGATGATTGTGGTGGTGATGATTGTGAAGATTGTGATGGTGATGATTGTGGTAGTGAAGATTGTGATTGTGAAGATTGTGATGGTGATGATTGTGGTAGTGAAGATTGTGATGGTGAAGATTGTGATGGTGAAGATTGTGATGGTGATGATTGTGGTGGTGATGATTGTGGTGGTGATGATTGTGGTGGTGATGATTGTGATGGTGATGATTGTGATGGTGATGATTGTGGTGGTGATGATTGTGGTGGTGATGATTGTGAAGATTGTGATGGTGATGGTGATGATTGTGGTGGTGATGATTGTTATACGAAAATTGAATTCAATGGCTTTTGATCAATAGACTGGATGATCTGGACCTGGCTGATGAATAGCTTGTTTGTCTCACAACCAAATTTGAAATAAATAGATATACCCTCTGAATGGTCACTGAAATAAAGTCTTGCGCTTATAGAGAAAACAACGCAAATATGACAGCGCAGCTAACAAGAATCAGATTGTAGTGGGAGGTGCCAGAGATTGTTGTTATTCTGTAAGCCCACCATCAGTGTGCTTACTCTTTTGTGCACACTGAGAAGGGGGTTTAGTCGTTGGTTTTAGTAGCTGTTCTAACATCCCGAAGGTGCTGAGGAAGGTGGACCGTGGTTTCTATGCGGTTGTGCTATGCTTGGCTTCATCTGCTTGATGTTCACTACTACGAGAATCACGTTGATCCTTCTTCTTCTTCTTCATCGTACGCAGTCAGACATCAACCTTAATTTTTTTCGAAAAAAGCAGCCGTCATCTTGAGGCTGTCGACACTGCCATAGAGCTTGTCTGGTGTTGCCACTGGTGATGACCACATCTGCTCTCTCTGATCCTCGTATGTCGGGCAGTTTTGCAGCAAATGTTCAGCGGTCATTTTCCCGGTGCCACACGGGCATTCGTCGGTACCACCTGTCTTCAGTTTGTTGAATAGGGGGTACCTCAGTCTATTGGAATCACGTTGATCCAAATCTCGTCAGCCAGACTGCCTTGAAAATAATTCTGCTGCCAGGAAACGCTGCGTGTAGATTCATTCATATATCTTGGTAATAATGAAGACAAGGTCAAACGTCTGATATGGATATGTAAATGTGATTTTTTTTACAAATCTTTCATAATCCATATAAACTGTATGGATGATGGAAATTGGGATCTCGTTTTGAAAATGCCAATTACAATCTACGCTAAATGTGTTTTTATGAAAGTGTACTAGACTATGGTAATACAGAAGATAAGGAGTATGTATAATATAGGGTATAACACAAACAAAGAACTAAAACTAAAGAACCTAAGAACATGTATTTTTCCTGTGGCAAACCTATGGATGTGAAATATGGACAATCACAAAAGCAATAAGAGCGAAGAACGGTGCTTTTGAAACAGTGCAACAGAATATTCCTGAAAATCCCGTAGACAATGAAAGAAAATAACAAATCCATCCGGCAAGACCTGAATTTTGAGGAGAATTGGCTCGTAAATGACGAAATGGCCCGGAAACTGAGGTTTTTTGGATACGTTAAACGACACGCCGGACTGGAGAGAGTGGTTATGGAAGGCATGGTCACTGGGAAGAGAGGCAGGGGAGAAGACGATGGACCCAGGACATAAAGGAAACTGGATTTGAGCTTGGAGAGGCCGGAAGACTTGCGAAAGATAGAGTTTTCTACAGACAGGCTGTCATGAGAGCGTCGTTCTGCAAAGGACATGCTTCATGATGATGATTATGACCAAAATATTTATTTCATCACGTAGCAAGGGGCACAACCAAACAAATTAATGAAATAGAAAATAGGAGTTATCCCGTGTTTTATTTTTTTTTACAGTAAGTTTTAAATTGTCCTCGTTTTCTCGTTTTTTAAAATTTGTATGGCATTGTCGTTTCACTTTTCCGAGATGCAAGAGTTTCTCTTCACCAAACGTGATGTTGCTCTTCAGTGTACATCTCTACTTGGATCGGTCTGCAGCTTCTTCTTCCAAGGATGTCTGACTCATGTCCAAGGCCTTCATATCCCGCGAACACACAATTATTAACCTCTGCTGTGGTCGGCCAACTGTTCTCTTGTCATGTGTTAACTCCCCATAGAGGATATCTTTGGGAATGTGACCATCCTTCATGCGACAAACATGGACCAAACCATTTAAGACCTCGCTATCTAAGGCGAGTGTACATGTTTGGGAGACCGGTGCGAGAGTGCACCTTTGCATTCGTTGCTCTGTCCTTCTATGGCATTCCAAGAACGGATGGCAGACGCCGTAGATGGAAGGTGTTATGCCTGTGCTCTTGTTTGGCATAAGTTGTCCAAGTCTCGCTGTCATATAGAAGTATGCTGAGGACACAAGCATTGTACACCCTGATCTTCGTATTAATTGTCAATTTTGAGTTTTTTTAAGCACGTGCTGTGAGGCAAGCAAATGTATCAGCAGCTTTGCCAATGTGATCTGTCTATTTCTGGATCTAGAGAGAGCTTATTGTTGATGAGGGACTCCAGGTATGTGAATTGGTGCCCAGTTGCCAGTTCATAATTATCGTAGTTCTGGTGTATAGTTTCTGCATAATGGGTCAGTCAGCATCGTGCCCAGACCTTCTTATTCTTCGTCTCTTATAATATGTTAGACAGTAAACAATGTAACTTTTGTTGTTTCCCTCTCGAGCCATGGAAACACACGACCTGAAAACGATGTCTCACAAAAGAAAATATTTGTAAATGGAATCAACAACTTTTTGGCCATTGTGGAAACATCTTTATGAGGATGAATTCAAAATGTCCAACAACGGTATTTAAGGAAATACCAAATTCGACGTTTAATATTGAATTAGTCTTATCTTACAGAAGGAAACTTCAGTTTCGATGTGTCAGAAAGGGTTTGTTCATGGTCAGTTGGGTTTTCGAGCAGTATAGTTATCACATGAAGCATCATCATCCTCAAGACCCGAAGATAGAAACCTTTTTCTTTTTTTTTTTTTAAGATTAGCGAAATGTATATGTGGTTTGCGGTCCCCCATAGGACACTTTACATATTCCAACAGGACACTTCATAGTCCATCAATAAGACACTTCATATATCCCCTTAATCAGACTTCATGGACGCCTAACAGGACACTTCAAAAACACCCAACAGGACACTTAATAGACACCAAACAGGACACTTCATAGACACCTAACAGGACACTTCATGGATCATCTTAATGAGACTTCATGGACCCAAAACAGGACACTTCATGGATCATCTTAATGAGACTTCATAGGCACCGAACAGGACACTTCATGGACACCCAATAGGATACCACAGACCCTAACAGGACTTTCCATCGTCTCCTAAAGGAGACATTTCGTGAACCCAACATGGATGTCATGGTCCCTAGGATGAGAACCACTGTCCTAGATGATTACCGACACCCACATATGAATGGCCCACTGTTATTGAATGCCCACAATGAGTAAGATCACTCTTCTGTGCGTCCTGAAAAGAACGTTCAGTTGGGAGGGGAGGGGGTGGGATTGCATTAGCTTTCCTTACATTCTAAGCGTGCTGATGAAGGTGGACTGGGGTCATCCATGCGGCTATGCTATGCTTGTCTTAATATGTGTGCCGCTCAATACTGCGGGGATCACCTCAATCGGCCCAAATGTTTGTGAATATGCCAAGAAAACAGCCATTTCCATGGAGGTTTGCATGGAAGTGAGGTGATGGTCTTGGCCAGTATATTTTACCTGACTCTTGACTAACATATCCGATCAGTATGTTTCGCCTGAACAGACGTTAGTTTTGCCTGAAATGACGTTAGTTTTCCTGAACAGACGTAAGTTTTGCCTGAACAGACGTTACCTTTGCCTGAACAGACGTAAGTGTTGCCTGAACAGGCATAAGTTTTGCCTGAACAGACGTAAGTGTTGCCTGAACAGACGCAAGTTTTGCCTGAACAGACGTTAGTTTTGCCTGAACAGATGTTAGTTTTGGCTGAACAGATGTTAGTTTTGCCTGAACAGATGTTAGTTTTGCCTGAATAAACGTTAGTTTTGCCTGAACATACGTTAGTTTTGCCTGAACAGACGTAAGTTTTGCCTGAACAGACGTTAGTTTTGCCTGAACAGACGTTAGTTTTCCCCGAACAGACGTTAGTTTTGCCGAGCACAAAAATGACCACAAAATATGTAGACGACGAGAAACAGCTCGGTACCCCTTCAAATCCGTTAAGCCAAAACTCGAAGAGATGAAAGACACCACAGCAAGAGCACACACTCTTAACTCCACAGACATTCCAGCAATGTTATACTGATGCGATGTGTGGAACTTGTGATAGGAAGCTCAAGTCACCCAGAGAGCAATGGGGCGGCGAGTACTAATACTTTCTATACGGGATACTATCCGAAAGGAAGAAATTCCAATTTGAACTGTTCCGGGACGTTGTGGAAGCACACATATATAGTTAGGCTGGACATCTAGTTCTCATGTCTGACAACAGATGGACAGGTTGAACAATGTTTCGGTGGCTATTTCCTTTTTTTTTTTTTTTGCGTTCACCTTATTTATCTATTCCCCGAGGCGGTGTGCGTTGCACTGTAGTTTTTATTTTGCGCCTGTCGGCCCAATGCATCCGACTTCAGCATTCGTTTTATGTAAGGGTCTGCTTCCTCTTGCATTTTCTAAGGGTTTGCTTCCCCGGCGTAACAGCCGGTGCTGTGATGGGGATCGAACTCAGCATCTTTGGTTGTGAGCCGTGTCACTTAACCACTAGCCCACGCCGTCGCCTATATGTCAGTGCACATCAACGGGGCCGCCCATCTACGTGATGGCGGGAAATCCAAACACTTATGTTCCCATTCGTTCAGTTTAGTTCAAATGTCATCTCCGCATCAAAGGTCGGCCGTGGTGGATCTCCAGTGTACTCTATCTCTTGCCATAGTGGTGCAATTTGAGAGGGAAATTGAATTGTTGGGTGTCTATAAAGTGTCCTGTTGGGTGTCTATGAAGTGTCCTGTTGGGTGTCTATGAAGTGTGTTGTTGGGTGTCTATGAAGTGTGTTGTTGGGTGTCTATGAAGTGTCCTGTTGGGTGTCTATGAAGTGTGTTGTTGGGTGTCTATGAAGTGTCCTGTTGGGTGTCTATGAAGTGTCCTGTTGGGTGTCTATGAAGTGTCCTGTTGGGTGTCTATGAAGTGTGTTGTTGGGTGTCTATGAAGTGTCCTGTTGGGTGTCTATGAAGTGTCATGTTCGGTGTCTATGAAGTGTGTTGTTGGGTGTCTATGAAGTGTCCTGTTGGGTGTCTATGGAGTGTGTTGTTGGGTGTCTATGAAGTGTCCTGTTCGGTGTCTATGAAGTGTGTTGTTGGGTGTCTATGAAGTGTGTTGTTGGGTGTCTATGAAGTGTCCTGTTCGGTGTCTATGAAGTGTCCAGTTGGGTGTCTACGAAGTGTCCTGTTGGGTGTCTACGAAGTGTCCTGTTCGGTGTCAATGAAGTGTCCTGTTGGGTGTCTATAAAGTGTCCTGTTGGGTGTCTATAAAGTGTCCTGTTGGGTGTCTATGAAGTATCCTGTTGGGTGTCTATGAAGTGTCCTGTTAAAAAACGTTGCGTGTCTCTTGAACGACTGCCCTAAAGTATGGTCTTTAACAAGGAGGTATGTCTTGTATGACCAAAATAACTTAATTGTCTAACTCGGATTTCGGTCATTAATTCTCTTTTCACCCCCAACTTGTTCAATGCCTCCAAATTTGTTTTTTTTCTCTTTCCAAGAAATGCGACCTCTTCTTTATACCCACATTTCGAAGTACTCTTTTCCAACTTGTTATTCATTGTCCACGTTTCTGAGCCATAAAGTAGTAACGAGTATAGATACCACCTGACAATTCTCATTTTCGAATGATCAATGACCTGTTTGTATGTCAGTATGTGTCGCATGTTGACGAATACCATCTTGGCCATACTTATTCTTGTCATTTCTTTTTCATCGCTGCCATCTTCTGCTATTAAATAACGTAGAAAGGAAAAACTCTGTACCTGTTCTTCTTCTTCTTCTTCTGCGTACACAGTCAGACAGTAACCATTATTTTTTCGAAAAAAGCAGCGGTCATCCTGAGACTCTCGCCACTACCATACAGCTTGTCTTGCAGTTCCGCTGGTAATGGCCACATCTGCTCTCTCTGATCCTCGTATGTCGGGCAGTTCTGCAGCAGATGTTCAGTGGTCATTTTACCAGTACCGCACGGGCATTCGTCGGTACACCCTATCTTCAATTTGTTGAATAGGTGGTACCTCAGTCTGTTGTGGCCAGTGCGAAGTCTGAAGACAACGACCTGCTCTCTTCGGTTCAACTGGTAATAGGCATCGTTTTTGGTGTAACCAGTATGTTCGGTTTCCCATTTGGTCATGTATCTGGCTTTGATAAGCCGTTTTGACTCTTCGTACGTCATACTGGTATCTGTTTGTGGTAGCCTTGCACCTTCTTTTGCCAGTCTGTCTGCCTCCTCGTTGCCTTGGATGTTGGGTACCTGTTCAAATAGTTGATCTTTTATTTGTATCTGCATACAGGGTTTTGTCCCTTTCCCCAATTTTCATAGTCTTTGTTTTCTTTTTGTTTATATCTAATCCAAAGTCTTGACTTATTTTTGTATATTGCATTTCTAAGATTATTCATTGCCACTTCTCCAACAACAAGCTCTGTCATCTCCTGTATCTGTTTGTATTATTTTTGTGTAGATATTCAAAAATACAAGGGGGTAATACACATCCCTGTCTCACTCCTCTTTTCCCACCAATTCATGAAGGGCATAACTTTCCTGATTTTACTGTAGTAGTTTGTTCCCAGTACAGATTACATAGTAATTATTTTATAGACCTTTTCTTGGAGACATTTTATATAATTTTTTATGTTGGTCTCTGTCAAAAGCCTTTTGATAATCTTTGAAGCAAAAATAAATGCCATTTTGTAGTTTTATATATTTCTTTGTCAGATTTCGCAAAGAGAAAATCGCTTCCCTTGTTCCATTAACCTTTCGAAAACAAAATTGCTTTTCTGAAACTTCCCCCTCAATTTTACCTCTTATTCTCTCTTGTATAATCTTGAGTAGTATTTTAATTGTGTGTATTTTAGTCTTATTCTTGCTTCTTAGTCTTACTTCTTAGTCTTAGTTTTAGTCTTACTTCTTAGTCTTAGTCTTACTTCTTAGTCTTAGTCTTACTTCTTAGTCTTAGTTTTAGTCTTACTTCTTAGTCTTAGTCTTACTTCTTAGTCTTAGTCTTACTTCTTAGTCTTAGTTTTAGTCTTACTTCTTAGTCTTAGTCTTACTTCTTAGTCTTAGTTTTAGTCTTACTTCTTAGTCTTAGTCTTACTTCTTAGTCTTAGTTTTAGTCTTACTTCTTAGTCTTAGTCTTACTTCTTAGTCTTAGTTTTAGTCTTACTTCTTAGTCTTAGTCTTACTTCTTAGTCTTAGTTTTAGTCTTACTTCTTAGTCTTAGTCTTACTTCTTAGTCTTAGTTTTAGTCTTACTTCTTAGTCTTAGTCTTACTTCTTAGTCTTAGTTTTAGTCTTACTTCTTAGTCTTAGTCTTACTTCTTAGTCTTAGTTTTAGTCTTACTTCTTAGTCTTAGTCTTACTTCTTAGTCTTACTTCCTAGCCTTGAAACAGTTCCCGCCGGAGCAAGAGAGTTTAGGGCAGGGGTGATGTAGTTGCTGATAACAGAGGTACCTGAATGCGTGTCAAGGTCACTCACCGTCTCAACAAAGGAAAACAGAGTTGGGGCAAAGAATGTGGACAGGTAGGAGCTGACCACTGGCGTTCCGATTTGGGTAGGTGGAGAATGAGTGACAGACGGGATGGCAGCGGAGCTTGCTGCTATATATGATTGGCAGGTGTGCAAAGTATTTCGTTCCAATAACTACTGAATAGAGCCATCCCCATGAGATCCATTGGTCAGCTTTGATACTGCTTGAGTGTATATAAGACTAGTCAAAGTAGAACTCAGGAGGTTGGATAAGATAGGCTGGATAAGAGAGGCTGGATGAGAGAGGCTGGATGAGAGAGGCTGGATGGAGACGGGAGGAGAGCGAATGAGTGAATGTAGATAGGAGTCCGTTTAGCTCACCGATTTGATAGAGGAGCGATTGATAGACTGTTGTACGAATGTTAGTGATAGAACAGGATCGCTCAAATAGGCGTGTGAGTTTTGTATTAATAGATAATCTGAACGTATGTTGTAAGCAGGACACATTATGAACGAGGTATGTACCGATCGCCCGCTTGAAGGGATTTGAGTGAGGAAGTTTTTGAAAAGGTGTGTTGAGGATGCAGTTAAAGAGATGTGTGTGTGATGTGTGTAGGCAATAGAACCGGGTTTTTGGTAGTTGGGAATTCCATCAAAAGCTAATGCTGAAAATCTCCGCTTTAGTTAATAATAATATTAACATATATATAAAATAGAAATACGTAGTTAAGATGATATGTATTGTATTGTGTTTGTAATTTCACTACTCATTTTTCTGGTATGAGTATTATATAATAAATATGCCATCTGCTGTATGCTATATTATTTGCAGTGTGTGGTCAGGAATGATGTGGATAATGTTAGAATAACCCTAGGGCAAACAGTGGGATCTGCTGCAGCCTTAGTCTTACTTCTTAGTCTTAGTCTTACTTCTTAGTCTTACTTATTTGTCTTACTTATTAGTTTTAGATTTACTTCTTAGTCCTAGTCTTACTTCTTAGTCTTAGTCTTACTTCTTAGCCTTAGTCTTACTTCTTAGTCTTACTTATTACTCTTAGTCTTACTTTTTAGTCTTAGTCTTAGTCTTACTTATTAGTCTGATACTTACTTCTTAGTCTTAGTCTTACTTCTTAGTATTAGTCTTACTTGTTAGTCTTACTTATTAGTCTTAGTCTTACTTCTTAGTCTTAGTCTTACTTCTTAGTCTTAGTCTTACTTTTTAGTCTTAGTCTTAGCCTTAGTCTTACTTCTTAGTCTTACTTCTTAGTCTTACTTCTTAGTCTTAGTCTTACTTCTTTGTCTTAGTCTTAGTCTTACTTCTTAGTCTTACTTCTTTGTCTTAGTCTTACTTCTTTGTCTTAGTCTTACTTCTTAGTCTTACATTTTAGTCTTAGTCGTAATCTTAGTCTTACTTCTTAGTCTTACTTCTTTGTCTTAGTCTTACTTCTTAGTCTTACATTTTAGTCTTAGTCGTAATCTTAGTCTTACTTCTTAGTCTTACTTCTTAGTCTTACTTCTTTGTCTTACATTTTAGTCTTAGTCTTAATCTTAGTCTTACTTCTCAGTCTTACATTTTAGTCTTAGTCGTAATCTTAGTCTTACTTCTTAGTCTTACATTTTAGTCTTAGTCGTAATCTTAGTCTTACTTCTTAGTCTTACATTTTAGTCTTAGTCGTAATCTTAGTCTTACTTCTTAGTCTTACATTTTAGTCTTAGTCGTAATCTTAGTCTTACTTCTTAGTCTTACATTTTAGTCTTAGTCGTAATCTTAGTCTTACTTCTTAGTCTTACTTCTTAGTCTTACTTCTTTGTCTTACATTTTAGTCTTAGTCTTAATCTTAGTCTTACTTCTTAGTCTTACATTTTAGTCTTAGTCGTAATCTTAGTCTTACTTCTTAGTCTTACGTCTTAGTCTTACATTTTAGTCTTAGTCTTAATCGACCTGTACTTCTACAGGGCCATAAGCCTTTGTGCAGTTCTCAACTCTGGTGTGGGCGGGATGTAGGCAGAAGGAGGATTCCTGTATATCTGGCTAGGCTCAAGCGGCTTATTACTCCATTGAGGAGGTGGCTAACCGATGTGCGAGTCATCTTAATAGACTCAAACACTAGAGCAACGTAGACCCGCTGCATGTCAGGCGCCATACATGCTGCTCTTAACAAACCAACTGTGGTCGGTGTTATGCCTTGCATTTCGGTAGATTTTTCATTAGAATTTTAGAATTTTTTTCCGGACAGCGGCCGTTAAGCCTATTCCTTTCAATTTTGAACTTGCTTGACACTGAATACGGTAGTCCGATCTCACAACCCAGAGATCATGGACATTTTTACCAGAAGATCCACGTGAAAAAAACACAAAGCCAGTTCTCCACCGTGATTCGAACCCGTGTCCTTCGGCACCCGAGACACACCTTACCTCGAGAACACTGACGACTGAGCTGCCATCAGAGTTGATTGACGTGACCTGAACTCGAACTTTTGGTCTGCGTATTGATTAAGTAATGATTGCCTTTACCGCAGTCCTTTTCTTTGCGATTTCTATCGTTTTGTTCTGTCTGTTCAGTGAGTTAATAGCTGGAAGACTGCTTAGGGAGTTAATAACTGGAAGATAGCTTAGTGAGTTTATAGCTGGAAGATAGCTCAATGAGTTTATAGCTGGAAGATAGGTCAGTGAGTTAATAGCTAGAAGATAGCTTAATGAGTTTATGTTAGGAAGACAGCTTAGTGAGTTTATGCCTGGAAAATAGTTCAGTGAGATTATGCCTGATAGATAGCCCACAGAGAGTATGTATGAATGACACCAAAGCGACTTTGCGTGACAGCGAATGGATGGAAACTGATTGTTCTTATGACATGATATAACTCAATTGACCAGAAATTACTCATTTTCCAAATATTTTTCTTCGACCAATGACTGATTATCCAATGCAGTTCCTCTACCAATGACTTATTATCCAATACAGTTCCTCTACCAATGACTGATTATCCAATACAGTTCCTCTACCAATGACTGATTATCCAATACAGTTCCTCTACCAATGACTGATTATCCAATACAGTTCCCCTACCAATGACTGATTATCCAATACAGTTCCTCTACCAATGACTGATTATCCAATACAGTTCCCCTACCAATGACTGATTATCCAATACAGTTCCCCTACCAATGACTGATTATCCAATACAGTTCCTCTACCAATGACTGATTATCCAATACAGTTCCTCTACCAATGACTGATTATCCAATACAGTTCCTCTACCAATGACTGATTATCCAATACAGTTCCCCTACCAATGATTGATTATCCAATACAGTTCCTCTACCAATGACTGATTATCCAATACAGTTCCCCTACCAATGACTGATTATCCAATACAGTTCCCCTACCAATGACTGATTATCCAATACAGTTCCCCTACCAATGACTGATTATCCAATACAGTTCCTCTACCAATGACTGATTATCCAATACAGTTCCTCTACCAATGACTGATTATCCAATACAGTTCCTCTACCAATGACTGATTATCCAATACAGTTCCCCTACCAATGATTGATTATCCAATACAGTTCCTCTACCAATGACTGATTATCCAATACAGTTCCCCTACCAATGACTGATTATCCAATACAGTTCCCCTACCAATGACTGAGTATCCAATACAGTTCCCCTACCAATGACTGATTATCCAATACAGTTCCCCTACCAATGACTGATTATCCAATACAGTTCCCCTACCAATGACTGATTATCCAATACAGTTCCTCTACCAATGACTGATTATCCAATACAGTTCCTCTACCAATGACTGATTATCCAATACAGTTCCCCTACCAATGAATGATTATCCAATACAGTTCCCCTACCAGTGACTGATTATCCAATACATTTTACCTACTAAAGACTGATTGTCACATACATTCCAATGGGAATCTTCTTCTTCTTTTTCGTTCATTCTCAATCTCCCGCTACCAAACCCTGAAAGGGATTAAGTAGCATTCCCTCTTCGATCCCTTCTCCGTAGCCAGTCTGCCCTGCTGCAGCCTGTTATCCAGGATCACTGCGTAGAGGTGTAGAAGAGTCTTGGCAGCTTTGGTTTGCTGGCCATGACGCCAGCAGTCAGCTATGGGTCGCTGATCACTGCAGCTCATGCGCTGCTCAGCATCTTGATTCGCCAATGGAAATGATTCATTATCCCAGACATATACTTATTGCCTCATTATCCCAGACATATACTTATTGCCTCCTTACCCAAGACATTCACTTATTGTCTCATTATCCCAGACATTCACTTATTGTCTCATTACGCCAGCAATTTCCCTTATTGATCCATTATGCCAAACATTCGTTTATTGTCTCATTATACCAGACATTCACTTATTGCTCTATTATGCTAGACATTCACTTATTGCCTCAGTATGCCAGCCATTCACTTATCAATGATTCATTATCACATACATTCCCATAACATTGATTCATTATCACATAAATTTCCATGTCAATGATTCATTATCACATAAATTCCCATAACAATGATTCATTATCACATAAATTCCCTTAACAATGACTCATCATTACTGAAGTTACAAACACAAATTAATAATTTTCGAAGATATTTTGTTAATAATTTTTTAGACATTCCCGAACCAATGACTCATTATTCCTGACATTCCTTAACCAATGACCCATTATTCCAGACATTCCATAACCAATTAATCATTTTCCAATACATTCCCTTACCCGAGACTCATTATCCAATACATGTCACCTACCAATGTCTCATTATCACACATATTTCACTACAAATGACTAATTATACCATACATTTCCTTACCAATGACATTATCTATCCCATACATTTCTTTCTGAGTGACTCATTATCTATCCCATACATTTCCTTACCAGTGACTCATTATCTATCCCATACATTTCCTTACGAGTGACTCATTATCCCAGACATTCTCTTATCAATGACTCATTATCCCAGACATTCCCTTACCAATGACTCATTATTACAGACATTCCCTTACCAATGACTCATTATCCCAGACATTCCCTTACCAGTGACTCACCATCCTAGACATTCCCTTACCAATGACTGATTATCCCAGACATTCCATTACCATGGACTCATTATCCCAGACATTCCCTTACCAGTGACTCATTATCCCAGACATTCCCTTACCAGTGACTCACCATCCTAGACATTCCCTTACCAATGACTGATTATCCCAGACATTCCATTACCATGGACTCATTATCCCAGACATTCCCTTACTAATGACTCATTATCCCAGACATTCCCCTGCCAATGACTCATTATCCCAGATATTCCCTTACCAATGACTCATTGTTCCAGATATTCCCTTACCAAAGACTCATTATTTCAGACATTCCCTTACCAGTGACTCATTATTCCAGATATTCCCTTACCAGTGACTCATTAACCCAGACATTATCTTACCAGTGACTCATTATCCCAGACATTCCTATACCAATGACTCATTATCCCAGACATTCCCTTACCAATGACTCATTATCCCAGACATTCCCTTACCAATGACTCATTATCCCAGACATTCTCTTACCAATGACTCATTATCCCAGACATTCCCTTACCAATGACTCATTATCCCAGACATTCCCTTACCAATGACTCATTATCCCAGACATTCCCTTACCAATGACTCATTATCCCAGACATTCCCTTACCAGTGACTCATTATCCCAGACATTCCCTTACCAGTGACTCGCCATCCTAGACATTCCCTTACCAATGACTGATTATCCCAGACATTCCATTACCATGGACTCATTATCCCAGACATTCCCTTACTAATGACTCATTATCCCAGACATTCCCCTGCCAATGACTCATTATCCCAGATATTCCCTTACCAATGACTCATTATTCCAGACATTCCCTTACCAAAGACTCATTATTCCAGACATTCCCTTAACAGGGACTCATTATTCCAGACATTCCCTTACTAATGACTCATTATTCCAGACATTCCCTTACCAGTGACTCATTATCCCAGACATTCCCTTACCAGTGACTCATTAACCCAGACATTACCTTACCAGTGACTCATTATCCCAGACATTCCTATACCAATGACTCATTATCCCAGACATTCCCTTACCAATGACTCATTATCCCAGACATTCCCTTACCAATGACTCATTATCCCAGACATTCCCTTACCAATGACTCATTATCCCAGACATTCCCTTACCAATGACTCATTATCCCAGACATTCCCTTACCAATGACTCATTATCCCAGACATTCCCTTACCAGTGACTCATTATCCCAGACATTCCCTTACCAATGACTCATTATCCCAGACATTCCCTTACCAATGACTCATTATCCCAGACATTCCCCTGCCAATGACTCACTACGACGGAACTTGTGCGCACAATAACCGGCGCATGAAACAAAAGAAAACTTCCGCTGTGAAGATGAAGAGCAACATGGCGGCCTGTCTCGGGCCGGGATATCAAAGTATTCCACCGATCGGAAGAACGGTTGATCGCGTCTTCGAGGACGCACAGTTCACAGGAGAGATCTACTTGAATGGCAGGAAATTAAGGGACTATCCAAAGTTGTACAGCAAATACGATCTAAGTGACACAGTCTTGATCGGTACGTCGCCTACTGCCCGCTTCCTGTCCTTTTTGTTTGTGTGTATATATAGGATTTTAATGTTTTCCGGGTTACTACCGGTTTGCGTTATGGAAGCTACAAGGGTTTTCTACACTTGCCACACAAACTAGCAATATTTGCAAAAACGAGTATATTTGAGGGACTTGCATTATATATATATATATACTAGACAACAGAAAAGAAAGTCAATTAATAAACAATCTGGATTTTAAAAACAGAAAACCAAGTGACGAATTTGCTTTTCTGCAGGCGCAGTTGAGAAAAGCCTAAGCTAAAGTAAAGCAATAATTCAATTGCAATATAGAATAGTATTAGTAGTAATACTAATACTACACTGTGTCTACTATATAATTATTATAATTTATTTAAACAAGAGTTACGGGATTCTACAAAATTTAACTAGACATCCCAAAAATGTGCCATCATCAATCATTACCTACTCCTAGAACTAGAAGTCCTAGCACTAGCATATCTCACAGTGACAGTAAGCAATCTAGCATAAGTAATAAAATAAATGAGTAATAATTTACTCAACTTGTCTTTCCAATTTATAAACGCTTTTTTGTTTGTTTATTTGTAAGACTTGACAATGTAACATGTTGAAAATGAAACTAAATTAAAGTGAATAGTGCAGTCAGTGTTTCCCAATATTTTTTGACTCACAACAAACACAATTTATAATTGCTATGTAACTTGTGACTCCTACTACATTTGCATGAAAAGGCATTTTTAACAGGGTGCAGAAAATACATTGATTATAATTAGATTTTTCAGAATATAATTAAACTTAATATTTAATGCGATGATTGTACTTGCATCTTGGCAACAAGTTTCAAAATTCATGACTGAGTGTTTAGCCAACCTCATGTCTGCTTCAACATTTAGTCTATTTCTTGCCTTTGTTTTAAAATGAAGAAGTGTTGAAAATCCACTCTCGCAGAGATATGTAGAGGCAATTAGAAGTAAAGCTCGAAAGACAAACATGTTTGTTCATCCATAGCACACCAGAACTGAGTCACCAGTTTTTCATCAAATAAATTACTTGTAGAGGAATTGCTCCCCATATCCAAGAATACATCCTGTACTCCATTTGGAAAGCTGGCTACATTCAGGGAAGCAGAATTGGTTTCATACTCGTGCAGCTTCTTCTTTTGTAAGCTCAGTGAAGTACTGCTGAAATTCCTTTTTAAGGTCACCAATAATCTCCTCTTTCATATTCTCATCCAGTTCACCTTCCGATTTCTCTACCACACTGCAGAGCTTGTCAAACATGAGAATTTTCCAAGATTTACCTTGTGACACCAGTTTTGAAACTTGAATACAAATGCCTGAAGTGTCATGCTCAGATTATTTAGTTAGTCTTACACATCTGCTATGTAAGCAACTATTTTCTTTCAAGCTTCATCTTTAAAGGAAACCACAAGTTGTGTAGTGGTTACTAGATCACGGTTAACTGGTTAATAATGGTTAATAGCGTTAGTCACTTGAGTCTACCTGCTGACAAGGAGGGCAGTGGATCAAGTCCCCAGTAAGACAAATGTTGTATATCTGTTGAGGGTGAAATAAACAAACATAACCAGCATATGATATGGAAACAGTAGTGGTATGTAGTCCTCAGCCTTAAAAACCACTTAGGACTCCATGAGTAATGGGAATAAAGTCGTGTAACAGTTTTTTTAATATGGTAGTTTTAATATACCCGGTATAGCATTACAAATATAAATCAATAATTACCCAAATAATCAATCGTTCTCTGTCAGGAAACAATGAAGCGATACAGAAAGCTGACAAACAACAGAAGTGATGACAACCTCTGATGCCAACATAGCTGCATCAGTTAAACATTCGAAGATCCCAAAGACTATAGATATTTTCCAAAGAAACATGGATACAGAGGGATTAAGATCAATGTGTATTACCAGAGGAAATGGTTTTTAAAAAAATTGGAGGGGTTGAAAGGGGATAAATGTCCAGGGAAAGATGGTATTCATCCAAAATTGCTGTTTGAAATTATAGACCTACTAGCAAAACCATTGGCTATATTATGTTCTCAATCACTTGCAAAAGGGATTTTCCAGGGGATTGGAAAGATGCAGGAGTGATCCCCTTATTCAAAAAGAGCAAAAAAAACCAAACCCAGTGTGCAGTGCTGCACAAGTGAAAAATCCCTTGGCAGTTGGAAAAAGAAAAGAGTAGGCTTAACTGCCGGGGGGAGGGGAGGAGGAGACTGTGTGACTATAACATCAGGTCTTGGTTATGTGGTTAGCGGAGCGACATAGAAGGCGCCTGACAGGCTGCGGGTCTACCTTGCTCAAATTTGTGAATTCACCACTACCAGTCCCCCAAAATAGGCAACCATATTCCAGGTGCTACCAACCTAACGGTTGATAACAGATGCTGAGACTGACCTGGCAAGTCACCAGCTGATTTTCGCCTGCCAAAATAGAATGTAAAAAAGGTCACACCTCCCCAGGATGTCGATGGACTCAAGTGGATTAAAGATGGATGGATAGATAGACAGACAGACTTCTGTCTTCTTGAAATTAATGTTCAGTTCTGCTTGCCGGCGATACACACTCCTTTCTGTTTTCTCTTGAATATTTGAGTGCAAATTATGTAATCTCATCTACATAAGAACAGCAACAACGTTTGTTACAATTTTTTCTTCAATAAGGACTGGCTTATGAAAAACAGCGAGCAAAGTTTAACAAATATTTGTATTAAGGGTACAAGGGTAATCTTATACCACACACTGCCACCGGGAATGAGATGTTAGAGAATTTGTTAGACTAGGTCTCAGCTTTTATTTAAAGGGAGTGACACATTCTTTTTCATTCTGTCTTGGGTAGATTGAAGTATTGTACTTGAGAAATGAACCCGGTAGGTTTGCTGTGAAAAGCAAACACTCTAACCACTAGGGCGCTCAAAAAGCAAATTCTTAAAAATAATATAATTTGTGTCGGAAGGGATACAACACTCTGGCCATCATTAAGGTAATCCACATTATTTAATCTTACCAACATTTTTTAATCACAAAATTTTAGCAAATTCAGTGTAAAATTTAGCAGTTTTCCTGGTTGAACACCAACTGCAGTATTTTCTGGATTTTTTCCTCAGATATCTCTAGAAACCGGTTGGCAGAAGTTCCTCATGAAGTTTGTGAATGCTTGTATGTTGAGAGAGTCAATTGTTACCATAATGTCATCCGTACCATTCCTGATGCCATTCAACAATTGCAGAATCTTACACATCTTAATCTCAGGTAATCACTGTCAGTCATTTTACAGTGTGACTAATTTCTTCATTCTCCTTATTTTCTAGGTCATAAGAGTAGGAAGGGTTGGATATTGGGAGGGCTACTCTATCATTCAGAAATTATAAGCCACAAGACTAAGGAGGGTTGGACAATGGGAGGGCTACTCTATCATGTAGAAACTATAAGCTACAAGAGTAAATAGGGTCAGGCATTGGAAGGGCTACTTCATCATGCAGAAACTATTAGCCACAAGACTAAGGAGGGTTGGACAATGGGAGGGCTACTCTATCATGCAGAAACTATTAGCCACAAGACTAAGGAGGGTTGGACAATGGGAGGGCTACTCTATCATGCAGAAACTATTAGCCACAAGACTAAGGAGGGTTGGACAATGGGAGGGCTACTCTATCATGCAGAAACTATTACCCACAAGAGTAAATAGGGTTGGATATTGGGAGGGCTACTCTATCATGCAAAAACTATAAGCCACAAGACAAAGAAGAGTTGGACAATGGGAGGGCTACTCTATCATTTAGAAACTGTAAGTCATAAGAGTAAGGAGGGTTGGGCATTGGGCTGGCTACTCCATCGTGCAGAAACGCTAAGCCAGAGGAGTAAGGAGGTTTGGGCTGGCCACTCCATCTTGCAGAAACTATAAGCCACAAAGCTAAGGAGGGTTGTGCAATGGAAGGGCTACTCCATCATGCATAAACTATAAGCCCCAAGAGTTATTAGGGTTGAACATTGGGCTGGCTATCCATTATGAATAAACTCTAAGCCAGAAGAGTAAATAGGGTTGGGCATTGGGCTGGCTACTCTATTATGCAGAACAGAGAAACTAAGCCGGAAGAGTAAGGAGGGTTGGGCATTGGTTTGGCTACTCCATGATCCAGAAACTATAGCCACAAGTATACAGAAGGTTTGACATTGGACTGGCTACTCTATCATATAGAAACTTGATGCCACAAGATTAAGAAAAGAAGACATATGCACTCCATAGTAGAAGAGGGGCAACTAAGTCAATTGAAACTGGCGAGGGTTGGACATGGGTCTGGCTACCCCATCCTGTAGAAGGTATTAGGCCAACAATAGATGAACAGAAAATCTCTACACCGGATGGTAGACCATGAGTGGGTGTCTTCTTCATCTTCTGCATTCATTCTTAATCTTCCCATATCAAGCCTTGAATAGGACTTTGCAAGTAGCAGGATTTAGTCCGGAGAACGAAGTGCGTTGTGTCATTAGTTTACAGCTTGACTGCGATATTTGCACCTTTCGGTCTGACACATCCCTCATCGGTAGTTGTTCCGTCTCGGTTGTAGATGGTGCTAGCTACACCTTTCATATAGAAACTATAAATCACATCAACAGTTTCATCAAACCTCTACCTCACCATGCTAGAATAAGCCTAACCCAGTCAAATCATTAATAGAATGTTTATTTTTGTGACAGCCGCAACCAGTTGTCAGTTTTTCCACCTGCCTTATGTCTGCTGAGCTGTCTGGAGGTTCTCCACGCCAGTAATAACAAGCTGGTTTCACTCCCAGAAGAAATAGGGGAACTCAAGAGTCTTATGGACTTGGTAAGTTATAACATTGTGGTGGTTGATGTTTCCATTCTTCCACAGATAGCTCACCAAATATTGTATTTTATCAATTCTATGACGCTATGGATTGTCAAATGCACCACCTAATTTCAGCACCATGAACAAACAAGTAAAAGCTGTGATTCTTTGTCTTCGTTCGTTCTCAAACTCTCACTACCAAGCCCTGAAATGGACTTTGATAACAGCAGGATATAGTTCAGAGAACGAAATGTGTTGTGTGGTAGTTTACAGTTTGACTGTGATATTTGCACCTTTTGGTCCGACACATCTAACTTCAGCAGACAGTTTTGGGTACCGGGTTAGCCTTGCCTCTTCGATTGCTTCTCCTTAGCCAGTCTGCTCTGTTGCAGACTATTATCAGGATCACCACGTGGAGGTGTAGAAGGGTCTTGGTAGGTCTGGTTTGCTGGTCCTGGTGCTAACAGTCAGCTATGTGTCGCTGAGCGCTGCAGCTCATACATTGCTCAGGATCTTGATCCCCTGGATTCTAAGATACATAATTACCACACATATGACGCTAATAATATCAGTCAATTAACTAAGAACAAATGATGTATTAGGTGGTATTTTGTATATCTGAATCGTCTTTCTTCTTCTGTATTAGTGTTTTTTTTTTTATATCACTTCTTTCTTCTTTTTCGGCGTTGATCCAGAAAAAGGACACTGTGACGCGATGTCATAATCTTTCGGACCAAAACATCTGATTTCTGCTGATTTTATTGTTTCGATTACAGGTTTTCCCTCCACAGCGATCCCCATTCTCTTATCCAGACTACATTACTGCAACTTGTTTCCAGGGCTGCCACTTGGACGCGGAATAGTCTTGAACAGCTCTGGTTAGATGACCCTGGTGGAAGCAGCTAGCTATGCGGTCAGCACATTCAGTGTGCTGCAACTTCTGAATCAATATCAGAGTCAACTTCACATCCAAAGTCCTTTTCTTCTGAATCACTTGTCAGGCTGTTGATATCTCCATAATCTCGTATCTTGTTCTGTGAATCATCGAGAGCTTTGCATGACAACATGGACTATGTTCATTTCTGCAACAATGAATATTTGCTTCACTAATGTCACATTTTTGAAATATCGCTCTATTCCTATGTTCTGCATACACAATAACTTTTCTTTTCAAACAGCTGTCCTCTTCTGCATTCAGGCTTTGTCTTTTTGTAAATATTTTGAATGGCAATAACAGATTAAAAGTAACTAAACGTAACTCATTCACTCCCGCAAACCGATACATCAGCTTCCCGATTTTCACAGAAAACCCAGAAGCCGATATATCGGCTTTTGCGACTGTGTTCGCAAAATCACACATTTTACCATTCCTAGTTCTCCTAAATGTTTTATTTTGGTTACTTGCAGAAGCCTACATTTTTCTACTTTTCATTTTCGGAAGAATTAGCGTGTATCTAGTTGAAAAAAAGTTTATTTTCGTACTTTTAACCAATTTTTTTTACTCAATGGCAGCCTTGAATCTAGCCCATGCCCCTTCAGCCAGACCAAATATAGTTTTTACAGTACAAGCTCAGTAATAGTTAGATTGATTATATTATTGCTAACAGTAGTGATGATGAAGATGATAATGATTGTTCTGATAGCGATATTTCAATTTCTTTATCAAGTCTTAGTTCTTAGCCGAGCGACGAAAATGAAAATAAATCTACTGACGAGGGGGCGGTGCCCTCTGTTGTCTCAAGCAATGGTAGTAACAATTCCTAAATTCAGTATAGGTTCAAGATCCTGCACAGCCATACTAGTGTGTATAATATAAATGTGCATACATATATATTTAGTACAGCAGCAACATTCATTCTGGGTGTGAAAAATGTAAACACACAGGTGTTGATTGATGCTTTTATTTTATAGTACATGTTCAACTTCACATGTATCAGTAAAATATAAACACTGTGAAAACAACTGGACCGAATTAGGTGTAACTTTCAGAACATCTTCCCTTGTGGATTACCGTTAATAGAAAGTCATTATGTTATTCGTGTATTGGTTTAGGGCTGAATAATTTGTTTTTGAGGGAAACATTTTTTAAAATAATTTTAAAAATTAAAAATGATTATGCGACTATAATCCTTCATACACAAATGTTCATCTCTATTTGTAAAATATGTGTATTCCATTGTATTCTGATGTAATTGTGAACAGTTTGGTATATATGTGTTATTTCAGGGACCTTTTATTGAAGATAAAGATCACAACTAAGTGATGCTGTGTTTGAGTTTTACATAAGAAAAACATTGCGTCCAGTGGTTCACAATATTTGAGAGGGAATGAGTTAAATGATATGACAATATTATAATAAGACAAACCTGGGAAATTTTGATTTCCAAAATTAGCACATGAATTGGGCACTGATAATGCTACCTGATGTCCTGTCTACCCGACACTGCACAACTTTCTTTTGATAACAACTGTTATACACCGGTGATTGTAAGATGCGTCCTGGTTATACAAATATGCATTTGGGAAGTTAATGTGTGTTGGAATAGAAGAAATACACGGAACCGAAAATACAGCATTGTGACTGAGATGACAGCAGCTAGAAAACCAGAGCAGACCAAGACCCTATTTCATCCGCAAGTGTCAGCCCTGGACACAGGCTGCACTGGGGTAGTTTGGCTAAGAGAATGGGAATCGCCGTGAGAAGACAAACCTGGTACCCAGAATAGCCAGCTGAAATCAGATCTGTCTAGCCGAAAAGCACAGAATTCAGAACCTCGCTGTAAACAACAACATCCTTCACAGAACAGACTACGAAAAAGAAGAAGAAATATAGTAATAAGTAAACCAAACTGGTTTTCATGCGCTTTGTCTTGTATAGTTCTTTTAACTTTCTGTGTTTCAGATTTATAATTTAATTAGCAGATTGGTAGAGCGCTTGCTTCACGTAGCATATGTATTAGGTTTGATTCCTGTTATTAATATGCACCGTTCAAGCTGGCTGTAAATGGTTACATGTCTTGTTGTTTGGGAAGGAAGGGCAACGGAACAGGAAACTGACCACCCGGTCTCATGACAAAGTTGAGGCTTAGTACAGGGAAGTGTCTGTAACACTTCATCCTCGACAACATATTCTGCTATGTGACTGCCATTATATTACCTATTTTAGTATGGTATAAATAATGGATATGGCAGTGAACGATGGACAATCAGCAAGCAAGTGCATAGATCTTTGGATTAAACGGAGATGTGGTTTTACAGAAGACTGCTGCGGATGCCATGAATTGTAAGGAAGACTAATGATACAGTACTCGAAGAGGCACAAAGACAACTCATTGAAAAGATCAGAACAAGGCAGTCATCCTTTTTCGGGCATGTTATGAGAAGAGGCGGTTTGGATCACGTTGTGACAACGGGAAAGATTGCAGGAAAGAGAGATAGAGGAAGGCAGAGAAAGAAGATGTTGGACAGCCTGAGAGAACAGCATGGGTGACAATCAGCAACAGCGTTGGTAAATGACACATGTGATAGAAGTGGATGGAGGTCCATGAACGCCAACCGGCAGGGGACCTGATGAGGATGATGATATATAATGGATAGTCTGGCACAATAGATAGAGCACTTGCCTTGCAGCAACGGAACTGGGTTCATGCCTTTGTTGTTAGCGTTAGCCAACTCAAGTCGACCCAGCTATAAATTGGTAACTGAGTTAGGAAAAGTCGTTCCACAGAAATAGAACTTTGTGTCACTCCACTTTAAAGACTTTATCCCCAGCAGTTTCTGGAACTACCTTTTTAAGATACTAACTCATGGGTGCTGGTCACCTTTACCTCAAAGCTAAGACCTACCTCAAAGCTAAGACCTCTAACACTTTATCCTCTATGACAGTATCTGCTATGAAACTACCATTACCGTATGTTATTTCTGCAAAAACAAAAATTGAACAACAAATAGAAGAATTAGACAAGAAATAAAATAATTGGACAAGAAATATACATGACCAAATGGGAAACCGAACATACTGGTTACACCAAAAACGATGCCTATTACCAGTTGAACCGAAGAGAGCAGGTCGTTGTCTTCAGACTTCGCACTGGCCACAACAGACTGAGGTACCACCTATTCAACAAATTGAAGATAGGGTGTACCGACGAATGCCCGTGCGGTACTGGTAAAATGACCACTGAACATCTGCTGCAAAACTGCCCGACATACGAGGATCAGAGAGAGCAGATGTGGCCATTACCAGTGGAACTGCAAGACAAGCTCTATGGCAGTGGCGAGAGCCTCAGGATGACCGCCGCTTTTCTCAAAAAAATAATGGTTACTGTCTGACTGTGTACGCAGAAGAAGAAGAAGGACAAGAAATATACTAATTGGACAACAAACAGAATAATTGAACAAGAAATAAAATATTTGAACAATAAACAGAATAATTCAACAACAGATAAAATAATTAGACAGCATACGAGGGAAAGTCATTAAATAGGTCACACATAGCTATTTAAAAAAAACTACTAACTGAGGCACAAACTTGAAAACACTTGCTTTTTATCTCTCAACATCATTTCCACCAAAATTGGTTCACTTAACCCATCCCTTTATCTGTGCAAGGACAGGCACATTCAGTTCATTTTGTGTTGTTGGTCAGTTGTCTGGGTACCCACAGTGAGCACACTTTCCGAAAGATCAATCATACATTATGCTGTAGGCTAAACCATGCAAACACCCTTTTGCAGTTGCTGCTCTGCATATTGTTACTTACCTGTCAGCTCAAATCTTCTCCCCACACGCTGCACATATGCTTCTGTTGCAATCTGAACAGGGCTGTCAGGTTGGACTTCATCACCAATTTTTAAGTGTCCTTGAGAAAATTTATCGACCCAGTTTGGCACTGCTTTGCGCGACAAACACTTCTGCCTGTAAACAGGATTCATTTCCTTATGAATATCCTGAAACTGAGAAGAGGAGCAACCAAGTAAGACATTAAGTTATTGGCTGAATTTGTATTTTTAACTTTGACAAGGATAAGAATAGCACCACTGCCCCACAGAGAGCATGTCGTAAGAGGTGACTAACTGTGACATAGCATAACACTGGCCATGGTTAGGTGGTTTGTTTAGAGCAGCATAGATGACGCTTAACAGACTACGGGTCTACTTTGTTCTACTGTTTGAGTCTATTGAGATGAGCTCACGCATCGGTTAACCACCCTCCGTAAGCAATTGTCTAAACGCAGTGGAGTATCAAGCTGCTCTAACCTAGCCCGCTAAGCAGGAAATCCTTCTCTCGGCTACATCCAGCTGGTACCTGCACAGGGGCATCTGTCCATGTAGAAGTACTGGTCAACTAAGAACTTTGACCTTTGTATTAGTATTACTGCAGTACCGTTTACTGTTTAAGACTTAAATTGTAATATGGCCATTTAGCATGCCCAAGTTTTTAGTCTGGGAATAATTTATTTTTGGTGACACTTTGTTTCATGTTAGGATGTGAGCTGTAATGAGTTGTCCCATCTGCCATTACAAATTGGAGACTTGTCCGCTTTACGCTGTCTTAACCTTCGCAGAAATTATATAGTCGAATTGCCTGTTGGTGAGTATTTTGAGATTTGCAAATATTAGTGAGTTGATTGTTTCTTGAAACTGAATTGAATCTTTGGTTTTCAAAAACGATGCCTATTACCAGTTGAACCGAAGAGAGCAGGTCGTTGTCTTCAGACTTCGCACTGGCCACAACAGACTGGTACACCTATTCGACAAATTGAAGATAGGGTGTACCGACGAATGCCCGTGCGGTACTGGTAAAATGACCGCTGAACATCTGCTGCAGAACTGCCCGACATACGAGAATCAGAGAGAGCAGATGTGGCCATTACCAGTGGAACTGCAAGACAAGCTCTATGGCAGTGGCGAGAGCCTCAGGATGACCGCCGCTTTTTTCGAAAAAATAATGGTTACTGTCTGACTGCATACGCAGAAGAAGAAGAATCTTTGGTTTTGAGAACTTTAAAGAAAAAGAAATCGCCTGGAAAAGATGGCGTAACAAATGAAATGCTGATGAGGTTGGGCCAAACAGCAAAGAGAAAGTTACTATCTGTCCTGAACCAAAGCTGGAAAAGGATAATTGTACCTCAGGCATGGAAAGACGATGTACTTATACCAGTAGCGAAGAAAGAAAAAAACAGAACGATACAGGCCTATCAGTCTACTGAGTTGTGTAGGAAAACTGATGGAGCGTATGATAAACACCAGACTGATGTGGCATCTGGAAGAAAAACACATACTAATTCCACAGCAAGCAGGCTTTAGACAGCACAGATCCACTGAGGATCAGATCACTTTCATAGCCCAGGAAATAGAGTATGCTCACCAGGAGAAAAAAACACACAGTTGCGACTTGGGTGGATTTAGAAAAGGCATTTGACAAGGTCTGGAAAGAGGGACTTAAAGCCAAGCTATGAAGAAGTGATGTTTGTGGGAAAATGTACAGATGGATCAGCCACTACCTCAAAAACAGAACAGCCAGAGTTCAAGTACAAGGGCAGATGAGCAAAAAGGTGCACTTGAGCAGGGAGTACCCCAAGGAGGAGTACTGTCACCCACACTCTTTCTGGTGTATATAAATAACATCGCAGAGAATATACCAAGAAGAGTCCACAGCTCCATGTTTGCAGACGATCTGGCTATGTGGACCTCTGAAAAGAATCTCACCATAGCAAGTAATCGGATGCAGCTGGCCCTAACATCACTGGAGGAGTAGGCGAACTCATGGCTGGTAAAAATAAATGAGGAAAAAACAACATGTACGATATTCTCGCTTTCAAACAAACCCCAAAACACCAAAATAAGTCTTAACGGCAAATATCTGCGGCCAAACGACAACCCAAACTACCTGGGAGTCACATTTGATCGGCGCATGACATGGAAAAGTCAGATTGAGAGAAACCGAATGAGAGCCAGACAAAGAATGGCAATCATGAGGAAACTTGCTGGCACAAGCTGGGGAGCAGACGAAAGTATACTAAAAAAACTGTACACTGGAAGAGTGAGACCAGTTCTCGAGTATGGCATTGCGGCATGGACAACAGCAGCAAAGGCGAACTTTGACAAAAACAAGCCATGAGAGTTATAATGGGAGGCATGAAGTCAACGCCAATTGTAGAACTGGAAAAGATTACAAATCTGCAATCCATGACCGACAGAAGAGACTGCAGAGCCCAGCAGCAAGCAGAAAAACTCAGAAGACTGACAATGCATAAGAGACTAAATAATTTTGGAAATTGGAAACTAAAGCGGAGAATCTTTGCAGAAATAGCCAAAGCAAAGATGAACGAAGACCCTATGAACGCATTAAGAAAACAAAAAAAGCCCTTCCCTACTGTACGCAAACCTACCTGGAGGCAGCATATATTTCCAGAGGTGGTAGAAAATATACCAGATATTGGAAACGAGAACAGCCAGACTGAAAAAGAAAGAAGAGACATAACCCTGAGGTACATAACGAAAAACTACCCAAGCATGGACTGGACCCATGCATACACCGACGGTTCTGTAACAAACACAGAACGGAGGGGCAGGGGTATTCCTGAGCCTACCAAATGGTAGAAAAATAACACTGTCAGTGGCAACTGGAAAATACTCAAGCAATTTCAGAGCAGAGGCACTGAGGGCTGCAGTAGAAGCAGTGTTGACAGGCAAAAGAAATGAAAGCCATATAGTCCTGTTTACAGATGCCCTATCCGTAATCACAGCACTAAAAAGCCAGACAAATACTGAACTTAATGACTTAAGAGCAGTACTCTGTCAACTATGCCAGCAGTCTGCACCAAAAAGAGTAGTGGTACAGTGGGTTCCATCCCACTGTAACATCCTAGGCAACGAGGAGGCAGACAGGCTGGCAAAAGAAGGTGCAAGACTACCACAACCAGATCCTAGTGTGACATACGAAGAGTCAAAAAGGCTTATTAGAGCTAGATACATGACCAAATGGGAAACAGAACATACTGGCTACACAAAAATCGATGCCTACATAACGAAAAACTACCCAAGCATGGACTGGACCCATGCATACACCGACGGTTCTGTAACAAACACAACACAGAACGGAGGGGCAGGGGTATTCCTGAGCCTACCAAATGGTAGAAAAATAACACTGTCAGTGGCAACTGGAAAATACTCAAGCAATTTCAGAGCAGAGGCACTGAGGGCTGCAGTAGAAGCAGTGTTGACAGGCAAAAGAAATGAAAGCCATATAGTCCTGTTTACAGATGCCCTATCCGTAATCACAGCACTAAAAAGCCAGACAAATACTGAACTTAATGACTTAAGAGCAGTACTCTGTCAACTATGCCAGCAGTCTGCACCAAAAAGAGTAGTGGTACAGTGGGTTCCATCCCACTGTAACATCCTAGGCAACGAGGAGGCAGACAAGCTGGCAAAAGAAGGTGCAAGACTACCACAACCAGATCCTAGTGTGACATACGAAGAGTCAAAAAGGCTTATTAGAGCTAGATACATGACCAAATGGGAAACAGAACATACTGGCTACACAAAAATCGATGCCTATTACCAGTTGATCAGAAGAAGCAGGTCGTGGCCTTCAGACTTCGCACAGGCCACAATAGACTGAGGTACCACCTATTCAATAAATTGAAGATAGGTGGCACTGACGAATGCTGAACATCTGCTGCAAAACTGCCCGACATACGAGTATCAGAGAAAGCAGATGTGGCCATCACCAGTGGCAACACTAGACAAGCTCTATGGCAGTGTCGACAGCCTCAGGGTGACCGCTGCTTTTTTCGAAAAAATAAAGGTTGACGTCTGACAGCGTACGAAGAAGAAGAAGAAGAATCTTTGGTTTGAATATATCTCCTTATAAGTCTTAACTTAACGTCTGGTTTAGAAGACTCTGCAGAGTTTGTATACAACCACATTCATTTTCTTTTCATCTGTCCCCTCATCACTCATAAAAACTACATCTATTACTCCTAATGTATATTTACACATTAACTATAAAATATGGGTCTAGCACCATATTCCTTATGTACCCACAGACATGAAATCTGGATCTTTACTATCATGAGCAGGCCACAGTCATAGAAGTTTATCTAGTTTGGTACAAAGCCACTCTAGCACCAAGACTATTTAAATGATTCAACAAATGCCAAAAATTACAGATACACAGAGGAGGAACACTAAGGTCTGGTCAGGCAAAATATACTGATCCGACATGTTAGTCGGGGTCAAGTAAAATATACTGTCCAAGACCCTCACCTCGGCTTCCAAGTAGCCCTCCCTGGAATCGGCCGTTTTCATGGCAGCCTGGCTAACAAGGTGAAGAATCGACGTGATGCCCAGAGTAGTGAGTGACAAGCAGATGAAGTCAAGCATGGCACATCCGCCTCGAGGACAATTGATACACTAGTTATTGTGACAATTGATGCCTTATCTCAGAGATCAGCTGTCTCAATACAGTAGTTAATGTGACAATTGATGCCTTCTCTCAGAGATCAGCTGTCTTAATACAGTAGTTAATGTGACAATTGATGCCTTATCTCAGAGATCAGCTGTCTTAATACAGTAGTTAATGTGACAATTGATGCCTTCTCTCAGAGATCAGCTGTCTTAATACAGTAGTTAATGTGACAATTGATGCCTTCTCTCAGTGATCAGCTGTCTCAATGCAGTAGTTAATTGATGACTTCTCTCAGAAATTAGCCATCTCAATACCAAAGCTAACGTATCAATTTATGTCTTCCTTCAGAGATCAGCCGTCTTCAGCTTTTTCGGCTGGACTTTTCCAGCAACAGAATAGAGAAAATACCTACCGTCTTTCGTAAAATCGAAACATTGGAACAACTGATACTTGACCACAATCCGCTGTCATCGCCCTCGGCCCATGTGAGTTTGACTTGTTACTTCTGGCTCACTCTACTATAAGCAGAATTTATTCCGTCTTTCATACTGAGTGTCCTGATGTTATTTTTTTGTTCAATACATGCTTTAGATGTTCAATATAGGCAGGAGACACACACTAAACAAGAAATCTTCAGAAGGTATCATGGGAAGTATGTCAAAATTCGTGGCACAGAGGCAGTTATGTGGCAGATGACCAGCTCTAATCAAAAGGGAAACAAAATGGTGGCTTCCGGTACAGATGGTTTCAATTGTCTCTCTCAGGGGCTCCATCTTGTGTGAATTGTGTGTACAATTTTAAGATAGCTTCCACTTATGTTGAAACTCAACTGTACATTTGGTAGGAAGGAATGAGCGTTTTCTATTGCAAGTATTATAATTTATAGAACCCGTCAGATACATGCTTACAGTTCATGGCTCTCACTATTGTATTTAAGTTTCATGCTAATCTTCACTGAAGTTCAATGTAAATGAAATACAGAACAATACACCACCAGGAGGCAATCTGATTATCAGAAGGAGCCCCCCCATTCCCCCTCGAGCGAGTGTTGCGGCCTATTAAGCTTCTTGACTCTAAGTGCAGGAGCACTTGGGTCCTGAATCCAGAGTGTTGTCCTCGTAGGGATTGAATCCACAATCTTCTGGTTGTAATGTAGGTGACTAATTCATCGAGCCAACTTGTGGTGGTGATGAAACTAGTGTTTTAGGGAGAGTGAAAAAAGTAACTAGTGTTTTAACTAGCTGACCTGTGCAGAACGTGTGCCCCCTCTGTCAAACTGTTCAATATGAAAGAAACAACAACAGTTAACAATGAAAGACTCTCTCCCTTCCCACATCTTTCCCCTGCATCACATCCCAATTGCACTTTTTCCCCACCGTCCAACCTGCCCATCATTTCCTCTATCAAATGAACCCATTACATTGCCAGTCTTCCCACTAAAGCCTGCCCCACCTCAACTTATCCATGATTGTTTCAGATTCAGAACTGTGTTAACAACTTTCATAAATATCCCAGTCAGATTGTAGTGCCTCTGTCAAGTCCTATTTTGATCCACTTATATTGGCATCACATAATTCGACAGCCAGCCAGAACTTCCCCACAACAGAAACAGAGACAAGCGGACATTTGATAAATAATTAGATATTAATATTAAGGTTACTTTTTGACTTCTTGAGTATTTACTGTCCTAAATTCCATTGTCCGTCGGTTGTCCCGTAGTATTATAGAGCTTGCAGGAAATATATCTCTGTTTTCTATATTGACGATGTCTTACAGACCTGCATCAAGGGCAGACAACACATCATGAAGTACTTACAGATTCAAGCAGTCAAGGATGACAGAAAGAGAGGGGTCTTGATCAATGCGGACTCAGATATGAAGCGAGTTGTACGGAAGTCTCTGCCTCCTCAGCAGTAAGTTACCTGCACACTTTCCTTTTTGTGGTTCTGTAAGAACATGTGTATGTATGTGTCAGTCTCTGCAGATTCTATTAGAACATATGTCTGTATGTGTCAATCTCTGCAGATTCTATCAGAACATATGTCTGTATCTGTCACTCTCTACAGATTCTATCAGAACATATGTCTGTATGTGTCACTCTCTGCAGATTCTATCAGAACATATGTCTGCATCTGTCACTCTCTACATATTCTATGAGAACGTGCATTTATATATGTCACTCTCTACAGATTTTATGAAAACATTCATTTATAACTGTCACTCTCAGATTCTTTTAGAACATATGTCTGTATCTATCAGTCTGGCACTTCACTTTGTACCGCCACCACTCAGAGTACTCCTTATTTATGTCCACTCTATGCCTTCTTATCAATTTTCAATCCAGCAGCTTTTGTATGTTGCAATCGATGAAACGACAAGCCTCTGGCTGAAGATTTTTGAGAGAAAAATGTGGGTTGAGCAGGGAGGAGAGCCTGAGAGGAAGGAGTAGGAGTATATACAAGTGGTGGGCTACTAGAACCATCAGTATCCAAACTTATCATTTGCTGATGGAGACTGAGCTCCTATGAGTTTGCCATGTATGTTTATTCAGAACAGACATAAAGATTTACAGTGATTTGTCTTTGACTCAAAGATGTCAAAGACAAGATATTTTCTAAGCAATCTCGAAGCATGGACACTAAGCAACAGAAAGGAAGATGAAGTAATAGGTAACCTGGATTTAAACCCTGCAAGAAAAACGTGTTTGGAAATTTGGTCAAGTTGGAGCTCAAGAAAAATGTGTTTGGAAATTTTGTTAAGTCAACACGCAAGAAAAATGTGTTTGGAATTTTGGTCGTTAACATACACGAAAAATGTTACCATCAGCCTATCCTAGCTTGTCCTCAATCTGTATCTATAGAAGAAGATTCAATCTGTGCATTTTGGTATACACTCTCACTGCTAGTCATGTATGCTCCAGTTTACCAGATGTAGATGTGAATTTTACCAGAGCCAGAGTGGTCCAATTTTTTCCAGATCCACATAGTGATTGCTAGTCACCTTCATGCCCATGTGCTAACGTGACATATTCCAAATGAATGAACAGAGAGAGTGATCTTCATTACCTGTGATGGACGGACAATGCCAGGGTTAGAACAGGGAGCTCTCTTTTGCCTTCTATCACTCAGGGATGCATAGGCAATCAACCAACCCTCGCGAAGCAGCTCTTTTTTACTTCCTTCCAGCTTTTTCCTGTTTTCTTTACTTCTTCCTCCAGATCTCGTCTCCATGTATTCCTTGGTCTGCCTATGCCTCTCCTTCCCTGGGGGTTCCATGACAGGGATTGCCTGGTGATACTGACCTGGGGCTTTCTTAATGTATGGCCCATCTATCTCCACTTTCTTCCTAAGATTTCCTGTTCCAATTGACCTTGTCCCACTCTATCCCACAGTCTGTCATTTGTTACTTTGTCAAACCATTTTATACCAAGTATCTTTCTTAGGCATCTGTTGACAACATCCTGCAGTCTCCTGTCATTGCCTTTGTCATCCTCCAGGTTTCTGCTCCATACAGCAGGACTGGCTTCACATTTGAATTGAAAATCCTTATTTTTGTTGAAAATCCTTATTTTTGTCTTCCTTCTTATTTCCTTGGAGCTTCATACAACTCTTGCTTTTTGAATCCTTTGTTTTAAATCCTTGTCTGTCCCTCCTTGTTGATGATACTACCTAGGTATGTAAATACATCTACCTCTTCCAGTGGCGTTCCTCTCAGCCTGATTGGTTCTGTGATTCCTGCATTGACCCTAATTATTTTTCTCTGTTCCTCATGGATCTTCAAACTGACTTGTTAAGAGGTATAATCCAGTCTATCCAGTTTCATTTGGATTTGGCCGTGGGACAGAAGGGCTATATCATCCGCAAAATCCAGGTCCTCCAACTGCTTATTCAAGGTTCACTGGATTCTATTTCTCCTCATATCTCCGTCATGGCCGGTCCTAAGCCTGGATTAGGAAGGAGGAAGGTTGAGCCTGGGGCCAGCTACGCCACCTCGTCAAAAAACAATTGCTACAAAAATGACAACCAAAACAAACCAAAAGATATCCTCCAAGGGAAAGGTCCCCTCAGCAGGACCTATAACGCATCTCAGTCAAAACCTGAAAGGAAGCTGGACTGCCGACTACCTTTCTTTTGACAAGGAAGCCTTCCAGATTTGGCACCTGTCATGTTAGAACCATGTGGCAGGAGGGGAAGACAGCACAGATTGCAAAAGAGAGGGAGTGATATAGCATTAGTATCCCTTGGCTGAGTGAGACTAGATGGACTCAGTCAGGAAATGTACTATTGGCTACAGGGGATACAGTGATATACTTGGGACATGAGGAAGAAAAAAACACACCACACACAGAGGGAGTGGCCCTAATGCTATCAGCAGAGGCTCAAAGTATGCTCATAGAGTGGAGAGCAACCGGATCATGACTTTTGATGACTACATTTAGAACAAAGAACAAGAAGGTTAAACTAAAAATAATTTATGGATATGCTCCAAGAAATGAAAAGGAAGACATGGTTAAAGAGGTTTTCCACAGCAGATTACAGCAACTAGTAGAAGAGACAGGGAGGAGTGACATTACTATACTAATGGGAGACTTCAATGCAGAACAGGGAGCAACTAGCAATACCACTGTAATCTGCCTGGCATATCGTAAGATGCGACTAAGGAATGTTGGGCATGGAAAAACTTTAAGTCACAAAGCTTAACAGATATCAGGTAATGTTTAATGACTTGACATTGTTGTTACGGATATAGCAGAATGCGGGCTCTCGCTCCTCGGCCCAATGCCATATAATGGTATCTGTACATGTTTATCAGCTGTTGTCTAGTGCCATACAAAGTGTTCCATGTATCTGGCCATGGAGGAAGAAGCATTTTCTTAAAATCACTGAGCACTCAAAAGGTTAGGCATGGAGAAACTTCGTCACAAAATTTAACAGATATCAGGTCAATGATTGATGACTTGACATGTATTTGTTGAACACATGTACCCCACATGGAGCTGAAATGGTAGGGGGATTGAGGGAATGGGTATTTAACTCAGATAGTCAATTATAACATAGTTGGAACATGCAATTACGAGATAAATGCAGAATAGACCAAGCAAAATCGGTCTTCCAGACCATGAAGGGAATATTGTGCAACAAAACTTTGCTGCTGGAACTGAGAAAGAGAGTCCTTTGATGCTACGTGGAACCAGTACTGACATATGGTTGTGAATCATGAATAATCAGCAAGCACGTGCATAGATCTTTGAAAGCAACAGAGATGGGGCTTTACAGAAGAATGCTACAGATCCCATGGACTGAAAAAAAGACTAATTATACAGTACTCGAAGAGACAAAACAAAAAGACAACTCATTTGCAAAGATCAGAACAAGGCAGTCATCCTTTTTCTGGCATGTTATGAGAGGAGATGGCTTGGAGCACATTGTGACAAGAGGAAAGAGAGACTGGAAGGCAGAGAGAGAAGATGTTCAACATCCTGCAACAATGACATGGGCAACAGTCAACAACAGAGTTGGTAAATGACACACATGATAGAAGTGGATGGGGGTCAATGATCGCCAATCGGCATGGCACCTGATGATGATGATGAATCAAATATAGTCATAAAGGAAAGTATAAAAAAAACCTTAATTTAACGTATTTATACTGGTTTAGAAGACTCTACAGAGTCTGTAAACAACCAGTTTCTTCGAGGGTGGTTTAACCGATGTACACGTCCATCTTAATAGACTCAAACACTAATGCTAAGTAGACCTCAGCCAGTTAGGTGCCATCTATAGCTGCTCTTAACAAACGTCTGCTCATAAATAGCGGAAATATCTTACAAAAATAGTCTCTAACACTTTATCTCTGATTGCAGCATCTGTTATTAAACTTTCTTTCCATTTACTTACTACCTTTCTATTTGTCTTGCTCTAATTATTATTTCTGAGTTGCCTCTCCCATTTAAAAGCGTGCCTTCCTTTGTATTTGTATTTTTTCTATAAACTAGGTCAGCAGAAGAGCTCAAAAGCACACTGGGGACTGGAGAGTCAAAGTGGAAGAGGCATACAGTTCTAAGTACCACAGACTCTGGATACAGCACCACAGATGGGATTGAGAGGAATGGATGGCATAGTGGCGAGGTAAGGTGGAGCATGTTGTCTCTTGTTGGTGGACAGAGTCAAGTGTGACACTGGAATATTTTCAGTGTATGAAGGTGTAACAGTGTGGTCAGTCTTCAACTCCATGGCATTACAGTGTTGTCCATCTTCTACATATCCGAAGTCTACATATCCAAAGTGCATTTTGTTCATCCATCTTCTACATATCCGAAGTGCAACTTGTTCATCCATCTTCTACAACTCTAAGGTTTAACAGGGTGGTCTATCTCATACAACTCTAAGGTGTAACAGTGTGGTCAGTCTTCAACTCCATGGCATAACAGTGTTGTCCATCTTCTACATATCCGAAGTGCAACTTGTTCATCCATCTTCTACAACTCTAAGGTTTAACAGGGTGGTCTATCTCATACAACTCCATGGCATAACAGTGTTGTCCATCTTCTACATATCCGAAGTCCAACTTGTTCATCCATCTTCTACATATCCGAAGTGCAACTTGTTCATCCATCTTCTACATATCCGAAGTGCAACTTGTTCATCCATCTTCTACATATCCGAAGTGCAACTTGTTCATCCATCTTCTACATATCCGAAGTGCAACTTGTTCATCCATCTTCTACAACTCTAAGGTTTAACAGAGTGGTCTATCTCATACAACTCTAAGGTGTAACAGTGTGGTCAGTCTTCAACTCCATGGCATAACAGTGTTGTCCATCTTCTACATATCCGAAGTGCAACTTGTTCATCCATCTTCTACAACTCTAAGGTGTAACAGGGTGGTCCATTTTTACTACTCTAAGGTTTAACAGAGTAGTCTATCTCATACAACTCTAAGGTATAACAGGGTGGTCCATCTTCTACAACTATAAGGTACAACAGGGTCGTCCGTCTTCTACAACTCTAAGGTATAACAGGAAATCCTATATTCTACAACTTTGAGATATAACAGGTTGGTCCATCATCTACAGCTTCAATGTATAACAGGTTGTTCCATCTTCCACAACTCTAAGATATAACAGGATGGTTCATCTGCTACAGCTCTAAGGAATAACAGGGTGTTGCATCTCCTTCAACCTGAAGGTCTAACAGGTTTGTCAATCTTCTGTAATCCCATGGTACATCATGTTTATCCGTCTTCTTCAACCCAAAAGAGTAAGATGGTGGTTGATGTGCTATAGCTCCTTCAAACTAGAGAATAATGATGTTGCCCATCTCCTTCATACTGAAGGTATAACAAGATTTTACATCTTTTTAAAACTGAAGGTGTAGCAGAAAGGATCTTTCTTCCTCAGCTCTGTTATTTTCTCCCCTCTTTTACATACTTCTTCTTCTTCTTCTGCGTACACAGTCAGACAGTAACCATTATTTTTTCGAAAAAAGCGGCGGTCATCCTGAGGCTCTCGCCACTGCCATAGAGCTTGTCTTGCAGTTCCACTGGCAATGGCCACATCTGCTCTCTCTGATCCTCGTATGTCGGGCAGTTCTGCAGCAGATGTTCAGTGGTCATTTTACCAGTACCGCACGGGCATTCGTCGGTACACCCTATCTTCAATTTGTTGAATAGGTGGTACCTCAGTCTGTTGTGGCCAGTGCGAAGTCTGAAGACAACGACCTGCTCTCTTCGGTTCAACTGGTAATAGGCATCGTTTTTGGTGTAACCAGTATGTTCGGTTTCCCATTTGGTCATGTATCTGGCCTCTTTTACATTCGTCTTGGTATCTAAAGTGAAGTGTTATTCTGTGTTTTTTGCTTTACGGCCCATTGCATCTGATTTCAGCAGATAATTTTGTATGGGTTTACTTCCTATAGGGGCACTTTTTTACTCAATCCGTACATATGCATGATCGAGTTGTCGGCTATGTCACTAGCCATTCTTCAACTCTAAGGTATAACTTTTATTATTTTTGTATATATTAATTTTAAGTGTAGCTTCATGTTGTGGTATGTAATGTTAGCAGACAAGGAATGCTTTCTCAACTAAATTGCTGACGAAGTCGAAGCTGGTTTCGCATTTCATGACCTCAGACCCACCTATCAAGCTTCTCCTCCCTGTAGGCAAGCAGAACGAGAAAAAAAAACATAAGAGTAGTCCGACGGCTCCTTATGCTCATACAAGGAGGTAGCAAACAGGTGGAAGGAGCACTACACACATACACATATGCTCTTAACCACCCTTCGGCAATGAGATGTCCCGACCTGTCTGCTGAATCTTTGGATTCTCCTCCAGATACAGAAAACCAATATTAAACGAACAGGTATTTACAGGTATATAACACTACTCTCGGTTCTGGGGAAGGTGTTTGCCCACGGGCTGCTGGCTAGACTCAAGCCTCTCTTTTTTGCACAAAATGTGGCCCACAATAGTCTTTCTTCACCCTGGGTCGTTCTACAACCGACGCTATCCTTGCTCTGCACCTTCTCACCGAACTGCACTGCGCCTTCAATCGCTCCTTCTGCACTGCTTTTGTGGACTTGAAGTACGCCTTCAACTAGTGAATTGACTGGCTTTATCGAAACCAGGACAGGACATTGTCCTGTTCGGCACAGACAGCTCTGTGGAACTATTAGACTGCAAAACGCCTCTCTAGAGCTGTCTATATCCTAGGTCAAGACCAAGATTCAGAACCTCATCTCTGACATTGCGCCCCAGGATATTGAAACCCAAGGTCACACTACGGAGGGCACCAACGAATTCCTCGATCTCGGTAGCATGATATCATCCAATGGGTGCAGTGGTCCTGATATGTCAAGGTGGATCGGACTAGCTGCGTCTGCGATGCATGACCTCTGACATGTGTGGATTAATGGCAAGATCTCCCTTGGGACAAAAATTCGCATTTACCAGTCCTGCGTGGTCCCAGTCCTAATTTACGGCACCGAAACCTGGACATTGCTGAAACATGACATGTTGAGACTGGAGGTCTTCCGCATGCACGACCAGCGGCATTCTATGGCATGACTACATCCGCAACGTCGAAGTCTCTGCTAAAATTGGCCTCCACCCAATCTCAGAAACACTTGACCGACACTGAGTTTCTTTGTTCAGTCATGTTGTATGGCTGGACCAGGAAACCCTGGCCAACAAAAACTACACAAGTCATTCCTCGGTGCCAAAAGTCTTACCCTGACCGGCTGGAGGTGCAAAAGAAGCCGTCCCCACACAGTATGGCTCCAGCAGATGTCAACCTCCTCCCCCGCCCTGGACGAGGCATAGAACCACATCACAGCAGTGGGTCATGGATGTGGCAGACTGACGCAACGGGCTTCAGGCGTCTAAGCGAACATTATTATTATGTTATGTTTTGTGTTATGATATGTTATACTGTATGTTATGGTATGATATGTTATGTGTAAAGTTACCCACTGCAGATTGTCTGCTGTGAAACATCCATCTGTAACTGTCACTCACTGCAGATTATATCAGAACATAACCTGTAACATTTGACCTGTCTTCTTATGTTATGTTATACCCAATTATTTGTACACTCCAGGCAGACCTATAGGAGTTCAGTCTTTTTCAGAAAATGGTTTAAGTTGTTGACACTAATAGTTACCATAACTCTGCTGTTTGTACACATTCCTCATGATTGTACATATTCCCGCTCTGTCCTCTCATGTGTCCCTTCCTGCTCAAACCACATTGAATGTCCAAAATGAACGAACTAATCCAAATGGAAAAACCACAACATATTTCCATGGACATATCAGATATAGATATAGATTGGATGCACATATCTTTTAGAGCAAGGTGATGTAAATGTAACTGGTTGTATACAGACTCCGCATGGTCTTCTAAACTAGTATAAAGACGTTAAGTTAAGTTAAGTGTAAGTTGTCAAATAGTGTGAATTTCAGTCGAATCCGTGGCCTGGCCACATCTGAAATGGACTAAAATGTGAGAACAAGACTAGACCTCAGCCTGTTAGGCACCACCTTGGTGCGGCTACAAAGCCAGTAGATCCATATACGCATCTGAAGGTTTGACACCTATGTCTGTTATCCACTCATGCCATATCCGTCCCTTTTATAACTTCCTTTGAAGAGATTGTTTAAATAAATGATGAAGTTTAATCAATCAATCAAAACTATTCCACTCCCTGTGGAGCATAGGTAAAGTTATCTAATGTTGACCTACATACATGTTTAAATATTTATGGCTTAAGTGAATTGACTTTTTATTTGTTGAATGTCTTCCACAACGGCAGGAGCTGGCAAGCCAGAGGATGGAGTATGAACGTCAACAAAAGCAAGAGCTCATCAGGGTACAGCAGGAAGAGGAAGAGGAACGAGAGAAGGAGGAGAGGAGGGCGGCAGCACTGAAGTTGCAGGAGGAACAGAGGTTATTGTTGGAGAGAGAAGAAGGGCTAAGAAGGAGAGATGAGTTGAAAAAACAGGAGTTGGTGAGGCAGGAGGAGTTTAGGATTCAAGATGAGAGGAGGAAAGAGGATGAGGAAAGCTGGAGAAGAGAGGAGGAGATAAAGAGGATGGAGGAGACTGTTATCATGCAGTGAGTACTTGTTTGATTGTTCAGTTGTGTATGAAAGTTGTAAGTGATTGTCCATGTTATTCTGCGTGGGACAAGATGGGTGAGTAAAATAGATTGAGGGGAGTGTGTGTCAGATTTTGATTCAGGCAGAGATTGTGGGATTGAGAGTAAATCTGCTTGATGCAAGGCTGCCAGCTACAGTGGTTAACCCCCCCCCCCCCCCCCCCCCCCTCGTCGCTGCTCTGTCTGTGCCGAGCCAACAAGAGGAGGAAAAGATCGTAGTGGGGTTCTAATATAGTAATTAGGTGTAACAGTGTCTCACCTGTCTTCCACAGAGGTGAGATGGAGACCAAGCAACTTAGTGACATAAACAGAACAGAACCTAGTCCAACAGAGAAGAGCAGTATTAGCAACAGGTAGGCCATTTGTCCGTTCATCGTCTAGTGCCATGCTGAGTGGTATATGATCAATCCCTTCGACAACCACCTGACCTTTGAGCATTATCACCAAATCTTCATCTTTGTCTTTTGTTCTCAAACTCCCCCTACCAAATCTTGAAGAAGGCTTTGCAAATAGCAGGATGTAGTCTGGAGAACGGGATGCGCTGCGTCGTAGTTTACAGTTTGACTGCGATATTTAGACCTTTCGGTTCGGCACATCCGGCTTCAACTGGCATTTATTGGTGCTGGATTATCCTTCCCTCTCTGATCCCTTCAACTTAGCCTGTCTGCTCTGTTGCAGCCAGTAATCCAGAATTACTGCGTGGAGGAGTAGAAGGGTCTTGGCAGCTCTGTAACGCTGGCCCTAATGCTAGCATTCAGCTCTGTAATGCTGGCCCTAATGCTAGCATTCAGCTCTGTAACGCTGGCCCTAATGCTAGCATTCAGCTCTGTAACGCTGGCCCTAATGCTAGCATTCAGCTCTGTAACGCTGGCCCTAATGTTAGCATTCAGCCCTGTAACGCTGGCCCTGACGCTAGCATTCAGCTCTGTAACGCTGACGCTAGCATTCAGCTCTGTAACACTGGCCCTGACGCTAGCATTCAGCTCTGGATCGCTGGCCCTGATGCTAGCATTCAGCTCTGGATCGCTGGCCCTGATGCTAGCATTCAGCTCTGTAATGCTGGCCCTGATGCTAGCATTCAGCTTTGGGTCACTGACCTCTACAGCTCATGCACTGCTCAGCATCTTGATCCCAACCACCATATCAGACACTTTCTGTTTTGCCATCCCAGATCTTCTTTATCTCTCTGCCTGATCTTTACAGTTGTCACAACATTTTCCTGACCCTACCCCCTGAAAGTGTGTCCAATGAATTTTCTCTGTCTGCTTTATAATTTAGTTAACGTTGATTATGTAATATTTTCTTGTCATAAACGTATGTTGAATTTCTTGGCTGTTCAAGGTATAAGTATTCTTCTTCTGAGGAGCCACATTTCTGCTGATACAAGTAATTTCTCAGTCCATTGTTCAATACTCGCATGCATATAGCAATATATATTCTGCATAACACTGCAAGACTATCTCTTTCTCCCTGGCCTTATGACCCTCCAGTCTGCCCACATATAGATGGGTACCTTACATATTCAGAAGACAATGTGACAAGGAAGGCAGCTGATCTTGACTGCAAGCTGAGACCTATTACAGTGTCTCCCGGAGAGGAAGACTAACGTCTGGTCAGGCAAAACATACTGATCAGGTATGTTAGTCAGGGTTAGGCAAAATACACTGACCAAGACCCCAACCTCAACTTCTACGTCTTCCTCTCTGGAAACGGACTGTTCTTCTTGGCAATCTGACTAAAGAGGTGTGTGATCGACATGATCCCCATAGTAGTGAGCGCCATGCAGATGAAGCCAAGCATAGCACAGCCGCCTTGAAGACAACAGTCCACCTTCATCAGCACGCTCAGGATGTGAGGAAAACATCAGCCCACCACTAAATGTCCTTTTCAGGGCGCTCAAAAGAGTAAATCTACACATTGTGGGCATTCACAACAGCAACAACAGTGACTCATCTAACACTTTATCCCTGATGACAGTCTTTGCTATTTGACTATGATTACCTGTATTTTAAATCAGGGAATACAAGAATGAGTAATCTACTTTCCACAAAGAAGACAATATATATCATTGATATACTGCCTTTCTTATTACCATTGATAATACTTGTTTTACATAAGATAAGTTTTGCTGTTAGTCGTTCCTCTTTGAAGTTGTTTTGGAGTATTTGCTTTGCTGTCTGCATGTTTATTTAGTGTTTATTTGAGCCATGTTTTATATTCATGTAACATTGATTCATTTTGATCAAATCTTTAGGAAACTAATGTGGCTTTTTGTTGTTATAGGCGGTTTAGTTAGTCTGGCAAAACCATTTTTAGGCTTTGACTGGTGTAAAATTAGAAGTTTGGTTCTGGCCCTTAATATTTTAGAAGTTTGACTACAGCCTTTATAATTTTATAAATTATTTTAAACTCTTACAATTTTAGAAGTTGACTCCAACCTTTAACGTTTTAGAAGCTAGACTAGAACTATAGTTTATTACTTTTAACAATGCATACCAATCCATACTAACTAAAATGAAGTTAGAAAGTTTGATATACTTTTCAATAAATGAATATTTGACTTTCATAGATTAGACAACTTTTGTTATCAATCAATCAAATCAATCTATTTCAGTTCCATGCAGAGCATAGGTCTTTTACATCTACTTGCCAAATCGTCCTGTCCTGCAACATTTTTCAAATTCTGTCCACAACTTTCCTGCTGCCATTGTCTGTCATAATCTCTCATTTCCATTAATGTGTAGGTCTACCTCTACTTCTCTTGTCTTGGGGATTCTAGACCAGAGACTGTTTTCTACAATGTGTGTTCTATCCAAAACTAGCGCCTTCTCTTTACATTGAGTCCCACTGATAAATAAATACACGTGTAGGATAAATACAAACATGCTTAGTATCAATAAAAACATGTGTAGGATAAATACAAACATTCAAATGATATATAAAAAACTTGTGTATGGTAAATACAAACATGTGTATGATAAATAACATGTGTAGAATTAAAAAAACGTGTAGTATAAATAAAAACATGCATATGATAAACACAAACATGTGTAGTATAAATAAATACATGTGTAGTATAAATAAAAACATGAGTATAATAAATACAAACATGCATATAATAAATATAAACATACGTAGTATAAATAAATACAAATATAGGAAAAAAAAGTACATGTGTAGTTTAAATAAATACATTTATAGGATAAATACATACATGTATAGGATAAATAAATATATGTGTAATTCAAATAAATATATGTATAGGATAAATAAATACATGTGTAGGATAAATAAATACATGTATAGGATAAATAAATACATGTATAGGATAAATAAAAACATGTACAGGATAAATAAAAACATGCATAAGATAAATACAAACTGCATAAGATAAATAAAAACATGTATAGGATAAATACAAACATGTATAAGAAAAACATAGACAAAATTAGCACTTTTAACATATGTAATTTTATTCACTAGAGAGAGAGAGAATGAGAGAGAATGAGAAGCAGTGATGATCCAACATTGAGGAAATGCTCATTAGTTGTATCTGTCGGGAGACCCTGATGCTAGTGACCAGGTTTTACCAGCACACTCCAAGGATACATCCTTGACTGTGCATATGGAAGGCATCAAGTTGCCTATGATCTTCTTGTTCGAGCATCCAGGTTTCAGAGCCATTCAAGAGGATTGGAATGGGGCAGGATTTATAGAAGCTCAGATTGATTCCCAGAGAAAACCTCTGCTGGGTTCAGACTTTGTACAGAAAGTTCACGGAGAACACTGCAAGGATGACCCTTCGAGCAATGCAAGGGCAACAGTATGCATTAGAAGTCAGTCAGACGGACTGGTCCCTGGTGGGACCGACTTGGTTGCCATTGACAATAATTCCTGCCTCGGTCTGACTACTGCCAGGAATCTTGATCTTCTCCCAGGAAATGTGCAAGCCTAGGTGTAAACAGGTAGAAGGTTATGCAATTCATGGTAGAAGGCGAACAATGAATGAGATTTACACATGGGGCTATACATTTCCTGTAGAAACTGTTTTATATTTGTCCTTATAACTCTGGGTTGCATAGGGGTCATCAGCCAAGCCCCCTTCAAACAGACCTGTCCTATGTTATATCCACCAGTTCTTTCAAGCTTCCAGGTTCACTTGTATCAGCCTCTATGTCATCTTTCTATGTGCTCTATGTACTTCCGTTGTCTCTATTTCCCTGTGGGTTCCATGATAGAGATTGCCTGGTGATACTAACTTGAGGTTTTCGCATTGCATAACATATCCAGTGTCACCTTCTTCCCAAGATTTCCTGTTCCACTTTTGTTTGCCCTAGCCCTGATCAACCTGTTTTTCTCCTGTTCAACCTGTTTTTCTTCTGTTGCCCCTGTTTTTGTCCTGTTTCATATGTCTTTGACCTGTTTCACCTGCCACCTGTTCCACCTGTCTTTCTCCTGTTCGGCCTGTGTTTGCCCTTTTCCACCTGTCTTTGTCCTGCTCCACCTGTCATTCTCCTGCTCCGCATGTCTTTCTCCTGCTCCACCTGTCTTTCTCCTGTTCAGCCTGAGTTTGCCATGTTCTAATTGTCTTTCTCCTGCTCCATCCATCTTTCTCCTGCTCCACCTGTCTTTCTCCTGTTCAGCCTGAGTTTGCCATGTTCTAATTGTCTTTCTCCTGCTCCATCCATCTTTCTCCTGTTCCATTTTTCTTTCTCCTGCTCCACTTTTCTTTCTCCTGCTCCACTTTTCTTTCTCTTGTTCAGCCTGTTTGCCATTTTCCACCAGTTTTTCTCCTGTTCTGCCTATCTTTGCCATGCTCCACTTTTCTTTGTCCTGTTCCACCTCTTTCTTCTGCTCCACTTTTCTTTGTCCTGCTCCACTTTTCTTTCTCTTTCTCCATCTGTCTTTCTCCTGCTCCACTTTTCTTTGTCCTGCTCCACCTGTCTTTCTCCTGCTCCACCCGTCTTTCTACTGCTCCACTTGTCTTTCTCCTGCTCCACTTGTCTTTCTCCTGTTTCACTTGTTGTTTCACCTGTCTTTCACCTTTCACTTGTTGTTTCACTTGTTTTTCTCCTGTTTCACCTGTTTTTCTCCTGTTTCACTTGTTATTTCACCTGTCTTTCTCCTTTCACTTGGGTGTGTTTCACCTGTTTTTCTCCTGTTTCACATGTTTCACCTGTCTTTCTCCTTTCACCTGTTTTTCTCCTGTTTCACTTGTTATTTCACCTGTCTTTCTCCTTTCACTTGGGTGTGTTTCACCTGTTTTTCTCCTGTTTCACATGTTTCACCTGTCTTTCTCCTTTCACCTGTTTTTCTCCTGTTTCACTTGTTGTTTCACTTGTTTTTCTCCTGTTTCACTTGTTGTTTCACCTGTCCATCTCCTGTTTCAAGAAACTTCAGGCCACAAAAAAGATAAAATATTCCTCCACAGAAAAAGAGAAGCTGCTAAGCCAAGACACTAGTTCACATTACCTGGTTGATCATCTTAAATTTACATAGAAGAAGAAAATGAAAAATTAATTAAAAGTTGTAGTCATTGTGGTGTGATATGTTCTTTTTGTTTTGTTTACTCAAGAACTGTTTTATTTACTCCCTTATTAGCAGTTGTGTTTTACTGATGTATTTTTGCATGTTTTAAAATATTATGTTGGTTCCGTCCCCACTTTTCTAGCTACCACCAACACACCAATACCTCATCCCAGAACAGCAACCGTCCTCAATATCCACCACCAGTACCTCCAACATCATCATCATCATCATCACGGCTGCCGCAACCACCATCATCTTTGCCTGTGCATGGCTTCTTATGGCCCATGAGCCCTTCATCATCGCTGTCATCGACGTCGATGTCATCATCAACCTCTTCATCATCATATCATATGTCACCACAGCAGCAGCAGGAAGATAATAACTACATATTAAGTGAAAATGACTATAGGTATGAGCTCGTCACTATTGTCCGTATGTTTTCTTTGTAATCTGTAATCTTGTCATTCACTCAGACAGAATTTGATTCTGATGTTAAGTAACCAAAAACTGTTTGAATATATTCCGATCTTTTGCCCTGGAGTAGCATTTAACTTTTACGTTGCCGCATTATTTTTTCAGCACGTCACATTTGACTTCGGATCTTGACTTTGAGAGCATGTAACCTTTTTTATTTGTTGGCCTTAAGATATGACTTTGTTGTGCGTACTTGTTCGTGTTATTTTTGTTGTGTGTGTTAGTTTCTGAGATACAAGAAGAGGGTCTTTTTGAGGGTCGAGGGGTAAGGCACTCGCCTCTCAAAGCGGTGATTGGAAACTGTGTGGGTTCGAGCCCCGCAGGTTTCAAGTGACCCTTGGTCTCAAAGAGTTGGGACCAGAGCGCCTGCATCCTGAATTGCCTCCAGTCATCTTGACTTATGTCTTGCCACTGGCCCAAGGTAGTTCAGGACCAGAGAGTGAGTTTGATGACCAGCCCGGGTTCTTCCACACTAAAGTCCAAATACAACACAAGTTACATCATCTTGACAAAACGATGGACAACAAACTTTTTACAAGAAGTTCAATGTGATTTTTACAAGAAGTTCAATGTGAAAATATTGAAAAACAGCATAAACATATAGACTCACCAACTTCTGTGACTCACAGACTTTCGCAGTCCCTTGTTTGGGAAAAAAAAATCCACAGAAAACGGATTATGAATGTTTTCAAGATGGTCATTTCTTTGAGTTTCCACTATAAACGTAATTAAGATATCTAGATAAACAAACTAAACAGATCTACCTGAGAAAGATCTGCTGCAAAAACTTAACTCCCCCATTCTCAATCTTCAAATCCAAGTGAAACACAGAAGAAATCATTTTCAAAAGTCTGAAACAAATTTCAGAGTCGCTGTTGTTTTTGGACCAGGCAAGATGGAAGTCTAGCTCTCTACAATCAAATTAGCAGTATGTTCAGCCGATTTCTGTGGTAGCCCAGTTTGACTATCTATGATTTAAAATGCTTCGTAAAAACGGCGGCCGTGAAACGTCGGAAAAAGCAGCAGACATTGTCACTAGACAAATTTTTTTCGCTGTTGGCAACGTAAAAGTTAAAACGTCTGGTTTCAAATATGAAAATCAATTGCTTGTCACAAGCGATGTTGGTGACAGTGTCATGATAGAGCAGAGCAATTTACTTTTAATCATCTATGGTCTACACTGGGACTTGAGCTCTAATTAGATTTAAGCGAGTGAGGTTTACGCACTCTTTCATCCTGAACTACTGTGCTCCAGTGTCAATACGTGTTATTCAAGACAACTAGAGGCAGACCATGATGCAGATTTTATTTCCTTACCACAGCATGCTTGGGTAGGAATTTAGTTAATTTCCTTTAATGTCTATTTAGTCTAGTAGTGGAGCACTCATTTATCATGACAAAGCTGCAGGATTCAGATACTTGCAGTTGTAGGACCACCAGAAAGACACATTTTGTGGATGACTGAGTGGATACTTGCAGTTGTAGGACCACCAGAAAGACACATTTTGTGGATGAATGAGTGGATACTTGCAGTTGTAAGACCACCAGAAAGACACATTTTGTGGATGAATGAGTGGATACTTGCAGTTGTAGGACCACCAGAAAGACACATTTTGTGGATGAATGAGTGGATACTTGCAGTTGTAGGACCACTAGAATGGCACATTTTGTGGATGAATGAGTGGATACTTGCAGTTGTAGGACCACCAGAAAGACACATTTTGTGGATGAATGAGTGGATACTTGCAGTTGTAGGACCACCAGAAAGACACATTTTGTGGATGAATGAGTGGATACTTGCAGTTGTAGGACTACCAGAAAGACACATTTTGTGGATGAATGAGTGGATACTTGCAGTTGTAGGACCACCAGAAAGACACATTTTGTGGATGAATGAGTGGATACTTGCAGTTGTAGGACCACCAGAAAGACACATTTTGTGGATGAATGAGTGGATACTTGCAGTTGTAGGACCACCAGAAAGACACATTTTGTGGATGAATGAGTGGATACTTGCAGTTGTAGGACTACCAGAAAGACACATTTTGTGGATGAATGAGTGGATACTTGCAGTTGTAGGACCACCAGAAAGACACATTTTGTGGATGAATGGATACTTGCAGTTGTAGGACCACCAGAAAGACACATTTTGTGGATGAATGAGTGGATACTTGCAGTTGTAGGACCACCAGAAAGACACATTTTGTGGATGAATGAGTGGATACTTGCAGTTGTAGGACCACCAGAAAGACACATTTTGTGGATGAATGAGTGGATACTTGCAGTTGTAGGACCACCAGAAAGACACATTTTGTGGATGAATGGATACTTGCAGTTGTAGGACCACCAGAAAGACACATTTTGTGGATGAATGAGTGGATACTTGCAGTTGTAGGACCACTAGAATGGCACATTTTGTGTCAGTTATGTGTGTACTTTTTTGGGAAATACATAGAGTCACAGATTTCCTTGGTTAATTCAGTTCACCATGTTTCACCATGCAGTATTGTGGAACTGAGAAATAAAAGCCATTTGCCCAAAGAGCTGTAGCATAGGATACAGAATAGGTTTTAATTTCACACTAAATAGAAAAAAACAACTTATGTTGTACTAGGATTTGAACCCCTGTCCTCTAGATACCATATTTCTTTGATTTTGTGGCGCCATCGATTGTAAGTCGACGGCCAAGTTCAGCACCAAAAACACAAAATATTAAAAGCTGCGATTATAAGACACATAGTACCACACATACACACACAAAGAAATTAATAATATCATATATATATAAAACTTACAGGAAGTTCAACTACCAAATTTACACATGCGTTTGGCAATTCCAATGCTGTTGAACCCGTCTACATTACGTCAGGCAACTTTCTTTCGACAACGATTGTAAGGTGGCATAGATTAAAATTGCATCCTAATATTAAAGACCTTTAAATAGGAACAAATGTGTGCCTTAGAATCAAAGAAATATGGGAGATGGAAAAGCAAAAAGAATTTACAAAATATAAGTAACATCCTCGAATTGGTAACTATGTTAGTTGCATGAAATGTGGCTATTTGATAACTTATTGCATTTTTATTTTATTGTGTATTTTGTTTATTTGTATTTGATTGTGCTGAACAAAAAAAACTAGACAGAAAATAAGATGGCTTGGTCATCTCATGAGAACACAACCTGATCAACTTACATGACACGCAAATATATAACAGGGTCGTCTATTTTCTACAACCTTAACTGATCTGGTTACATGGCACGGGGAAGACCACATTGTTGATGGATGGATGATATTGCTGAAATGAGTTTTGAAAATCTCGGCTCGACTATAAGCAACGGATTAAAAAAAAATGGAAATAAAGAGAAGAATGACCATGGCACTACAGAGGTTAACTAAAATAAAAAACGAATAGCAGAATACTAGCAACATGACAGAAATAAACATCTTGAGGACTTGCATCTTCCCAGTGGCTATATACAGATGCGAGACACGGTCAACCACACAAACCCTACGGAAAACGATAGAATCCTTTGAGCTAAAATGCTACAAGAGAGTGCTCAAAATACCGTGGATAGCGAAAAAGAAAAACGCAGAAATCTTGCAGGAGCTCGATATAGAAGAACAAAATGTAGAACAAAAACTGGCTAGTAAACAACATTACGTCTTGGAAATTAACATACTTCGGCTACATCAAACACCACAATGGCTGGAAAGAACGATACCTGAGGGTATAGTATCTGGCAAAGAGGCAGAGGCAGAAGGAGGAGAAGAGATGGGTAAGGGACAGAGGCTATGGGGTTGATAGTTTTAGAGCTGGCCAGGGATCGAGTGTCTTGCAGATTGAATGTCATGAGAGCGATGTTCAACAAAGGACATGCTGATGATGATGAAATAAAAAGAAAAATTTGTTCAATTTTCTGACTTGGATGTTCAATTATCGGTCAAGTCGGACCAAATGTTAACATGTTAGAAATGGAAGGCTTGTATACTGACTGCCAATTAGTCAGTCCTGAAAGACTACTTTGACCCGCAGAAACTATAAGCCACATGTAAAATTAAAAGAAAGACTTCAACATTCCATTCGGATATTGGTCCATCACATGTGATGAAGACCACTCTCTCTGTGTGGAAAATATTTTCCTTTTGCTCTGTCTGCTGAAATGAGTGAAAGAGTAACTTGCACTGTGATTTGGATTAAAGTGAGGAAGATTTTAGCAATTTTTTAACCTCACTCTCTCGTCCTGATTTGCCTTTGGCCAGTGGCAAGACATTATCGAGACGACTGGAGACATCACAGGATGCAGATTTTTCCTCAGGGTTTACGCCCGAAGCCTTTCCTGTAAACAGGTATCCTGCAATGTAACGAGGATGGGGCATCTAATAGGTTGGGAATGTAGGATGACCAGGATTAAATCTCTATGTTCATAACAAATGGCAAAGGAATCTGTAGTACCAAATAATGTTCCAAATATTCACAAAGCGTTGTCACAGAGTGAAAGTCAAAGCCACACACACAGTGACAGACGCACTATGATTAATCCAACTTACCTGAAAGCCACAACCCATGCTAGAAGAGAAGTGACTACACCAAGGAAAAGAAAATCAAAGACCTGTAAAACCCATTATAGAAAAAAACCCAACAAAGTCAAGTCAGACTAATTAGAGTTTTGCATGGAGCTGGCTACTTCATCCTGTTGACACTATGTCACAAGAAAAGTAGAAAAAGACCCCCAGGCCCTATGATAGAAGAGAAGTGAAAAGTTCATTGAGTGTACGCTCATATTGATATTATGGAACTAGAAGCAGGAAGTGTATTGTGTAGGTCATCAAATGGTCATCTTCAGGTCACATATTGGGTACAACAGTTAGAAACAGATCTGACACTGGACACATGTCAGCCAAACACGTGTGGCATCTGACACATGTCAGATGAACATGTGTAACATCAGTCGCATGTCAGTCAAACACATGTGGCAACTGTCGCATGTCAGTCGAACACTTGTGACATCAGTGACATGTCAGTTGATCACGTGTGGCACTGGTCATCTAAGTCAAACACTTGTTACTGACCTGTCCAACGATAACTAGTGAAAGGAGAAGCATGTCACTAGAACATGATAAGTTCATTCCAGTTGCTGGATGAATTTGTGGTGGGACTGAGGAATAAAAGACAGTTCCAAAATGTAGTGAAGTGGGCCTGCTCTTTCTTCCTCGGTCAGGAATCCTTTCATCCATACAGGGAGTATAAAGAAATAGTAGTTATCAGATATGAGGTGGGTTCTAAATACTGTCATAATTGGGAGTGGAGGATGAGCTCTCAAACTCCAGTGAAATGCTCTCATATAGCCCCAGACAGCAAGGACCAACTGCTAGCATGTTGTTGACCTGTTTCTACTAGGAGATGGGTGAGTCCTAATACCAGATGGAGGCTTCCAGTTGATGAGATGACGTAGTTCATCTTGGAGAAGGAAAACTGACCTTAAACCATCTGCTGCTTTACACATGATTCAGGAGTATCTAAGGCTACTGAAGGAAAGCAAAGGCAACTCATCTAGGTGATACTTATTAGCTTGGAAAAGACAGTCCATCTAGGAGAAAGATAACTATGAGCTCAAACCATCTTGAAGGTGGGTTGGGATAGTCCCTGGCTACAGAGAGTTAACCTAAATAAAAAGATTTGGTAGAAATTGGATGTGCCGAGCGGACACTAATATCTCTTCTGAAAATGCTGCATGATGTACAGTACGCTCAAAAAGAGCAAATGACATATATATATATATAAGAAACCTCTGGTATAGATATGTCAACAGATATCAAGGGTGTTTTAAAATAGGAGGGTAAGTCAATAAGTAGGTCACAAACTGATATGGGACAGCTAAACAATGTTAGTCGGTAGTTTCTAAAGGTGTCATTAGGTGGCAGCAGAATCCAGCTTTGTGATTACTGTAGGTAGCAGACGCTAGATGTGGCATGCACATGTGCAGTAGATATACAAAATGACGTCTATGCTTACAGAGTGTAAAATTGAAGAACAGCATGCTGTTGTGCATGTTTTGGGCAAAGGAACTTTCTGCAAAGAATATTCATAAGGAAATACTTCCTGTTTACAGTGAGAAGTGTTTGTAGCATAAAGCGGTGCATAACTTGGAAGATACATTTTCGTAAGGGTGCAAACAAATTTTTGATGAAGCCTGACCCTGGTTGTTCTGCTCAGATTGCAACAGATGCATCTTAGCGGCGAGTAATGATAGTGTATTAAGTGTAATAGGGTGTTCACATGGTTTAGCTTACAGCATAATGCATGTTCCCACCTTGGCTGGGAGACATTTCATAAATGACAAAGCGGTTGGATGTGAGGTGCATATGTAGCTGAGACAGCAGACGAAAGTCTTCTATGCTCCAGGTTTTGGTGCACTCATAAAGCGATAGGATAAGTGTATGGAAATTATATTGATAAATAAGGGATAATGCAAGTGCAATAAAAAAATGATTTTCAAGTTCGTATCTCATTTATTTAAAAAAAAAAATTGTGACCTACTTTCTGATTTGCTCTTGTAGTATTTGAAACTGTAGTTAAGAAATGCTATGGCAGTTGGTTATGTCTATTTCCTAAGACAATGCCATTTTCACACAAGCCTGGTGTTTCTGAAGTCTACTTCAAATATAACATGACACCCACTTGCCACATCTTACAGAAACGCTCTCAGCTCCCAGAGCTTGAAGGAGCAGAGGAGGTTGGCAAATAGCACCCAGTACAGGGGGACAACTTCAGGCATGTTGAAGAAACCAGGCCAGCCAACCAACCCTCAGAGCCATGTGGATAACCTGAACTATGTGAACAGAAAGTGAGAGTGGCTCTTTGACTTGATTAGTTCAGTTGTACATGGGGCTGTATGGCTTGGTTAGTTCAGTTGTACATGGGGCTGTATGGCTTGATTTGTTCAGTTGTACATGTGGCTCTTTGACTTGATTAGTTCACTTGTACATGGGGCTGTATGGCTTGATTTGTTCAGTTGTACATGTGGCTCTTTGACTTGATTAGTTCAGTTGTACATGGGGCTGTATGGCTTGATTTGTTCAGTTGTACATGTGGCTCTTTGACTTGATTAGTTCAGTTGTACATGGGGCTGTATGGATTGATTTGTTCAGTTGTACATGTGGCTCTTTGATTTGATTAGTTCAATTGTGCATGGGGGCTCTTTTGATTTGAAAGTTTAATTGTATATAGTTCTCTTTGATAATTCAGTTGTACATGGGGCTCTTTCACTTGATTAGTTCAGTTGTACATGGGGCTATATGGCTTGATTTGTTCAGTTATACATGTGGCTCTTTGACTTGATTAGTTCAGTTGTACATGGGGCTGTATGGCTTGATTTGTTCAGTTGTACATGTGGCTCTTTGATTTGATTAGTTCAATTGTGCATGGGGGCTCTTTGATTTGAAAGTTTAATTGTATATGGTTCTCTTTGATTTGATAATTCAGTTGTACATGGGGCTCTTTCACTTGATTAGTTCAGTTGTACATGGGGCTGTATGGCTTGATTTGTTCAGTTATACATGTGGCTCTTTGACTTGATTAGTTCAGTTGTACATGGGGCTGTATGGCTTGATTTGTTCAGTTGTACATGTGGCTCTTTGATTTGATTAGTTCAATTGTGCATAGTGGCTCTTTGATTTGAAAGTTTAATTGTATATGGTTCTCTTTGATTTGATAATTCAGTTGTACATGGGGCTCTTTCACTTGATTAGTTCAGTTGTACATGGGGCTGTATGGCTTGATTTGTTCAGTTGTACATGTGGCTCTTTGACTTGATTAGTTCTGTTGTATGGCTCCTTAACTTGATTAGTTGTTGTATGGCTTCTTGATTTAATTAGTTCTTTTGTATGCCTCCTTGACTTAATTAGTTCTGTTTTATGGCTCCTTGACTTGATTAGTTGTTGTATGGCTCCTTGGCTTGATTATTTCTGTTGTATGGCTCCTTGACTTGATTAGTTCTGTTGTATGGCTCCTTGACTTGATTAGTTCGGTTGTATGCCTCCTTGACTTAATTAGTTCTGTTGTATGGCTCCTTGACTTGATTAGTTCTTTTGTATGGCTCTTTAACTTGATTAGTTGTTGTATGGCTCCTTGACTTAATTAGTTCTATTGTATGGCTCTTTAACTTGATTAGTTGTTGTATGGCTCCTTGACTTAATTAGTTCTGTTGTATGGCTCTTTAACTTGATTAGTTGTTGTATGGCTCCTTGACTTGATTAGTTCTGTTGTATGGCTCCTTGACTTGATTAGTTCTGTTGTATGCCTCCTTGACTTAATTAGTTCTGTTTTATGGCTCCTTGACTTGATTAGTTGTTGTATGGCTCCTTGACTTGATTAGTTCTTTTGTATGGCTCTTTAACTTGATTAGTTGTTGTATGGCTCCTTGACTTAATTAGTTCTGTTTTATGGCTCCTTGACTTGATTAGTTGTTGTATGGCTCCTTGACTTATTTAGTTCTGTTGTATGGCTCCTTGACTTGATTAGTTCTGTTGTATGCCTCCTTGACTTAATTAATTCTGTTTTATTGCTCCTTGACTTGATTAGTTCTGTTGTATGGCTCTTTAACTTGATTAGTTGTTGTATGGCTCCTTTTGCAAAGGTAGCAAATCAACATGCTCCAGTCAACCCAGCTGTAAATGGGTATCTTGCTAACTGTTTAGTGAAGGAAAGGCAGCGAGTCACTCGTACTGTTTATCATTTCTGTTGTTGGCGGTCTTCCGTGTCATTATGTATCTTAGTTATCCTGTCTCTTTGTTTCAGCAATTTTCTTGTTCTAACAAAAATGGGGATTCTCTTTGTCATGTGTTTAATACATTTTCCTTAAGCCTTGTCTCCCCTAATGAATGAATCCGCCTATACATGGTATTCTTAACAATCTTCTGTTGTACTACTCTCCTATAGCTTGCGTTGATCTTCTTATTTGTTAATTAAATTATCCATGATTCTCTTCCAATGACAGAAACACTGAAGAGCTCTCTTTGATTTACTTCCATGTATTTTTTCGTACCAAAAAGAGCTAGTACTTGTCTGTTTCAATTTATACAAAATTATGTTTCATAGTGAATTTCAATCAAAACATTTAAGCTTCCTCAGGTGTTCAACAAATTCATGCCAAGATCCTCCTGTCCTGAATATCTGTTCCAACTCTTTCCATATCCTTTTTATCTGTTTTAAGTCTATCTAGAACTCACTTATCCATGTGTGATTTAGTCTTCCTCTACTTTTCTAACCATACGGGGACTGCCACTGTAAAGCTATCAGCTGGTTTCCTTAATATTTGTCCTATCCAAGGCCGATGTCTTCTTCTCCACTTCATTTCCACCGTTGTCTGTCTTTTTCTTTCCACCAGTTCCACATTAATGTCAATTTCAATCTTTCTATTCTGCTCAAGCAGACACGGGTAAGTATTTGAATCAGTGGACATTTGCCACATAATTGTCAACTTTTTTGTATGTTTTGTTTTCGTCAACTATCTCAAATGGTATTTATTGAATGTGTTATATTATCTTGTAGTTTGTTTAGTGTGCCTTTCTCACGTTCTAGTCCTTTCTATGGTTTCTTTGTTTGTGTGTATGTTTTCTTCTATCATATTTACCTTTGAGAAGAATGTTATGTGTACTAGTTGTAAATGCAATGGTGTGCACATGTTTAAGTGAGAGTGACCATTTCACGCCTGCTCAAGTATTATTTGGTTTACAAGACCCCCCATGCCAGCATATTAATAAAATAGATGCTACTAAATAAAAATATTTAGACAATATATTTACTTTAAAATTATCTTGACCCATCGGATGCCTCAAACATTTAGAGGCTTGTCTGAAACGACTCTCCTGGACATGCTGGATGTTATGGCAATGAAGGAACACACTGTGCTGTGGTGCAGACTTTCGTCATGGATATTGTTTGCAAGTGCTCAAGAATAATAAACTGTCAGAGCTTAAAAAGCCTAAGGCAAACTAAAAGCTAAAAGAAAGATTATAGGTACCATCACACTGTGGCATACTAGGAAACAAGAGAGTAGACAAGTCAGCAACAGAAGGAGTAACGCAAGAATGAAAGAACAAATAATGACCTTCCAAGTGTTAATGAAAGTCAACAAAACAATTTAACTTAACGTCTTTATACTGGTTTAGAAGACCTGACAGTCTGTATACAACCAGTTTCTTTGAGGTTGTTAACCTATGCATGAGTCCATCCTAATAGACAAACACTACAGAGCTAAGTAGACCCACAGCCAGTTAGGTGCCATCTTTGTTGCTCTTAAAAAACCGCCTGGGGGAAGATACAAATAATTTTGGGTAGATTTTTAGCAACATTTTTCTTTAATTCTTTCCAGGCAGCGGCCGTTACGCCAACTCTTTTCTATTTCTAACTACCAGAGGGATTTCTAACGCACTCGACACTCAACATGGGAGTCCGATCTCACTACCCAGAGATCAGAGGATATTTTATCAGAAGATCCACGAGAAAAAATCTCGGTCTCTACCACGATTCGAACCCGAGACCTCCGGCAACCGAGCCGAACACCTTACCTTGAGAACACTTAGTCCCCTCCAGCGACAACTATCACTACCTTGATTGAGTGGAGCAGGTGACCCTGTTCTGTATAAGAACATGCTATAACAGATTAAATAGCTACTTACACAGACTAAATTTGTCCCAATCGCCCATGTACATGTGTGAGCTAGCAGCATGGACAACCAAACATGTCCTGTAAAACATATATGATTGCAATTGTGTACTGATCACTGGCCCATGGAGGGCAATTGTGTACTGAGCACTTGCCCATGGAGGCGAACCTGTACACAAAGCCTTGAAGATCTCTCCACCACAGCAATCTTTATCCAGAGAACTGGACACCATGTGTAAACATAATAAAGAACACTGTGAATGAGAAGAAGAAAAATATAGGGCGGACATTTTGTGATTGATTAGTGACCACCACTTGGATGTTAACACTGCAGGCTATGAACTGTCTATATACAGAATCCAGAATTTATCCATCGTGTAGTGACGTCGATTCTTAATAGAACAGAACCTCACATGAAGTATTGACATGAAGATAAGATAGAGAGAGACAGAGCGAGAGAGAGAGAACACACATACACACACACAAAGCCCACAATGTCACAGAACAAGCAGTTGCACTTTGGCTTGCCACTTTGTACTATCAACATGCCACATTTCACAGCTTTGGCTTGCATTGATGAGACAGTTATGCCCGTGCATGCTATGTAGAAACATTATACTTGACAAGATGGTCATGCATGTTGCTCATGTTAAGTTATGTTTCAAGGGGATAATGTATCAGATTCACTGCTCTTTGTTAAAATTTAACTGCGCATCAAATGTCAGTTCTTTTCTATATACAAGGGGGTCATCAATAAATAATCTAAATATCATATATTCTTTCATACAAAAAATAAAGGTTACTTTTTGACTCGCCATCATGTATGTGCAAGTATATATATAATAATAGCTGTCCATCGTTGTCGATGAGGACCGCCGACATCATCCTTGTCACAGATTTCCCTGTTGGGTGTGGGTGCGCATGTGGCTGAACAGGCCAATGCGAGCACGAAAACATCTGCTACATATCGGGCACACAAGGTTTGTAGAAGGGAATGGGGTTCCCGCTGCTCGGGATTTCCGCGTCTCGCGTCTGCTCTGGGCTTTCACAACACAGTCGTCTTCACCGGCAGCTACACCCGATTTGACTGCGCTTCTCCAGTCAGATCTGTTTTGCGCAAGACATTCCCAGGTGTCGATGTCTATCTGGCAACTTTTTAGTGAGTCCTTCAAACCGCCTTTAAAACGTTTCTTTGGGCGCCCTCTCTCGCGCCATCCCTCTCTCAGCTCGCCGTAGAGAAGCTTCTTTAGGAGCCGCTCGTCTGACATACGGACGAGGTGTCCAGCCCATCCTAGTCGTGCTTTGTCTAGCAGTGCATGGATGCTGGGCATGTTAGCCCTCGAGAGAACCTCGATGTCAGTGACACGATCTTGCCATATATATATATATATGTATGATGGGGAGTCAAAAAGTAACCTTTCTTTTTTGTGTTCCGAATAACCCCATACATGTCACAAAAATATAGTAATGAGGGTTGTGTATGGGCTTATCAATCTCATGTAAAACTTAGTGCCACAGAAGCCACTACTACAAGAGCGCACAAAGTATGTTGCCACATGCTTCATTGGTGGCCTTATGGTACATGAGGATCGAATAGAAGACAAGTAGAATATATATATGTACTAAAAATTATACTACAATCTATACATAAATACACACACACATATGTATTTGTGTGCATTTATGTATAAATTTATGAATCATTTTTAATCAAACGCGGTTGAAAATAAGTGGTATATATATATATATATATATGTGTGTGTGTGTATTTATGTTTATGTTTAATTTAAAATTTAAAATCAATGCGTTTGTTAAAGACAGGTAGAATATATATATATATATTTGTGTGTGTGTATTTATACATATATTTATGTATAATTTAAAATCCGTCGTCAGTTGGATAAAAAATTGTTTTTGTGCATTTTTCAGCGGCATAGCCGAAGTATCTCAACAGTCCAGCAACTTGACCACGCCCACAGAATCATCAGGGCCCAGTCTCAAAATCTCAGTGTCCCATCTGGCAAAGCCAAATAGTCCCAGTGGATCCACATCTCACCTGGCAAAGCCCAGCAGTCCGAGTGGGTCCTCATCACACATAGCCAAACCTACAGGAACTAAATCTTCAGTCCCGAGAGCAACCAACGGGCCAGTGCCTTCTGCCCAAAGCCAGGCTGTGAGAAGAGCAAAACTGGCATCTGACAGGTGCCTAGCCAGATTTGTTTGTTGTTACAGATAAATATTTATCTTCTTTATCTTTCGTCATCAGACATCCACATCAATGGCTCTAACAGTCATTTCTTTTTTTTTGTCTTGTGAAGAAGCTTGAATTGGACTGTGTTCTGCACATGTAGGCCCAGTGCATCCGTTTCCAGCATGCATTTTTGGAGGCTACTTCTCCAGCCTTTTTCTGTCCCCAGCCCATCTGCAAGGGAGTCGTGTGATGTCTGTTTCTCCTAGGAATGTTGTCGACAGCTAGACATGTATACAATGAATTTCATTCCAATAAAACTTTAGCACTGACTGACCGACACCAAGAATTTGTAAAACGTAGTAGGTTCTAATGGTAATGACATTCAGGTGAAATATGTCAACCAACATTCCACTTTATGCCCACATTGTGTACCTGGGAACAAAGATGTTTTCAACTGTCCGGCCAATGAAGTGGGGATTGACACTGTGGTCCCCATAATTGGTATGCCTGTTTAGAAATCATCTATTGTACTACAGTAAGGTGGAACAAGAGGGAAGATAAACCCGATCCCAAAAAGGCACAGCTATCGCAGTCTAACTGTAAACTATGACACATCACAGATGTCCTTTTCAGGACGAACACCCAAAAATATTAATAAAAAGATATTAACTATCATGGCAGTAACAGATGCCACAAAAGACCCCAGACTATGTGTGGTAGCGAAATTTGGTCCCTAACAATAGCAGCTGAGAACAGCACATGCATTTCTTAAAAGACACCTCATGGGCATAACTTTCAGACAACAGCGGCAAAGCAAACTACACAATAGCGCATCCGGAGAATGTCACATATCAAGAATGCCATACAGCACGACAATTGTTCAAAACACCGCTGGGCAGGCCATATAGCTAGAAGACAAAATGAAAGATGGAGTGCCACAACCAAAATGCATGACAAAAAGAGGCGTCGGGGACGGCGCCCAGCTCACTGGTGAGATTCACTAGAGAAGCACAACACTTACAACCCCACAACAGACAGACAAAAGTAAGCTACTGGATGACCCACGACAGAAACGACTGGATCTCGAGTTGGGGCCCGCACAAGGACGACCACCCCTTGATGAAGAATGGGTCGAACTAAGAACTAAGATTAACTTCAAAAAGAATACATACATTAGCCAGACCATGACAATTGTCGACTTAAAGAGAAATGTAAGTACTACGTCATTGGTGTCACCAGGAGAGATAATGTGAGAAATATTGATATAAGGAGTATTATGAGAACTAGCCATTGTGCTGAATGCATATCAAGACAGAAAATAATGACCTTCCAAGTGTTAATGAAAGTCAACAAAACAATTTAACCTAACATCTTTATACTGGCTTAGAAGACCTGACAGTCTGTATACAACCAGTTTCTTGGAGGTGGTTAACCTATGCACAAGTCCATCTTAATAGACTCAAACACTACAGAGCTAATTAGACCCACAGCCAGTTAGGTGCCATCTTTGTTGCTCTTAAAAAAACTGCCTGGGGGAAGATACAAATAATTTTGGGTAGATTTTTAGCGACAATTTTTCATCTTATAAGAATGCAACTTGATGAAGTACTGCTGCACACTTATAGCACAAAGAGATCTGACTACAAGGATAACCACATGAATAAAGAATAGATGACAAAACAAATCCTACAACAAAACAGTCTTACAACAACTGACAGATCTATGAGTGAGGTTGTGTGTCATATGTTGCTCATGCACTCTGCATCTCTAGTCCCATTTTCATCAATTATGACATACTGCTCGGAGTCCTGGTATTCAAACAGACATGTTGTTGATGTCTGTTGCCAGGCAGTCGAAGGCTATACATAGTAGATATTTTAAACTTCCTGCGGCTTACTAGGCCTTGGAGAAAGTGCAAATAATTTGTGTTGGTTTTTAACTCGAATTTAAAAAAAATCTTGTCCGGGCAGCGGCCATATTTTTTATTTCTAACTGCCGAGGGATTTTTAACATGCTCGACACTGAACACGGGAGTCTGATCTCACTACCCAGAGATCAGGGAAATTTTTACCAGAAGATCCAGGTTAAAAAATCAAGGTCTCCTATGATTCGAAACCGTAACCTCAGGCACCTGTGGCAGACACTTTTCCCCGAGACCACTGAATCCCCTTATGGCATAGGGATTCCTTTTGAGAACTTGCTGCTTCAATCTCCCTGTCCGTTCTGAACCATTCAAACATTTATTGACAAGAAAAATATGTGATAGTCATGCAGACTTTACCATCAACATGTATTGACCATTATGCCAGTAATTATTTTCTGATCAAACCCAAGGTCTAATGCAGTAATTATTTCCTGATCAAACCCAAGGTCTAATGCAGTAATTATTTCCTGATCAAACCCAAGGTCTAATGCAGTAATTATTTCCTGATCAAACCCAAGGTCTAATGCAGTAATTATTTCCTGATCAAACCCAAGGTCTAATGCAGTAATTATTTTCTGATCAAACCCAAGGTCTAATGCAGTAATTATTTCCTGATCAAACCCAAGGTCTAATGCAGTAATTATTTCCTGATCAAACCCAAGGTCTAATGCAGTAATTATTTTCTGATCAAACCCAAGATCTAATGCAGTAATTATTTTCTGATCAAACCCAAGGTCTAATGCAGTAATTATTTCCTGATCAAACCCAAGGTCTAATGCAGTAATTATTTCCTGATCAAACCCAAGGTCTAATGCAGTAATTATTTTCTGATCAAACCCAAGGTCTAATGCAGTAATTATTTCCTGATCAAACCCAAGGTCTAATGCAGTAATTATTTCCTGATCAAACCCAAGGTCTAATGCAGTAATTATTTCCTGATCAAACCCAAGGTCTAATGCAGTAATTATTTTCTGATCAAACCCAAGATCTAATGCAGTAATTATTTTCTGATCAAACCCAAGGTCTAATGCATCCAGTCCAGTAACTGCTAGGCCAGCAAAAACAGGAGCCAGCTTGGTGACACATGGCTCCACACTGAGTCTTGCATCATCCGGCTTACGTCGGAGCAGCAACAGTAGTGCCACTGTGAGTTGTTTCATGTGTTGTATGTTATCACTGTGCTGTATGTTGTCACTGTGCTGTATGTTGTCACTGTGCTGTATGTTGTCACTGTGCTGTATGTTGTCATTGTTGTATGTTGTCACTGTGCTGTATGTTGTCGCTGTGCTGTATGTTGTCACTGTTGTATGTTGTCACTGTTGTATGTTGTCATTGTTGTATGTTGTCGCTGGGCTGTATGTTGTCGCTGTGCTGTATGTTGTCACTGTGCTGTATGTTCTCACTGTGTTGTATGTTGTCACTGTTGTATGTTGTCACTGTTGTATGTTGTCACTGTTGTATGTTGTCACTGTGCTGTATGTTGACACTGGGCTGTATTTTGTCACTGTTGTATGTGTACTTCTCATCAAAAATCATCTCTATGTCACTGTTTGTTGAAGGCATATTTGATTCATCTTGTTTCCTCTTTGCTCCATTTAAAGCATAGGTTGAACACTTAGAGTGCCATGTTAGACCACGTGCACTCCCCATGTAATTAGTGAATGTCCAAATTTAGCCTATAAAGTTGTAGGTTCACCAGGACATCACTTTTCATATCCATCTGTTGTCAGGCGTGCATCCCTTTTGATAGATTGTCATTGTTATTCTTTCCATTACGCTTTTAGTACCTCAAAGTTTCTATACATATGATTTTTGTAGGTTCCATACCTTGCTGTTGGAGGTGTCAGCCCTTGACCTTGACTTTTTGATTATTTATACTGGCACAAATTGTGATCTGTGTGTCCACGATTGGGCTTGATAGTGGTGGTGACGATCCTTTGAGGTTTTGTTTTGACATAAATCTTGTTTTCATTAGGATGAAGACTCCAAGCCAAAGAAGGGACTGCCCACACCAACAGACACTACTCGATCAAAGTCCAAGCTAGAGGAACTGAACAAAAAGGGACCTTCACCAAGCTCCGGCCTGAAGGTACTTAACTCTGCTTTCTCCTTCCATTTTTGCTGTTAGGTATAGGTATTAAAGGGACAATTGTAATTGTATAGTTTAGATAGTGCAAGACCAGGGTTGCTAGCGGATAGGTCAGGTCCATGTCTCTCAAGAAACAAATCAGGGAGAGCGCAACACGAATCCTGCAAGTTTTAAACATCCCCTGGCCTCTCAATTCGAGAAGAGCCGCAGACATTTGGTTCACGTACTAGGCTGAAAAGCCAATGGCGCGAGGCTACCATGTGAGGGATTACGGCCTAACGCCTCTAAGCCGGAATCCCGCACAAAATCTCAGCACCACTGCGATGGGAGGCTACGATATGGTCGGGACCTGAGGCTCGTGCCTCAGCCCCACCCGGTCGAGCCGCAGAAAGAGGTCTCTGCCGTCCGCCGACCAAAGCGAGCGGGAAGCTGCTCGATATTGACCCCATACGGCGATGACGTGCGAAACTACCAGTAGAATACTTAGTTCTTGGTCGGGGTGTCGTAAGCAGTAGAGCAGCCACCTCACTGTGAACTGTTGAGCCTCAGCCCTTGGGTGTCGTAAGCAGTAGAGCAGCCACCTCACTGTGAACTGTTGAGCCTCAGCCCTTGGTCATAAGATATATCCGCACATCATGTGAACAACATCTCCGTGACATTACCAGGCTTGTTCCCTGGTCAAATACACTCCTTCGAGAGGAATCGCAGGTCGCTGACATTTGGTCTACGTGCTTGGCTGATAAGACAATGGTGCGAAGCTACCATCTGAGGGACTACGGCCGAACGCCTCTAAGCCAGAATCCCGCCCTAAATCTCAGCACCGCTTTGATGGGAGGCTACGACATGGCTGGGACCTGGGGCTCGCGTCTCAGCCCGGCCCGGTCGAGCCGCAGAAATGCACCTGGTTAAATGCACTCCTGCCTTGCTCTTTACCTCTGTCTGCTATCAGTCATCCCAATCAACGCAGAAGAGATGCAGTCCAGCGGACATTGCACCCCCTGCCCTATTGTGACAACCTCCCAGGTGGCGGGGAATGCTAGGCGTGCCATCACTGCAGATGAGCCAAGAAAATAAAGGGAGCAAAGAGATACCTCACTCACATGCATATGCTACGTTTCTGGCAGGACGTGACGATCCTGAGACACAGTCACACTGGACTGCCTCTCTTCCGGGATAGTACAAACTAGTACATAGTCCATCATATCATATCATTGCCAAACCCTATAGACACGAGTGAGGAAGACTCGATAGTCCTGCAAGACAACTTCCCTAAGAGAAACATCTCTTACCAAAAACAACTGCTGCCTTGCAGTTAGGCTGGGGACAGCCAAAGGCTAAGGAGGGCAACCCTACAGAAACGCCTGTTGAAATCGGATGCACTGAGCCACATACTTAACAAAATAAAACAGTGCAACGTATATCGCTGTAAACAGCATACGATGAAGAAGAAGAAGAAACATCCCCTGGCCTCAAAGGAGCAGATCGGTGTCTACTCTTATTACAGACAGATGATAAACTCAGAGGTCCCTCGTGCATATAAAAGAACTCTTGCCAGTTGAAAATAAAAAAGAGCAAGGTGTTAGTTGCTGTCTGGGCAAACATTCTTAAGATCATGAAATTCCTCCCCAATAATGGCTGACATGAAGGCCAAAATGAAGATGATCACTCCATCATGCAAAGACACATAAAGCCAGTCACTTGTTTGTCTACGCACTCAATTGCAAGTATATACAGAAAGAAGGACCTCCACACCCTCAGAAGTAGAAGAGAAATAACTAAGGTTAAGATAGTAGATGACTAAGGATGTAACTGCTGCATTCTTTTACATAATTGTTCTGTTTTTGTTACATAATTACTGTTTTTGTTACATAATTACTGTTTTCTTTGACACAACTGCTCTGTATTTTGATGCAATTGCTCCATTCTTTGACATAATTTTTAAGTGTTTAAAGAAATCAGAACACTCACTGGCGAGTTCAGACCATTACGGCATGTAATATACGATGACAATGGTAATACACTGATGAAGAGCATGGATATATTCCAGATGGAAACATTATTGCACAGACATGATCGAAGGCAAAATTGGAGACACCAGCATAATGTCTAAAAACCTAGGACATAGAGCCATAGTCTACAATAGATGAGGTTGGATTAGCAATCCAAAACTTTAAGACAAAAAAATGACCAGGATGTGATGATATACAGACTGACTTCATACTAGCAGGTGGAGAGACCAGTGTCACAGTCTACCACGCATTATACACGAAGATCTGTCACAGCACAACATGGCTAACACGACATGGACAAGATCTGTGTTTATCCTACTCCCAAAGACCGATGATCTGAAGCGGTGCACTAATTGCAGCACCATCGCTCCATCTAGTCATCCTAACTAAATCCTTCTATGGATCATCATGGAGAGGTTAGAAAACAAAATTAGCGAGGAAGTATATGTGGCTCAGGCAGGTTTTCGACAGGACAGAGACGCGAGGTATCACATCCTTAACGTATGAAATATTATTGAAAAGTGCAGAGAGTACAATGTTGACTTACACACCTGGTTCATAGACTGTACCAAGGCTTTCAACTATGTGTGACATGAATAGCTATGGAAAATCATGGTAGACATTGGTTTGCAACGCACCTGATTCACTTGATCGAATCATTGTAAAGGGGACTGCAATTGGACTGATTCAAAGTGCACAAGTGAGTACAGTAGTGATGCATACTCTTCCCTTATCTGCTCAATATTTTTTGCAGAAACATAATGAGAAAAGTCAAGAAGGACAAACAAAGAGTATGAAAAGTTTGATCAATTCACAATCATCGGGAATGAAATACCAGAACTAAGATGTGCAGTTGGTACAGTTGTCCTTTTGAAGAGCACTGTTGGGCTGCAATAGATGACCCTGTCTGTAAAATGACACAAATGAGCACTGACAAACTGAAATCCAGACCTAAAGTTATCCTAGAGAAGCAAAAAGTTTAGAACATTATCAGTTTTGAATATCTCCTCTCGACTATAAGCAGCAATATAGATTGCCTAAAAGAAATACAAAGAAGAATGGTCATTGCACTACAGAGGTTAATTACAATGAAAAGTGTATGGCAGAAGACTAACAAAATGACAAAAATAAAGAGCCTGAGGTCTTGCATTTTTCCAGTGGCAACGTACGGATGCAAGACAGGGTCAACCACACAAGCTCTGTGGAAGAAAATTGAATTCTTCGAGCTAAAATGCTGCAGAAGGTTGCTTAAAATACCGTGGATAGCGAGAATGAAAAACCCAATAATCCTACAGGAGCTCGAGATAGAATAAAACTGGTTAGTAAACAACATTATGTTTGGGAAATTAACATACTTTGGCCACATCAAATTAATGTCACTGGCTTAGAAAGAATGATTCTGGAGAGTATGATACCTGACAAAAAAAAGGCAGAATCAGACACTGAAGAATATGGACTAGAAACATTGCAAAGTTGACGGTGGGAGAGCTGGCAGGGATAGAATTTCTTAAAAATAGGCTGTCATGAGAGCGGTGTTCTGCAAAGAACATGCTACAAGATGATAACAAAATTGCTGCATTATTTGATATAATCGCTGTTCTTTGACATAATTGTATTTTATTTTTTGTGCATAATTGTTGCTTTCTTTCTTATAACTGCAGATATTTGACATAATTGCTGTTGTATGACATACTTGTTTTTTGACATAATTGTTTTCTTTTTTGACATAATTGCTGTTTGTTGACATAATTACTGTAATTTGACATAATTTTGACATAATTCTTTGACATAATTTCTGTACCTTGACATAATTTGTCCATTCTTTGACATAATTTCTGTACTTTTACATAATTGTTCCATTCTTTGACATAATTGCTGAACTTTGGCATAATTGCAGTTTTTGACAAAATTGCTCTGTTCTTTAACATTGCTGTGTTGACATTGCTTTATTCTGTGACATAATTGCATTATTATAGATATCTATAGCAACCATAGCCTCAGTTGGAACAGGCATGATCTGTGAACTATAGAATTCTGTGATGAGTGAAGAAATGTCTCACAGGCAATAGTCAGTCAATTGATGTTACATAACTGGCTTAATTGATTTGTGTTTATCACTGATTTGGGGGAACTGAGATGCTATTCCGTCAGGCACAACATACTGATCAGGACATCGTATCTGGGTCAGGCACAATATACTGACCAAGACCACTATCTTTCTTCCACGTAGCTTTCCCTTGAAACATGCTGTTTTCAGTGCAGTCTTACTGACGAGATGTCGATCAACGAGATCCTCATAGTAGTCAATCAGATGGAGCCAATCATAGCACAGCGACCTAGAAAACCACGACCCACCTTCATCAGCAAGCTCAGAATGTGATGAAAGCTACTACAACCAACCACATAACGCCCTTTATAGGGCACACCAAAGAGTAGACATACTCATTGGGGGTATTAAACAACAACAATAATTTAAGTTTAACAGTTTATTTTATCTTTATCTCAGCAAGTTCACAAGTCTGCCCCACAGGATGGTGCTGACACCAACAAAAGGATCAGCATGAGACCTCCCACAAACAGTTACGGCTCTGGACGTGGACGGGCAGGTACAGATATGCATTTAGTTCAGGAGAACATTCATGTCTAAATGCTTATGTGTAATTATGAGAGTTATGGTAGTCATTCTTGATGGTTTCATCCTGGATGTACTTGTTTCTTCTTGTGTTGTGTGACATCATGTTTCTTATTGTGTTGTGTGACATCATGTTTCTTCTTGTGTTGTGTGACATCATGTTTCTTCTTGTGTTGTGTGATGTCATGTTTCTTCTTGTGTTGTGTGACATCATGTTTGTTATTGTGTTGTGTGACATCATGTTTCTTCTTGTGTTGTGTGATGTCATGTTTCTTCTTGTGTTGTGTGATGTCATGTTTCTTCTTGTGTTGTGTGACATCATGTTTGTTATTGTGTTGTGTGACATCATGTTTCTTCTTGTGTTGTGTGACGTCATGTTTGTTATTGTGTTGTGTGACATCATGTTTCTTATTGTGTTGTGTGACATCATGTTTCTTATTGTGTTGTGTGACATCATGTTTCTTCTTGTGTTGTGTGACATCATGTTTCTTCTTGTGTTGTGTGATGTCATGTTTCTTCTTGTGTTGTGTGACATCATGTTTGTTATTGTGTTGTGTGACATCATGTTTCTTCTTGTGTTGTGTGATGTCATGTTTCTTCTTGTGTTGTGTGATGTCATGTTTCTTCTTGTGTTGTGTGACATCATGTTTGTTATTGTGTTGTGTGACATCATGTTTCTTCTTGTGTTGTGTGACGTCATGTTTCTTCTTGTGTTGTGTGACATCATGTTTCTTCTTGTGTTGTGTGACATCATGTTTGTTATTGTGTTGTGTGACATCATGTTTGTTATTGTGTTGTGTGACATCATGTTTGTTATTGTGTTGTGTGACATCATGTTTGTTATTGTGTTGTGTGACATCATGTTTCTTCTTGTGTTGTGTGACATCATGTTTGTTATTGTGTTGTGTGACATCATGTTTGTTATTGTGTTGTGTGACATCATGTTTCTTCTTGTGTTGTGTGACATCATGTTTTGTTATTGTGTTGTGTGACATCATGTTTCTTCTTGTGTTGTGTGACATCATGTCTCTTCTTGTGTTGTGTGACATCATGTTTGTTATTGTGTTGTGTGACATCATGTTTCTTCTTGTGTTGTGTGACATCATGTCTCTTCTTGTGTTGTGTGACATCATGTTTGTTATTGTGTTGTGTGACATCATGTTTGTTATTGTTTTGTGTGACATCATGTTTGTTATTGTGTTGTGTGACATCATGTTTGTTATTGTTTTGTGTGACATCATGTTTGTTATTGTGTTGTGTGACATCATGTTTGTTATTATGTTGTGCAACATCATGTTTGTTATTGTGTTGTGTGACATGTTTCTTCTTGTGTTTATTGACATGTTTGTTATTGTGTTGTGTGACATCATGTTTGCTAGTCTGTTGTATGATGTCATGTTTATTTTCATCATCATCATTATTCTTCTTCTTTGCTCTTTTTATTAAAAATGTTTTTTTAATATTTGTTATCTTTTATACGGTTGTTGTTGAATTCCCACAATAAGTAACTTTACTCATTTGGGTGCCCTGAAAAGAACATTAGTGGCAGGTTGCAGTCCTTCAGATGGTTGTGCTATGCTTGGCTTCATCTGCGTGTCGCTCACTACTACAGGGATCACATCGATCGCCCATCCTATCTGCGTGTCGCTCACTACTACAGGGATCACATCGATCGCCCATCCTGTTAGCCAGTCTGTCATAAAACTGCCTGTTTCATGGGAGAACTGAGTTAAAATGAGGTGGGAATCTTGGTCAGTATATTTTTTCCGACCCTGACTAACATGTCTGATCAGTATGTTTTGCCTGATCATACAATAGTCTCCTCTCCCCATATTTTGTAGCGAAACATTTGTTGTGTTGCTTTGTGCAGCTCAATTGCGATATCTGCTATTTTGACCCGCAGACTTCTGCTTTTTTGGTATATCTTGTAAATTAGGTACTCTCACTAAGTGCGCATTATATGAAGGCTTCATTTCACAGGATTTTCTAGCCTATTTTTGTTGTTCAGCTGCTGTTTTTATTTATACCTCACATGTTGAAATTACCAAGGAAGGGAAATCAGGATCAGGTGAAACATACTGGTCTCTAATTCTCCTGTTCATGCTCCTGGAAATGGTCTATGTCACGGCAGTCTGACCAATGAGGTGGGAATCAACACTGTAATTTCCATGATGGGAAATACCTCAGTATGTAAGAGGAGCCACTGTAACCAGCTACCACAAAGAAAGATCTCGAAAAGTTGACTCAGCTTAACTTAAACTTATCGCCTTTATACTGGTTTAGAAGACTGCAGAGTCTGTATACAACCAGTTTAATTTACATTTCCTTGCTCTAAAAGCTATGCGCATCCAATTTATTCTTAAATGTATTAACTGTTACTGCTCTCACTACTTCCTGTGGCAATGCATTCCAAGCATTGACCACTCTCTGACTAGAAAAATATTTCCTAATATCTAATGACCTTTGGGGAAACACATACGGTTTTGAACAACAACATGATGAGGTTGCAGGTCCCATGTCCAAGCTTTCTCAGCTACCTCTTGCGAGACGTCTGGAAGACTGCAATGCTACTGTTCTCTTTTTCCCTTTTGGGCATGAAATTAATTGGAGATACAATCAAATTGAGAATACAGTGCAAAAATGTAGTTACTAATTGTGCTATTTTCAGGTGGTCCAAAAGCTGCAGAAGATCCGACTTCAAACTTAACAATGAAGAGGAGAGACGAGCAGCACAGAGAGGAGACAGAACAAATAGAGAGGTTACGACAGGTGAGTTATTATGTAGGCATAGTTGGAGGGAAGAGAAGGAGGGACGAGGAAGGAAGAGAAGCAGAGAGAGGAGACAGAACAAATAGAGAGGTTACGACAGGTTGATAACTATGAAAGAGTCGTTGAGTGCGAGGAAAGACAAACGAGATTTCTTCAGTAGATATTTGTGGTAAGAAGGAAGAGAACAAATATAAAGAGAGATTTCTTCAGTAAATATTTATCGTAGGAGGGAAGACAGAACATATGAAAGATTAGTCGATATAAAGAATAAAATGATTAACATGTTTATTTCTAGTCCTCGTGTCTTCCGCTGAGATATATAGGACTGAGAAATAAAGGCTGCTTGCTCCTGTAGTTACGTGCAGTGTGCTTGCTAGGATTTTATTTCAACCCCTGCTAAAAGCAGTGTTTTGAACACGTGTTCAGTTTGTCAGACGACCTGATATTCAATCGACTTGATCACTCATTCCTCATTTCGTCAAATAACATATTAAAAAAACAAAAGCATCAATTTTTGGGTGGTTGCAGTTCCTCTTAAAACTTGTTTTAAAAAAACCCACAAAAAAAATCATCAGTCATTTTTTGCAGTTGATAGCACTTTTTGAAATAAATTTTAAAAAATACATCAAAAGCTATCATTTGTGGGGAGGCTGTGACATCTCTTCTCAAAACATGTTCAGAAAAAAAAAATGATTTCCCTGTTCTGATGTATGTTTTAAGCTATCTCTCTTAACCAATCCTCATTAGTACTATCATCTGTTTAGGGGACTCCTACTTATGCTCTGTAGAGCATGTAGCCTAGTCGACTTTGAGCTGGCTTACTAGACGGGGATTACAGCGTGCCAGGGTTTGAATTCCCGGGCGGAGAGAGAAAAATCAGGGCCAATGTTTGTGCCTGGTACGACCACTGCTCCGGTCGACCCAGCTGTAAATGAGTACATGACGTATGTGTTGGGGAAGGTAAAAACAGCAAGGAAGGGAACTGGCCTCACATAGGGTGTGGCTTAGTACATGAAGAGTTATTTTCATCCCCGACAGCAATTGTTGCCATGGGACAGACCTTTACCTTTTTACTCATTCGCTACCACACGTCGCTGGGGTCAGCTGATAGATTTATCCATTTTGGCCAAAGTGCTGTACCAGCTGCAAGTTTGGTATAAGTTAGAAAACTAATCTAAAAGAAGACTAATCTTGTCAAACTCCAATCCAAATTTTTGAAATACCACCGTAAATCACCTTCCCAAACCATAATAATATCTGCATGTTTTAAATCAATGTTATTGAAATATATTTGTGGGCTTAGCATTTGTTACGCAGTTTTGTAAAATGATATAGCATGGCATAAAGCGAACGGTTCACAAAGAAGTGGATAGCTAGGTAAATTAAAACAGTATAAATATTTGTATATATGCATGTTCTTGAATGATTTCTACTCATAATTGAATACACTACATGGGAATTATCATATGTCTTAGAACATCTGGATTTGGCTGTAAATTTAATTCAATTCAAGCACCATCTCCACAGCGAAAAATAGCTGCAATGGACCTCCAATATTCTCTGTCGCTTGTCTTGATGGGACTCTGCCAGACTGATATTAGTCAATCTTTTGATGTTCCTCTCCCACTGATAGCACTGTCTACCTCTTGTTCACCTACCTTCAACCCTCCCCTCCAGTATTGTTTTCAATAAAGTATCGTGTCTCTTTATATGACCAAAATATTTGACTTGCCTAATTTTAATGTCTGTCAGATGTTCTCTACACATGCCTAATTTCATCAGGACATCGTGATTTGTTTGTTTCTCTTTTCCAAAAATGTGACACATTTCGAGGGTCTCTATTTTGTTTTCCAACTGTTTGTTCATAGTCGTGAGACTCATTTTTAATGTAAGGTGATTTGCCTGGATGCCAGTATATTTGTCATCATATTAAATAGACTTTTGACCATTCCTATTCTGTTTTTTACTTCCCTCTCACATCAAATAGACATTTTTATATTATATTTTGAATAGTTTTTTTGCTCGACAGTCAGATTGTTATAATTATACTATCTACAAAATCATATAAATATATCAATATATCATTTATTTAAATAGCACATTCATTTCTCTCTAAAATTATGAATCATTAAAAAAAATATTTTGAAAATTGAGAAAACTACGGCTGAAATTATAGACACACCCACCTCTAGTTGAAAAATGTGAACATAAATCAATCCGGCCACAGAGTGTTTTTTAATTCACTAGTTAATGAGTTAATATTCCTCTGTCAAACCATAATATCTCTGTGGCTGCCAGTAGTCTTCTCGCTAGTATGGTGCATTGCCAATGATAGCATATTAGTGATATTAACCAAGAAATCTGTAACAAATTTTTAAACCGGCATAAATTAATACTTGCAGTGTATGAAGTATTAATTTTTCCATCTCATTATAAAATGTTTATTTTTTTCTCATTTCATTATCAAGTGTTCATTCTCCCATCTCCTAATAAAGTGTTCATTTTCTCATCTCATGATTAAGTATTCAGTTTCTCATCTCATTACAAAGTGTTCATCATTTCATTTCATTATAAAGTGTTCATTTTCTCATTGCATTATAAAGTGTTCATTTTCTCATTTCATTACAAAGTGTTTATCTTTTCATTTCATTATAAAGTGTTTATATTCTCATCTCAAAACAGACTGTGGAGTCCAGGCTTCGTGTTACGCTGCCCGATAATGTGGCAGAGGCACTAAGAGATGGGGTCGTGCTTTGTCACCTGGCCAACCAGATTCGGCCGAGATCTGTCGGCAGCATACACGTACCATCCCCAGCTGTTGTATGTACATAAGTCATTTGTGTTCTTTTCTTTCTTCTTACTCATCTCTTTCAGTTGACAGTAGTAACAAAAAGAACTGGTTTTGGAGCCAGATGATTTCTCTTCTTCAGTAAGTGGCCTTCACAGGAGGTCTATGTCATTGTCATCTGTAATCCTGGTGTTTAGTCACACCGAATGTGTGTCAGATGATAGGTAACGAAAAGCTGTTTAAATTTGTTCTCATCTTTTGTCCTGCAGTACCATTATTGGACCGAGGACTACTCAGTTCTTCTCATTGAATAGATGCTCATATATGTAGAGACACCAGGTCCTGGAGTACCATTATTGGACCAAGGACTTTATTCAGTTCATCTCGTTGAATGGGCGCTCGTGCATGTAGAGTCACCCGATCCTGGAGTACAATTATTGGACCAAGGACTTTACTCAGTTCATCTCATTGAATGGACGCTCGTACATGTAGAGCCACCAGAACATTACGTTTCTATTGTCAGGCAGGCATACTACGTGCCCGTCCATCTATATTTCCTTAACCATTACCACACCACACAAAATAATTGACGTAATTTTCTTGTGGCTGCATTATTTTTCAGCACGTCATGTCATGGTTGTTGGCCTTGAAAGACTCTGACCTGGTTTTTAAAATATATACATGATTTTGTTGTATGTAGAGACATATATTAATAAATAACTTGTTGGTGTTATTGTGTGTGTATCTTAGTTTCTGAGATACAAGAAGATGAAGTTGAAAATGTCCACAAATATATCACCAACACTTAAATTCACCAATTGAGGTCCTCCAGGGTTCCAGAACATTATTTTCATTTGTGGCAGAGCACTGCTACCGTTCCTCTATAAAACATATCTGTTAGTTTCCACAAAAAATGTATTTATTACTTCTAAATAAACAAACTAAACAGATTTGCCTAAGACAAATTGGTTACAACAAATCAACTTCATCAATCTCAATAATGGAATAAACTTCAAATCTGATTGGCTTGGCTTGGCTTTGTTCGTTCTCAATCTCCCGCTACCAAACCCTGACATGGGCCTAAGTAGCAGAATGTAGTCCAGAGAACGGAATGCGATGTGTCGTAGATTACAGCTTGACTGCAATATTTGCACCTTTTGATCCAACACATCTGACTTCAGCAAGCATTTTTTTAGTACCGGGCTAGCATTCCCTCTCCGATCCCTTCTCCTTAGCCAGTCCGCTCTGTTGTAGCCTGTTATCCAGGATCACCGCGTGGAGGTGTAGAAGGGTCGCTGACCACTGCAGCTCATGCGCTGCTCAGTATCTTGATCCCAAATTTGATTTAAAAAGGAGAAGAAATTGTTAAAAAAATTCTCTATCAAGCCATTGTTCCACAAGAAACAAGCAACTGTTCTTCTAACTACATCTTGCTACTTGTAAACCCCTGTTCAGGGCTTAGTAGTGGGATATTGAGAACGAACACAGAAGAAAAAGAACCATTTATAAAGAGATGCAAAAATGAACACTTCATTATGAGATGAGAATATAAACACTTTATAGTGCTGTTTCTATGGCATTAACCTGGAGAGAACCAAAGGCTGTGAGTAAGGCAACTGGAAGCACCAACAATCACAACAGAATTTTGTTGGCAGGCGTTGAGTAACGATAAAGGAGCGCTGAAGGTTAAAGCTGTGAACCCTTATCTTGACATGAAAATATGCATGGGGAAGCAGCAAAGTAACCTTAATATTTGTTACAAACAAAATATACCATTTAACAGTTAATTGTTTGGACGCCTCATTGTTTGTTATCATTAATATGGTTTACCGATTGGTCTGCCGAGGTCTTGTGTAGGACAAGGACAAGAGATTATGTTGTAAGAGGCGACTAACTGTGTGACTTGGCATAATACTGGCCTTGTAATAGGCTGCTTTAGCCTAGCTCGCTAAGCAGGAAATCCTCCTCTCAGTTACATCAGCTCATACCAGAGCTGGCACCTACACAAGGACATCTGCCCCTGTAGAAGTGCAGCTCGGCTAAGACTACGACCAGCTGGTTTTAATGTCATATTAATACCATTGTGGCATTTATTCCCATTGCTGGCAGTTCACCGAGATAGTTTATAAAGATGAGGAATAAAGACTGCTTGTCGATGCAGTTATCACACAGTGTGCAGGTTAGGTTTTGATTTTACCCCTGACAGAAAATAACCTATGCCTTACACTGGTGTTTTAAATGTGTGTTTCCTTCACGAGCAACTCCAAGAAACTGGTTGTATACAAACTCTGCAGAGTCTTCTAAACCAGTATATAGACATTAAGTTAAGTTATCTAAACCAATTGACCACCCACTAATCAAATGTCTTGATAATTGGCAATTTTGACTGCAGTATGGCGATATTATCCAGAAGAACTGATATTTATATTTGATTTAAGTTTTTATTTTTTACATTTCAGCCAAAATTAACGTTGGCTAAGTGTCGCAGGAATGTGGATAACTTCCTGGATGCTTGCAGGAAGATTGGAGTGGACCAGGTCAGTTAACTTTTGTTATTCATGTGCTAAATTGTTGATGTTTGTGTACATTCAGTCTGTATGGAAAGCTGGTTTAAAATTGATATATCTTGTTTCAAACAAAACACACAGAGAAAACATAGTATTCCTGACTGATGCCTCATCAGAAATAGCTCTAACAAAATACAGATAGAGATCTTTAACAATGCACATACTCCCTGACATGGCTCTCAGCAGAACACCCAGTGGATCCTGACCCACTGCAATAACAAAGCAGTAAAACGTGGAGGAGCATCCCACAAATATACCTGAGCATCATGTATAATGAGGCAAAGCTCATGAGCATCCCACAAACAGACCTGAGCATCATGTATAATGCGGCAAAGATCATGAGCATCTCGCAAACAGACCTGAGCATCACATATAATGTGGCAAATATCATGAGCATCCCACAAACAGATCTGAACATCACGTATAATGAGGCAAATACGATAAGCATCTCACAAACAGACCTGTGCATCACATATAATGGGGCAAATATCATGAGCATCCCACAAACGGCCTGAGCATCACGTATAATGAGGCAAATTAAAGCCAACTTCTGGGGAAAAATCTGCTGATCTGCACCTCTACTTCTGAAAAGAAAGCTGCTATAGTAAAACTAGAGAAGAGCATTCATCATCTTCAGACTGAGAACTGGGTAAAATAGACTCAAGTGTCATCTTTATGACAAACTGAGGATTGGGACAGATGACAGGTGTCCATGTAGAGAGCGTACCGTGACCGTGCACGCTTACACAAGAAGAGAGAGAACAGTGCTAGCCTCGCGAAGCAGATGAGAAATCAGGCATGGTTCAAGTGGGTGATGTAAGCCTGAGAAAAATAGGTCAAGAGTGTGTACAACCAGCGAACTACAGAAACCACCAGCATCCATACAAGGTATTCAGCACCTATAGGTCTGTCCAGAGGACAGGGATGTCAATTCTTCCCGATATAACTACACCTCATTCTAGTTTGTTCTATGAAACTGTTTGTTTTTCTAAACATAATTGTCTGATTTGTCACCACATATCACAACAGATTGTCACATCACCACACATCACAGCAGATTGTCACATCACACATCACAACAGATTGTCACATCACCACACATTACAACATATTGTCACACCACAAATTGTCACATCACAACAGATTGTCACAGCAACACACATCACAACAGATTGTCACATCACCACACACCACAATAGATTGTGACATCACCACACACCACAACATATTATCACACACCACAACAGATTGTCACATCATCACACACCACAATAGATTGTCACATCGCCACACATCACAAACGATTGTCACATCACCAGACACCTCAACAGATTGTCACATCACCACACATCACAAAAGATTGTCACA